>CM068316.1:19508089-19533089 GCA_034766995.1 Acanthacorydalis orientalis
TTTGTATAAAATAAGTATTTATTTTATTATTAATAATAGTGTTTTTTAAATTTAAAATAAATTTGTATGCTTTTTTTCATTTTTTATTTAAACTGGGTCTTATTACTATCGTTATATGATATACAAATATCGCCATTTTAAATAGATAAAGAAGTAAAAATGGTATAGACACAGCTATATTGACTTATGAAAAATAATTGGTTATTAAGATATATATATATATATATATATATATATATATATATGATGTATGATTTTTTAGGATATAAAAATATATTTTTTAGTATTGTAAAAAAAACTATTTAGAACCTGTATCGATAAATAAATGTCTAACTTTTACAAAGGAACTCTTTTATTAAATGAAAACATATTTTATTTAAGTGATTGAATTCAATAAATGATTAGTAAAATATATTGAATATACTGATCTATTCAACCTGTAGATCAGTTTTATTATTATTATTTATTATTTTTTATGTTCTTTATTAAATTTTTGTAACAAGTTTTATGTAGAATGAATTTTAAAAATAATTATAAAAAGAAAAAATATTTTAATAAATACGGATAATTACAGGAACAAAACAGATTATTAACATTTTTGCTAAATTGATAGAATGTAAAACAAATTGTATTTCTTAGTAAAAAAAATTTAATAAAATTAGAAAAATGTATAGATATTGAAAGACTGTTTAAAAAATATATATTATTATAGTTTTTTGGATAAAATATTCTATAAATGTACATATTTGTTTATTGAGTTATTGTTTTTCTATTTTATTTTTCTAAGAACTTAACCAAAATTTCTCTTATTATAGGACTGTTATAAAATACATCATTCTATTAATTTCATCAGTTTGTACATATATGAATGCACTTATTTGTATATAATTCAAATTATTTTTTTAATTACACATTTGAGTAAATTAGTACAGTTAACATTTTGTTAGGACATTTTTTGTATATATGTTTTACATTTTAAGAATTTTTATTTTTATTTTGTTATATACATATCATTATCATCATCAGCCTCTGTTAATTCACTGTTGGATGGAGGGCTCTTCCATAATTTGCATTTTGTATGATTGAAAGCCTCTCTTCTCCACTGATTTTTAACAAAAAATTTAATTTCTTTATCTTCCCTGTTTATTGATCTCTTCCTTGATCATTTTATATACCTTGATTCCCAGTTAATAATTTCTGTTGTCCACTGGTTGTTTTCTCTTCTTCCAACATGCCCCACTCATTTCTATTTCAGACTCTACTCTTTTTATTATATCTAAACTACTGCCTGTTTTCGTAAACATTTTATTCTCTTCCTATATCTTCTTATTAATCCTAGTATGCATCTTTCCATACTTCTCTGTGTTATTTGGAGTCTTTGAATGGTTTTGACGTTAAGCACCCATGTTTCGCAGCCGTAGGTAAGGACTGGTAGTATATATTGATCAAATACTTTTTTCTTGAAACAGAGATGGATTATTGTTTTAAATATCAATTTCTCTTATTTAATTCTTCAATGAATGGTCCATCTTTGCTGATAAGATACTCTAGACAAACATATTTCGTAATTTCTTCTATTTCTGTCCCTTTTATTTCAATTTTTTTCGTACAGACAAACGTACTGAACAACACTTTTGTTTTTGTATGGTTCATGATTAGGCCAATTTTTTAACTGGAATAATCTAATTATTCTATCTTCTTTTGTAGCTCTTCTGAAATACTTCCGCAGATAATATCATCAACAAATATATATATATATATATATATATATATATATTCATAAATAAAAATAGTAATAATTACATATTTTTTAAAAAAATAATATTAAAGAATAGTTTTACCTTAAATTAAGAATCTGAGATTTTTTTTTATAAATTTTTATTGGTGAAAGCGTTTCAAATATTTAATAAAATATAATTGTAATTGTTTTATAAAATACAAAACATTTTTAATTTTCTTAATATAACACATATGTTTAGTTTCTTTTATTAATATTGTTTTGTTCAAAATTAATTATCATAATTGTTATTTTCTTGACTCAATGTTAACATTATTCTTACACATAAATTTGGTACTGAATATACGATAACCAACTAGAAATAGTACAAGATAGAAATGAGCATAACTGGGTATAAAAAATAGAAATAAAATGTTTCAGAGAGATATTTGTGAAATAAATGTAGAAAATACAAAGAAATTGGTTCTAAGACAGTCTATAAAGATATATTTAGTCTGAAAAAATTCAAATACAGGATATAGGGATTGGTATAAATTATTACAATCATTGGACCATGGAGATAAGTGAAGTAGGCACAGGTAAATGTATACAAGTCGGATGATAAATGTTTTTAAGTCTCATGTATATAGAAAACTATTGTCTCCATTATTATTAAACAAGTAGAAACATTTCTGAAGACAAAACAATGACATGAACTATATTGTTTTAAATAAGAAATTTTATGTGTATTACACTTCAAGATTTATATATATATATATATATATATATATATATATGTGTGTGTGTGTGTTTGTGTGCACGAGTGTATATATTTAAGATTTTTATAAGCGTGAAAAATATTTTTACATAATTAAATAATTATTGACAAAAATAATTTACAAAAAAGTGTCTATGAACGAAATGTTAATGTAATGATAAATAAATTATTTAGTTATTTGAATTCAAATTGTTCAAAATTAACAGTGTAAATATTTCTTATATAGTTTATTTTCAAAATTGATTAAAGAAATATGAGAAGAAATAAAGAAATATAAAAAAAGGTTTATTTGAATACAGTAGGTGTGTGCAACAGTTTTAGATTTCTTTTTAGAGATCTGGTACAATTATTTAAAATTGTATTAAATTTTTGCTGTTGTGCTTTTAAAGGGTTGATATTTAAGTTTATGAAACGTAATATGTCATAATTCAATGATGATGAACATAACCTCATAAGAGAGTAATGGACATGATGAGCAACGAAAAGCTATAAATGGAACAAATCACATAAACAGTTTTGTTAATAAATTATTTTCGGTAATACATATAAGTTTTTATAATTTTATTTATATACTAATTTCTTGATTTTCGTAACATTTTTATATCATGTTTCTGTTTAATGCGATCAATAGTCTTACTACTTAAGAAGATTTTTTTTTTATTTCTTTAATTAAAAAAAGGTTTTTCTATTACAGTTTATAAGTTATTGTTTATTAATAAATAAATACATTTTACCACAATTCTTAAATGCAAATGAGAAGAAAAAATAATTAGAAATATTTGAAAAAGAAATTAAGTCTTATTAACCGAAGACGATACTCTTATTATTAATTGGTAACATTCATTGGAAAACGAAAGAAAGAATCAGCTTACAAATTCAGCAAAAAAATGTAAAATATAATTCTAAATGTTGTCTAAAATGTTCAATATATTTTGAAATATTATCAAAACTTAAAAAAGTTGTTATAATTAGTATCAAAAAATCTGCAGTGCTTAACAAGAAATAAAGAACATGTATTGGAAAAAAAAACTTTGAAAAGTAGAACCGATTAAATACAACATTGAAACTGAAATAAAAGTGCAAAATATCTTTAGTGACGAAAATAGTAATTGCAAATCAATTAAAGAAAACGTTGATTATTTTAGAAGACAGAAGTGATAGTGACAAGCTATATAATTCTTTGCATGTCTGTTCTCTTGTTATATATTTTTTTCTGTTAATATCAATATAATTAATGTAAAATTTTAAATATTCTCATACTTTTCCAGTATATATCTTTTCATGGGACACAAAAATTTAATAATTGCGGTTTTAAATCGCATAAAAACGATATGGGACAAATCGAATTTTAAGTATATATTATATATATATATATATATATATATATATATATATATATATATATATCATATATAGAAGTGTATATATATATATATATACATATATAATATATAGAAATATATACATATATAATACATAGAAATATATACATATTTAATACATAGAAATATATATACATATATATTTAGTTTTTGAATTGTATTTTTATCAAAATTAGGTATAAAAGTTCTTTTTTTTAAAAAAAAAGGTATTTGAAATGAACTTTGACAGAATTACTTGTTATAAACAAGGAGTAATAAATATTATAAGAATGTATATTTAGCATTAATTATTATATATATATATATATATATATGTTTATATATATATATATATATATATATATATATATATATATATATGAGTATGTGTGTGAATGTGTGGTTGGGTGTGTGCATATAATTTTAATATAAAATGATTAAATAGAAAAATAAAACTATCTTTGGTGAGTACATAGACGATATTTGTAAGTACATATATGTATGTGTATATAACATATTCTTAGTACTTGTGTTTATAATCAAGAGAAGAATTCTTTTATGCTTACAAATGTGAGAAAATGTACTTCATTAATGTTTTGAAATTAGAAACAGGACGCGTGTAATATATGTGCATAGAATATGTTTGTATTTGTATGTACTCATATTTACATAAATTGATATAAATATATATGCACGTGTGTATATAAATCCATACACACGCTCACAAATATATATATATATATACATACACACACACACACATATATATATATATATATATATATATATATATATATATATATATGTATGTATGTATATATCATCATCAACATCTGTCAAGCCACCGTTGGAAAAAGGCATCTTCCATGATTTTTCATTTTGTACGATTGAATGCCTCTCTTTTCTACTGATTTCTAATAAAATTTTTAATTTCTTTATCCCACCTGTTCATTGATCTCTTTCCTGGCCCTTTTATATTCCTTGGCCCCCAGTTAATAATTTCTGTTCTTCATCCGTTGTCTTCTCTACTTGCAACATGTCCCGCCTATTTCCATTTCTGATTCTTTACTTTTCTTATTGCATCTGTTACTCTTGTTTGTTTACGTATCCATTCTATTATTTTCCTATCTCTTCTTGTTATTCCTGCAGGCATCTTCCCATATTTCTCTGTGTTGTTTGGAGTTTCCGAATGATTTTGGCGTTAAGCATCCATATTGCACGGCCATAGGTAAGTAAGGACTGGTGGTATGTATTAATAAAATACTTTTTTATTTAATAGAGTGAGATTGTTGATTTAAATATAGAGGCGTTTCGTCCAAATGCGCTCTAACTCATTTTTAATCTTCTGTTTACTTTTTCAATGAATGATGAATGACGTTCTCAGAAACTTTGGACATTAAGCAGATCTAACAATTTACTCTGATGATGTAATCATTTGTATAATAATAAAATCCAATGAGATCGTAAGATAAAAATTAATATATTAAATATTTCTCGAATTTTTAGCATACATGATGGCAATGTTATATCCCAACATTATCTTAAACTAAGATGTTGATCGCCAAATTGAATTTTGTAATTTTATATAGAAGTAGTAGAAGACGTATAGTTTTTTTTTATAAGATTATTTGGTCGTCTGAACATTCATTTAGGTTAAATGCCAGAATTATGAGTCATAACTGCCGGTATTGTAATAATATTAATTTTTGTCCATGCTTTCAGGTTGAACAAGATATAATTTTTTTGGAACTCACAGATAGTGTGATTGTCATCCAAGTTGATCGGATCATTCTTTTTTGACGGAACAGTTACTGTTATTTTGTATCCCAAGATGATACAGACATCAATTGTACTTGTAGCGTGTCGGCTCTATCAAGGCAATAACTTTTATTTTCAAAAAAATAGGCACCTTCATTTTGTATACATGAAGGAAAGCTCTATTTTCATATTTTTTTCTTAAAAAATAGATAAATCGGAGAATTAAGAGAATGAATTGCTGAAAAATGCACTGGCTAGATAATCTAGGATCATTTAACTCGAATTTTACTAGTGGAATCATCTAGAAGAAGAAATATATACTACAAAACTATTAAACAAAAATGTGCCGCTATCCTTAGATAGATATTGAAAGATGTTAGTAGATTACTTCTTCGAAGATTTCAACAGTGTTTGAAGTATTTAATACATCTGAAATATTTGAAATGCTATGAAATATAGGAATTGACTAAAATACTAAGTATGAAAGATAAGAATTATTTAAATAAACATGAACTTTATTGCTCATAATATTCTCTCTAGCCATCTGTGAATACACACACACACACATATATATATATATATATATATATATATATATGTATATGTATCTTTTGTGTTGTGATTTACTATAATGATTTATTATATAAATTTATATTTTATTTTTAATTAAAATATCGAACATTTTTATGATAAAAAAATTTTTAATTAGAAATTATTACTAATTTTTATGTAGAAGTATCCAAATAATAAATAATATTATATAGACATTCTGAATGTAAATGTTTCATTTTTCTTCGAGATGGTGCAGAAATATATAAACGTTATTCAAATTTTAAACTTTTGCTTAGATAAGAAAAAATATTTTTTTAAAAATTATCGAAATAAAAATTAAATCTATTTTTGAAAATTATTATGGTTTCAAATAAAATTTATATTTATTTTAAATATTTATGTTTCAAGAATGATAGAAAACATTTTCTATTTTTTTTGTAAAAAAGAATATATAATGATTATATTTACATATAATTGTTTTAATTAAATTTTATAAAAATTATTGCTGAAGATCAGAGATGAAAATTAAATTTTAGATTAATCATAGATATGTGTTCTATTCACAATACATTCGGAAATAAGAAAAACTAGTTCTAGTTGCTATAGTTGACATCACAGTACACATTATTTGTAAAGTTATGTTTCGAATACAGTGAAGAGAAATTTAGAAAATAGTACATGTATACCTTCCGCAGGAACTAGGGTTTTAAGAACCCAAGGATAGGGAATACTGTATAAATATGGTTTATATCAATGTTATCTTTATACAATGCAACAAATTTTATCACAAGATTACGAAAGATATGCATATAACTCTAGGTGGCTCAGAGACATCGACATCAATTGGATAACATTCTCTTCAGCGAAAAATGATAGTTTATAAATAGGGTAATTTAAACAAGAAATTGTCTTAGGCGTGGCTACATTAATCTACATAATATAATTGACAGTAAGTTTCAACTCAATTTCTGCAAATATTTAGCACCAATTCATAAGCTATTGTTTAGATTTTTTATTCATTAACAAATATTTTTTAATAATTAAGAAATGATGTAGAAATAATAATTTTTATAACAAGAAGCACTACCTTGCTGGAATAATTATTCATGCTGTTTAATATCTTCAATATAAAATTATTGTTTTCATTCTATCAAAAAATATAATACATTTAAATAGAAATTATAAAGGAAAGTACATAAGGTGAGAAAGAATTCTGTAATGGTCATTGTGCAAACCTAAACAATTCCTTTAATTTCTTATCTGGAAAATATTAGAATGTTTTCAATATCTAAGTTTATTAATAGGTAGAGACAATTGCATTCTTAAAACACACATAGAAATCTTTAATTTGACATTACCAATATATTATAAAATAATTCACTTCGAAAGCAGTTTATCAAAACATTTTAAACCTTTGTGTTTTTTAAACTAAAATATATCAATTGAAAAAATGGGAAATAAGAAAATTTTCGAAAAATCTTTATAAAAATTTATAAGGTTTTTATGATATTATAATTCAAAAATATACAATTAGAATCAAACTTCAAATTGTTAAAATATATCTTCGATAGTAATTAAATAAATATTTTAACTGGTTTAAGAAAATCATTTAAAATTGTAAAGTTTTCTGCAAATATATATATATACGTTAATTCAATTTAAGCTTCCACATGAAAGCATTAAATAAAATCGAAAAAATTCAAAAAAATCATGTTATTTTTTATTTAGTATTTCAGTTATATTGTATTTTAATATGTAGTATGATTGTCATATTGTCAACTGAATTAAACTAAAATACTAAATAAAAAATAACATGATTTTTTTAATTTCGCAGTTGTTTTTAATACCTTCATGTGGAAGCCTAAATTGAATCACCTCTCACTCTTTCTTTCTCTACATATATTTATATATATATATATATATACATGTATGTATGTAATACCAATTTTTTGTTTCATATATTGGCTTTTTGAAGTCATTTATTGTTATTTTTAATCTGATAAATCCCTTGTTATTTATTAAAACCATTTTCGGTTCTAGTTTTATTTTCAGATATACTCGTATATTATTGAATTTTGTTTGTTCAATAATAAAATGATAACTAATAGATTTGAATGATCGAATATATCAAAAATAAGTATACTGTATTTTTTGTTACTAACATTCATTCATTACATTTATTCATAAATATATATTGTAAGTTTATTACAAGATTTGAAAATATTCAATACTATGTTAAATCTATAATACTGACTTTACAATATCTTTAAAAACTAAATCCATTTTCCATGCACCTGATGTGATTATAAGGAATATAAATATTTTTATATGGAATACATGTAAAAATATATTTAAAAACTCTAATTTAAATTTAATGACGTGAAATTTTAATTCATTTAGACGTGAAAAATCATTGTGAATGAGGAATAATTAAAAATCACATTATATTTTTTTATAATTTATCATATTTTAGTCTCTTTAAGTGTATAATTAAGAACTTGTTTAAATATCATTCCTACATTGAGGAAGATATTTAAAATTATGTTAAGAATTTATTTTTCCAAATATATTGAACGGACTCGATGAAAAAATATATTAATAGTAATAATTAATTTTATGATACTTTAAATATATATTTTCAATTAGTATTTATTTGTGAGTTTTATTTTAATTTCTACATTTTATAAAACGTACTGCCTGTAGAAGTTCATTACACAGTAACGGCTATGCAAACTGTTATGTTAACAACTACTCGATAATCATCAATATCGAGCTTTAATTTTTGCTTATTGTGAAAAAACAGTGTATCGAATCTCATTAGTCAACGATAAATGTTTGTTAGTTCGTTATAAATGAGATATACTCATTTATTCATTAAAATAAAACTTTTCTTTGAACAAATCACAAATAGCTCATTGAAGTAATTGATTGAATTTATATTTTTTTCTATCAGTTCAATTAAAAATCGTATGTTTTCTATAAATTAAAGAGAAATTTAATCTATGTTTATTTTAAAATCGTTTTTGAAACTTGAAAAAATAATTAGTTAGTTAAAAGTTTGACTCGAGTTAGTAAATTAAACGTTGTAATTTTGTTTTTATCAATTAATTATTAATAATTTAGCATTAAGGTAAATAATAGTTTACATTATTCATAATTCAAATTAGACTGATAACTAAAATTCTTTCTCATATAAATAATTCTCATCTATAAAGACAATTGTAAGATTTTATTGCTGGTTTGCTAGAAAATAAGTTTCTATAGGTAATACAATTTATGCTTTCACATAAATGTAATGAAAAAATCGCAAAAATTAAAAAATAAAATATTTTTTAATTTCTGCGATTTTAAACTTCACGTGGAAGCCTAAATTGTATCAACATATATTGTTATATCAATAATATTCGTTGGATTTTAAATAAATGATAGAGAATTTGTTGTTGTAAAACAACTAAATAATGAAATGTATAATTAATTAATGCATCTCAGTCCGATAGATCATTTAAAAACATATTTGTGCTAAACAATAAAAAAGTTTTCAACTGACTAATTAGACAATAATTTAAAATGAAGGTGTTAATGAAGAAGATTACATAATGAAAGTATTTAATGTTTGTTCATGGTGTAAATTTAAAACATATATAAGTATTTCAAATGTGCTTTAAATAGTTTCTTCGAAAATTTTGCATAACAGACATTTTTGAATTCAGTAAAGATATCTAATCAATAAAGCACAAGAAAAAAGCGGGGCATGCTGATGATCTAAACATCATGGGAAGATCTATATTTGCTATTAAAGAAGTCCTTGGACCACTTGAGATCATTACAGCAGATATTGGTCTTAGAATAAACGAGAATAAAAGAAAACTAATGCTGCAAAGTAGAAGATGAAGAGGAGAAGATTAGGTCAAAATCTGACCATCGATGATTTTGAGGTTGTAAATAATTTTAAATATCTTTGTTTAAAGATCACCAGTGAAAATGAAGAATTCATGAAGTACAAAAACGAAGAGTAGCAGCAAGTAGAATGTATTTCGCGCTTTTGCCCATAATGAAATCGAAAAATGTGCATAGGAAGATCAAAATCCGACTGTATATAAAATCTTCATCCATACAGTCATAGTGAAACGAAGCGTGGACTATGTCAGTTGAGACCCTGGAAGTGTTGGATATCGGTGAAAGAAGAATGTTGAGAAGGATATTTGAACTAGTAAATAATGGAGATATATGGAGAATGTGTTACAATTTTGAATTATATGAAGTCTATAGGAAACCAAAACTATCGATATTTATAAAAATGATTGTGATGGGTAGGTCACACTGAGCTGATACCGGACTCAAGAGTACTAAAAAGGGTCTTGGATGTACAACCAGGCGGGAGAAGACCTGTGAGCAAACCAAGGCTCAGATGGATAGAGAATGTAGTGAAGGATGCAGTGGAACTGTTATGAGTAAGGAACTGGAGAAGGACTGCCAGGCAGAGAGATGTCTGGAGGCAGAAAATTGAAGAGGCTCGCTTTGAGCAGTAGCGCCATCGAAGAAGAAGAAGAAATATATCTAATTTATAATGAAATAATTAAATATTACTTTAAATTTTATAAAAAGCGTCATAAATACACTTTAAAAATGAAATTTTTATTATATTATACAATTATTTTAAATACATTATATTTTTTTTAATTAATAAAAAGTTTGAAAGTGAACTGATTGAAAATTGAAAAGTTGATGGTCAGAAAATATGTAATATTTTATATCTAAATTTTTACAATACATTTCATTGATAATATATTGTAAAAAATATTGAAATTGAAAAGAAATATGAATTTTTATTCATTTTCCTTGTAATAAACATATATATTTTTGACTTTTATTGATTTTATTTTTTATAAGTGTTTTAATAGTAAATTTATTTCACTCTCTTAAAACTTATTTTACCTCGCCAAAGATAACATTTTTAGAAAATTCTTATTAAATTTTAGAAAAGTAGAATAATATTTTATAAATTGGAATTAAATATTCGATTGAATAAAAAAAGTAGTTAAAAATATTTCCGTTTATGTTTATAAATGAAATTACTTCTCATATTTATATTTTTTCTCACTTTCTTTATCAAATCATTATATAAAAGTGTCTCATTTTTATTTCATTTTCAAAGAGAAAAATATCAATATTTTCTAGATACATTGGATAAGTTAATAATATTTCTTTATATCTTTATATTCAATTACAGATAATTTTAATGGTCGAGAAATAAAAAGTATCATTGATAAAAGTATGAATGTATGGATTGAAGACCAGATGAAATATTATTCATGATCGTTGGAGCTCATGGATATCGGTCAATGTCGTCGTTCGAACTGTCTTCGGATACAGATTTCTTGTATTTTGTAATTATGATAAGTTTGTGACTTTGTCTGATACGTTATTTTATCGCCTATTGTAACAATAGACGAGCGTTTGTCTTGTGTCCGTAATATAAACGCGTTTGGCGCGTCGGTGTTCGATCGCGTTCAGATCTCAGGTTGAGAGACTCGACGTAGCGTTATCCGACTCGCGGGTAGAATATAATAGTTTCACGACCTTTCCCAACGTATGTACTATAAGAAGTACGATATTTTTAACTTGCACAGTATACGGAATTTAAAAATAACTTAGCTGCCTGTACTTATGGCCGTTAAAAACAAGTTTAGAAAAAGACAGAAAAAACAGTATCGTTGCAACAACATGCAAAATATCTGTAAACGAGGTCAGGATTATTAACTTGACCGTATATTGTGTTCATAGATTTTACAGTCAAATAGGAAGGTATGTACAGACATATGTACGATGTACATATATTACACATACAGAGTTTTTTTTGTGTGGAAGAATTCACATAAACTTAAACAAAATACTGGTTGTTAATCTCTTATTAGAATAACTTTCAACATATTTACTTATTTCGGAATAAAGATTTGTGCGGGAATTATAAATGAATATCTATATTATATTGTAACTAGTTTGTCTTTATTTTGTATATTAAAAAATCAAAAAAATCCTCACATTCATGACATTACATTAGAAACAGTTTATATTTATAACTAAAAAAACAACTCTCGAATCGATAAATAGAAAAAAATAACTAAAAAGTTATAAGTAATAATTATTTTTAGATTCCTTAATAGAAAACAGAAAATGTGTTGAATATATTTTTATATTTTAAATTATTGTTAGGTTATTTAATAAAAAACAATTAAGTTTTAGAATTTTTGATCAAAAAATGTCCAGGTTGTGCGAACAGCTCAATATTTAGTAAGTGATGAGAGAAACTAGTGGCATGATGCGACCATTAGTTACGAATTGACTACTATTGAGTTAATATTAAAAAAAAATACTTCTTTTTAGAGTTATAATGGCGTTAGAAATTAAATTTTCTTTCATTCAATGATTTCTAAGTTGGAATTGATTGAAGAGTAAGAGTGTCTGTATGAAATTTTGTTTGAAACTAGAAAAGACAGTGATAGAAACATTAACTTTTAGAAACGACTTTTAGAAAAGAAGCTTTAGATTACGTCACGTATTTTGAGCGATTTGGATGCTTTCTGGAGGCAGAACTTCAATCAAAAATGATAAAAGACTGGGTAAGCTTCAAGCTTTCATTTTTTTTCTATTCTCAAGAGATTTTCTATCGTAAATATGTGCCAACAGGTCAAATAATAAATACACATTTCTATCTTGAAGCTTTGAACGAATTATGTGATTCAGAAAGAATAGATATGAAATTTGGAAAAAATTATCATTAATGATAAATTATGATAAAGCATCATCTCAAATTTTCCTTCTAGTTTGCAGATTTTGACGAAGAATCGAGTTATCCTCATCCCTATTCACCGTAACGACCTGATTTTTCCACAGTAAGACTTCTTTCTGTTTCCAAAACTAAAAAGCTCGTTAAAATAATGCCGTTTTAAATGATTGATAATCACTTTTAGATCAACTTCAGATTTTTCTTTCATCTTTTCAAAGTGCTACAAGTAATGCTTATAGAAGTGCAAAAGGCCTTGGAAACGATGTATAGCTGCTGCATGGGACTATTTCGAAGGGAACGATTTTAATTTAGAAACATTTTTATAATTCTTTTAGTTTTATGACACCAATCCAGATTTTTTTTTATAAAACCTAATATTTATTAGTTTAAATTTAAGTAAAGAGTATACATTTGTGATGCTGTTTGAATTTTACATATCGGAATTAAAAGTTTAACCCCATGTAAAATTAAAATTAAATGTTATTATAATTTTTCAAAACTGGATTTTTTTCAGTTAATTTTTTATTCTTCAATGATTCATGTTGAAATTTAATAGGAATTTAAAATCTGATATAGAAATTAGATAGATAAAACATTTGTTTGAAATATTTTACTAAAGTAATACGAGTCTAGAACTTTTCTAGACTTGTATTATAAAGCAAATTAGAACTAGAATTTAATCACGATCAATTACAATAATTTGAAAAAGAAATGCTAGTCATATAGAATAAGGTCTTCTTGAGATTTACTGTTACAGTATTCCTGATTTACAAGAAATAGTCATATAATTCTTATATGAAGATTATGAGGACGTTTTGGAAACTGTTGCTTTTTCGATAAATTCTCTTGATACAGAAGATACTTGATACGAGCGCTATCACTTGAATTTCTCAAAAATATATTTTTTAATAAAAAAATAAATTTTCTCCATCTAGAAAAAACAATGATATTCTAATTGATATTAGATAACTTTTTCGTCTTTCAAAATTTTTAATAATAAATTTTTTGTCATAATTATATTTTTTAATAAAATTTTGATCAATGTAACATACTTGATTCATTCTATGCATTTTATTTAACAATTTTTATTGTCTGTAATTTATGTTACAAAACTTGAATATACCCTCTACTTATAAAGATGAAAAATATATAAAGAAATAAAATAAATAATAAACATTTCAAAAATGAATTATAAAAGCCAAAATTGAATATAAAAGCAACCGATTTTAATGTTCGAAGTTACACTAAGAATTTTAATACTGTATATGTACGGTATTGATTTCATTTGCATGAGCATATTACTTTTATTAAATTAATAATTGAATAAATATATATATATATTAATCTAAAATTGAAAAAGTACTATTTTTAACCCTAGCAAATAAATATATTAAATTTTAATGAAATTGTAATAATACATTTTAAAATATATAGAAGATGTTGAATACAGGAATATAAGTTATGTTCTACAAAACGAGAATTTTTATTATCAAAAAATTGCGTTTTATAGGATTATATTTTAAGATGTATCAGGTCGGTTGGAAAATAATTGTTGTTTCTGTTATGACATTTAAGGCTATAAACTGCAATTATTTTCTTACCTACCTAATAATAAATAAATTTCTCGTAAGTAATGAGAGTAAGAAAAATTCAAATATATGAAAGATAAAGATATTCTGAATCAAAAATTCCTAAATCTCTTTCGAAATTTTTATGGGTTACGAGATATAAAATTTACACCGTAGATATTATAATTAAATTTTGATAATATTTTATTTTTTCAATTGTATATTTTTTAATAGAATTTTTTTAATAATGACGTTTAAGAGATAGATGATAATAAAAAAAATATATTAACATACTAATAGTACAAGAAAAAAATCCTAAATAAGTTTCTCAAAATATTTTAGGATTTTGATTTACATTATAAAATTATTTTGTATACAAAAATAAATATTTTTTCTATAATTTTATTGATGTTTTATTTATACAAAACAAAAAATCTATAGTTTAAAATCATAAATTCATTTATAAAATTTAACAATTTACCCAAAAATTTTGATTCACAAACTAGATAAAAAACCTTAAACATTTTAGTGTGACTAGAGAGAAAATTGTAATTGTTGAGAAACAAAATGAAAATATAAAATGCAGTTCGTAACGATACCATAATTCTTGTCATTAACACGTAATCGTACGTGCCAAGTATTATACGGAAATGCAGTTGAAATTCTCTGAAAGAAATTCCTGTCGAGTTTTCTTTTGATAACATTCGGGCGAATGCGAGAGAACGTGAAAATATGTTCACTGCAAAAAATCTTAATAGTTTCATTTACCTTCGGTGGAACTCTAATTTTTAATTTTATTTTTAAGAGAAACAAAGAAATAATAAACTATTTTAAGTTTAAAATTTGAATGTAAGCACTTGCTGGTAAGTTTTCAATTATTTCACGATCTCAGTTTTTTACAGTAATTGTTTTATATTTTCATATATATATATATATACATATGTATGTATATACATATGTATGTATACATATATATATATATATATATATATATACATAATATATATATATATATATATATATATATATATATATGTATATATATATATATATATATATATATATATTATGTATATATATACATATATATGTGTATATATATATATATACATATGAAAGTTATCAACACAAATAAAAATAATTTCATAAATATACATAAGAATAAATTGTTTTTAATAACATTAGTGTATAAAATGAATAAACAAGCTGTTTCATATGCTATCGTAAATTTGAATCAAGGCTCGTTGTAACATGTATTGTATTTAATAAGAAATATTATAACGTTGTTTAATTTAATAAAACGTTTTTGTTAAATGCATTTATTGAACAGACACGAATATGAAAATGTCCAAGTAATCCAGTCTAACAAAATATATAACAAGGCCTGCAATTGATTCCGAATTAATAATACATTAAAAAGTATAACAAGTTAATATGCTAGTTGCTTAATTACTGTCCTCTTAATGATTATTAATGATTTTTAGAATATTTAAGAGAGTTAAATCTCAATATATATATATATATATATATATATATATACATATATTATTTTCATTAGACTTTTCTTATTATGTTAATAAATCGAAATCAAAGTAATCAATTCGTATTTATGATTAAAATTGAAACAATTTTAATTAAAATGCTCAATAGTATTATATATATTCACACTCACACACATATATTTTTTAAATATATATATATATACACACAGGTAACTCCCGTATAATAAAGTCGTTATTTTTCCAAAAAATGACGTTTTATGCGAAATCGTGTTATACGAAACAACGAACTAGTTCAATAAAACAGGATTCGGTTCCAAAAATTAATAGAACTATACTGTTTTCTTTTTATGACTATGAGAAATCTGTTTACTAAGCCAATCAATAATTGATCAAAAGAATTAGATATTAATATTACGTAATGTTTTCTTATTCATCACTGCTAAACACCATTAAACGAGTGCGTGTTCTTTCCAGTAAAGTATTCTCATCTTCTGAGCCCTCTTCTGCAGCATCTTGATTACTATGCTTTACTTTTTGAAAAAATCGGTTATTTTCTGTTTTTTGCTTTTACCTAAGAGATATTTATAAATTTCGTTACATGGAGCTATGGAGGTGTGAAGTTCTCTCTTACATTTTGCTCTATTTTCAGTAAAAGGATCTGCGTTTAGAAAATAGAACTCCAATTGTTCGGATAAATTCGTACCTCCTGTATGTTTTTTAGGGATGAAATTGTGAATTTCAACATTTCCATCTATACTATCGTTCTCTGAATTAATTTGGTTTTTTTCAGTTCCCATTTACAACAAATTTTCCTAATTCTCAAACCATGTTTGAGTGAAACAGTATTGTAGAAATATCGTGTTGTACGAGGATTTCCCCCAATTCTCGAACCGTGTTAGAGCGAAACCATGTTGTAAGAATGCTGTATTATACGGGGGTTACCTGTATATATATATATATACACATATAACATATGATATAATATGTAAGAAATAAATTTTAATTAAGTATTCAGATCAAAATCGTATTTTAATCCTAAAAACGTAATTTTTATTAATTTTTCTAACATTTAGGCACTGTTTAAAGGTTTCCAGCTTCATTAATTCGAATTTTTCTTATTAACAGAAATAGCAATGAGAACAATATTATAAAAACAGAATATCATGAAAATTTGTAAAACTCTTAAATGCAAGTAGTATAGACAATTAAATGTTCATTTTTCTTCAACAATGTATACATTGATATTAGGATTTTTTCCCTTAAATTTCTATCGAATCGATTTATTACTGGTTTATATTTTCTATTTCTGAAAACAGTGTGATCTATTATTATTATTTTGAATTTTCAGAATCAACATTATAAAAAATAAATTTTGTTATGAATAATACTTTTCAGATATATTATATACTATTTGATATTATACAGACATACATATGTATGTATGTATGTATGTATGTACATATATATATATATATCAATTATATTTCAAAATTCATACATAATTGATAAAATGATCACCAGACACTCTTTATATTCATACTTATTAATACTTTTTGATAGCTTAAAAGTTTTAAAGCTAGTGTCACATGAATGTGCTTCGTACACATGAATTTTGACGTTTGTCAGGTAAGTATTAATCTGTATTTGATTGTGATAATTGAACTATATTTACCTGAAAATACAGGTATCGTTCAAAAGGACCAATGATAATAAGTGATAGAGTAGTATAGATTGAAAAAAATATTGGGGGTTTTCATATCCTTAATCATATGATAATGCCTACTTACTAAAATATCTCATAGCAGACAGAGAAATATTAGATTGACGAATGTCAAAATTCATACCCGTGAAAATACATTGATATCACTATGCATCGTTTGTCTGATTATTTCAAACAGCTCAATTGAAATCTAATAATTTTATTTAATAAGTAAATATTTTATACATTGTTTGTAATATATTTTAAACTGAATAAATTTATTTATATATATATATATATATATATATATATATATTAGTTTGATAGGAAAATAATTGCGATTTATGACCTTCAAATTCTATACATTTTCTCTTTTTTGATTTTCATGCTGTTTTAAGTAATTCAGAACTGTTGAACGACTAACGACTAAATTTTGTGCAAGTTCTCGAATTGTTGCGAGTGGTTCTGATTCAGCTTAAGTCTTCAGTTGATCGTTATAAATTAAAGAAGAACGCCCGTGACCTTTTTCATCTTTAAATCTCTCATCACCCGCACGAAATTTTTGGAACCATTATTACACCGTACGTTCCTCAACAGTATCTATATCAAAAGCATATATTAGTTTATGAGCAGTTTCTGTTGCTTCACCACCCGTTTTGAAGCCATAAAAATAATTGCTCTTATTTATTTATTTTCCATCTTTACTTCAATAGCCCAATTCGAAATAAAATTAATAATAAAACCAATTTTGATATTAACAAAATACAAATCAAAAAATATACTTTTAAAAAATATTAACATGAACACAATGAAATTATTCTTTCATTGAAAAAAATTAATGTTAGCATTCAGAAAAGAAAATCGCAATTATTTTTCTACCAAACTAATATTTCTGAAAAATATTTATAAGTTAAATAAAAAAGTCATTATATATATTGTGTAATTGTATTAAGTTTAAATAATATAGTTTTTTTTAAAGAAGAAAAATATATTGTGGTTTACAAAATAATAAAAAAATATTAAGTTAAAAAAATTGTCCGTAACATTTTTATACGAAATATAAATACTTTTTAAACTTGATACCTTTTATCAATCTGAATTCATCTCCTTGTTTGTAGAGACATGCAACAAAAATGTCTTTATGACCCTAATTTGTTACTTGCAAACCTCGTTGTACACCGTTAGATCGCTCTTAAGCAAATAACGGTGTTCTTCAACATTGTTTCATTTTTAGCTCTTAACTTTGTAACTATATTAAAGATTTTTTCCTTTTATTAATCATTATATTTATAAGAAATAAATGTGCTATTGTATATCGGCTTAAAACATTTATTATTAATATTTTTATAGTAATTTAATATAATAAATATTATTGGTGTAACATTGATGACTTTTTTTAGATTAAAATTAAATATAGAAAATTTATTTAAAGATTATTAAATTTTTAAGAAAAATATTTTCTAGTGACAGGAATTTCATAAATAAAATAATCTGATTATAAACTGTTACACTCTCAGAGCATCTAGTGAAGTGTCTCTATCTGAAAAATAACTAAATCATTTTAATAGCTGACACATATGACATTTTCATTAATATCCGAAAAATTTATATCATTTGAAAGTAAGTAAAGAGGAAATGTTCTAAGATATATATATATATATATATATATATATATATATATATATGCTAACACACTTTTTAATAAATATTGTTAAAAGTTTGTCTACCAAAAATTATTAGTATTTAAACATAGATTTTATTATAAATTCTCAAAAAAATTTAAATTCATTTTATTGTTCTGAAATTCTATTATATAGTATTTATTTTTGTGATATTTATTATTTAATACGTTTTTGTAAGCATTTTGTCTTTTTAATTTTTATAAATAACATATTTTACTGAATAAGTAAATTAATCTTTCATTTATAATATTCTCTTTCATATGATTCTTACACATTTTGGAAAATTGTTTATTATGTTAATAAATTAAAAAGATTAATGTTTTTTTAAGGAAAGATAAAGATTTATCAGGTTAGAATTCACGATATATTAATGAGAAATTCAGTGTTCTTAGTATTTGATTATTAATTCACATATCAAAACATACATATGTATATATATATATATATATATATATATACATACGTGTGTGTGTGTATGTGTTTGTGTATTTATGGGAATGTGTAGTGTGAAGTCCGACATTATAGCTAATTGGAGAGTGAAAACTGGGTGGCGAGTGAGATAGTTATTATTATATCTTTAGCAGAATCATTTATATATATATATATATATATATATATACACATATATTTATATAATTTAGAAATTTATTTTATTCTATCATAAATGTTGTTTTTAATTGTTTAAACTTTTTGGAATATGTTCGATTTGCTTCATATAATAAATATATACTTTAAAAAAAACTTATACTGTCTATCATTTTTTTTGTATGTAATATTTTGTAGATGTGGCATGGCTCATTTTATTAGACATCTAAAATGGGGAAAATGATCAGAAATTCAATTAAATGTTAATAAATTTTTAAAATATATTTTCTTTTCAACTTTAAAGACATAAAAATATTCTTTAATAGATTAAATTTCAGATTGATTTGACTCCTCGAATAGCATGTTCTATAAGTCATGATAATATAAATTTCTTTCGCATTATAAAATTATACAATGTCTGAAATAATTTTCACAGTTGAAATAGTTTTCAGACAAATAATTTTGACAACAAAAGAGATCTCTTAAAATAAATTTTCAAAAATTCATCTATGAATATTTTACAATTTAAGAAGAATTATCAAATACTAGGAATAAATTAATATTTAAGAGAAGAGATCTACAGCCATCAACGATTGTAAAAAAATTATAAAATATCTGAAGCGCTATATATTGAAAAAAATATGGAATCGATGACAAAACAAGTTTTGGATAGAATCAAAATTAAATGGTTTTACTAAAATATTTTTAAAGAACTAACAATATTACTCGATGGTTTATTTTTTTAAATTGTCAGACTTATTTAAAATGATTGTCAACCTAACATTCAATAAATAATGTAAAACAAAGTAATTTATTCAACTAAGGTTTAATGTGTCAAATATATATTTTGAAAGCTGTCCTGAATGTAATTTTTTATTCGCTATTCAAATATCGATAGTTGAAGTGAACATTATCTCTTAGAATTATTTTCCGAATAGTATTATATATAAGACATATAAACAAATATTTTTTTTTATAATTAAATTTAAAAAAAATAGCGTTTATTTTGCTTTCCACAATAATGTATACTTTTTTTTGATGGATACGTGTAATATATATATATATATATATATATATATATGCATATATATTCTAACTATTAAATTACATATTTATTAACAATTTTTTTACTTATTTTAATTTTATCAGATTATTTTACAAATGTGTTAACTACGATGATGTACCTTTAAAATATTCATAAGGAATTTGTATTATTTTATAGAAAAATATTGGTTTCATAAAAAAATATTATCAGTCATTTTTGACTCTTTCTTAGATGTTAATACCATCATCCTGAGAGCGGCAAGGTACGGAAAAATCTAAGACTTATTTAACAGATTTTTGTAGGTTTTAATGCTCTGACGATGGCATCGTATCAAAATGCGCATAAGCAATATTAAAAAATGATCCCTAATTTTATTGAACATTTCTGATTAAATCTTTAAAATTAATCTTTAAAATTATTGTGATTTCTTAGTAAGAGAATTATTTATTTACGAAAATATATTAATTTAAAAAAAATTTAATTACTGATATAAATGCCATTTTTGATATATTTTCATATAAATTTCTTAAATAAGTATCTTAAATTATAATTATCATTTTCAGTATCTTAATGTCGTTATTGAAAAAGTTTTGTGTGTAGCTACAATACGTACAGGCATGCGTACATATATATATATATATATCATATATATATATATATCATATATATATATATATATATCATATATATATATATATATCATATATATATATATATATATATCATACATATATACAATCATATATATACATATATACATATCATATATATATATATATATACATATATACATTCATATATATATATATATTCATAAACACTTCTCTGAAATCTATTTACTAGTTTGAATAGTTTAAATACACGGATGGCTCTTTATACAAGTCGAGACCCAAATCTAACATCACGGGAGTATTCCTAAGAGGAAACACTGGATTTGTGGTTAATGAATTAAATTAAAACAATATAGTACTTGTTAAGAAAAGTGTTCGGCAAAATTTCTTTTGGATAATTAAATAAGAGGAAAAGTTTCAGACATAAGTTTGGAAATATTTGTGTGCATTACTATTAATGACAATTACGTATTAAGTATATATATATATATGTATATGTATATATATATGATATAAAAACTATGTTCTCATAAGGAATATTAAGTTATTATTATCTATATATATATATATATATATATAAATAAATATAAGGTTATATATATATATATATAAAGGGCGAAAGATTAAGCCATCTCCAGTTTGCCGATGATATAGTTATTTTCGCAAATACCCCGGAAGAGTTGCAAAAGAGGATAGAAGAACTAAACGATGCCAGACAAAAAATCGGCCTCAACATGAATCATACAAAGACAAAAGTATTGTTCAATGCGTTTGTATGTCCGAAGAAAATTGAAATAAAAGGAACGGAAATAGAAGAAGTTACGAAATATGTCTATCTAGGCCAGCTTATCAACAGAGATGGATCATTCACTGAAGAAGTAAATAGGAGAATGAAAATGGGATGGAGCTCTTTTGGACGAAACGCCTCGATATTTAAATCAACAATCCCACTCTGTTTAAAGAAAAAAGTATTCGATCAGTGTATACTACCGGTCCTCACCTACGGCAGCGAAACATGGGTGCTTAACGCCAAAATAGTTCAAAGACTCCAAACAACACAACGAAGTATGGAAAGATGCATGTTGGGAATAACAAGAAGAGATAGAAAGAGAATAGAATGGATACGAAAACAAACAGGAGTCACAGATATAATAACAAGAGTAAAGAGTCTGAAATGGAAATGGGCGGGACATATCGCACGAAGAGAAGACAACCGATGGACAAGAGAAATTATTGACTGGGAACCAAGGAATATGAAAAGACCCAGAAAGAGACCAATGAACAGATGGGATAAGGATATTAAAAACTTTCTTGGAAAACTGTGGAAAAGAGAGGCACTAAATCGAACAAAATGGAAAATCATGGAAGAGGTCTTTATCCAGCAGTGGATTAACAGGGGCTGAAGATGATGATGATGATATATATATATATAATATTCCATAAAACTTTAAAAAATGAATAATTTTTTTAAAAGAATGTATAGAGATTTTATATTAAAATATTACTATTGATGACACCCGAGGTTACAGGAAATTTTTACGAAAAATTATCCTATTAGTATTAGAACTACAGTGTAACGTGCGACTATACAAAACAACTATGTTGCAATATATTTGTGAGAATGATTATATGGATAAACTAATATATATATATATATAGATATAGATAGATAGATATATATTGAGTGAATATAAGCGATATGAACGAAACGATCGAGAGCGGAGCCTTTCGGCTGTCGGTAAGTGTATTAAGTAGGGGGTAGAGCTTCCTGGAAAAATAATAATTGTTATTATTCTTATTTTGCAGAATTTATAAATGAATGACTGTAAACCACAAAATAAGGTAGTCATATTATTTCCAGTATTAACCTCGAGATAAAAAAACGTGCAAGATATTCTACCAAAGACATTTAGAAAAAACTCTACCTAATTAATCATGTCGGAAAATGATTACATCGTTTAGAGACGATTAGTAACATTCTGATCAAGGTATAAGAAATGTTTATCTTTATAGATCCATAAATATTTAAAATATGGTTCTTTTTTCGAATTTATTAGTAAGAAACTTTAAAAAGTTATGTAAGTATCTGTTAAATTTAGAATAAACATTTTTGTGTTTTATTTTCAATAACCAACTAATAAATCTAAAAGTTCACATATAAGAAATAAAAATCCATAAAATTTCAAAAACGCTTTAGACTAACTATTTTTTTCAATTATGATCATAATTGGTTTCAATAATAATATTTCAAATTCAGCAAGACAAATCATAAATTTATAGAAAATATAAATAAAAAAAATAACTAACAAAATATTTAAACTGAAATATATAGTTTTTCAGAGAATGATAAGATTCTAATGTTGATTTTCTAAATCCTAGATTAATTATTTAGCAGTTAAAAATTTGAAAATATCTGTACTTTAGAAATATATTTTTCTATAATGAGAAGTTTTGCAAAATTGACAAAGTACTTATTATTGATTATACATACATACATATTTATTAATATATATATATATATATATATATATATATATATATATATATATATATATATGTATTATATATATACATATGTAAATATATATATATATATATATATATATATGAAATTTGTTTCAATTTTTTTTATTAAAAACTACATTGGCAACAAATAGCACACAATCCGTGCCGATTTTCTAGATTGGTTGTGTCTTGAACTACAACGTTTGTAAAAACGAGAAAAAATATAAATAAAAAGAATCAAGAAATAGTAAAAATAAAAGAATGCGAAATAAGAAACAAGAATAAAACTATATATACATGGCGACTATAGTCGGCCCGCGTGGGTCAATAACCTCGTCCAATGCAATTCTAATATTATCTTTTTTTATCGTGCACACCCGCCTGACGTTCCATCTTCTTTTGGTCCGTGCGTGGCTGGATGCTGTGGATCCAGTCGCTTTTGCATGTGGGGCTCACTGCGTATGTTTGCATGTATGTGTGTTCGAACGCATTAAAATGCATAGTTAGTTTTACACTGGAACATATTTTTATATATTTTTTTTATTGATTATTAAACTATTATAAATGTTTTCTTTTGAACTGTATGCATAAGTTCATCATACTCGTATGTGAGTGTTTGCATAAGTATAAAATATACATAAAGCGACTTTTTAATAAAATCATTCTCTTGTAGACGGAAAATAAAACATGAGAATAATTTAAATTCCTTAACCAATATAGACAGTTATACTGAAGTTTTCGTTTTTATGAAAATGCACAGGAAAAAGAATGAGTTCGAAACAAATAAAATATACTGATTATATTTACTTAAAAAAATAAATTCACGCATGTTAATTACTATCATTTTTTA
>CM068316.1:19535589-19545589 GCA_034766995.1 Acanthacorydalis orientalis
TAACATCTACTCTAATTAAATTTTGCATGGGACTGATTTTGATTCCTGAGAATAATTTAATTAAGAATAATTTAAAATAATTTTTAATTCGACCGAATTTCAACCTTTTTACTACTGATAGGATAATATATTGTATAAACAAAAATTAAATTTCAATTGGCATTTTATATCATATTAATTATTTGAAAAAATTATAAAAGTTTAAGAGTAACGCTTCTTTTTTTTGGAAATATGGCTAAGAAAATGATTTTGATGAAGCATCAGTTAGGTAAAATAGATATAAAAGGCATATATTTAAGAATGTCATTCTCAAATGCGTAATTTCGTGTTAAATCGAATTATGAATGGAGCCTTGCCAGATATATATATATATGACTGACAACCGTAGAAAAAATGTTTTTTCTCTTCTACAATAGTATTATATGTATTTAAAGTATTCTATATTATCAATGATATATATTTTGTTTCCATTTTTCTTTCCTTTTCCTATTCGATTCTATTTTTTAATCATTTATAATCCCATTCTACAATAAAATATGGTTTATAATAATTTAAAGCACAATTTTCTTTATCTTAATAGAGAAACTTTAAATAATTTTTACTAAACCTTAAACTATTGAAGAGACAAGTAGTAGTAAAAGGATTAAATTAAAAATTATTTAGAATTTGTATTCCTGCTCTCTTTATATTGAAATCGACATATGTAAAAAACATTAGAATAAAAGAAAATTACTTGTTTCGTTTTGAAGAGATATTTTAATTTCTATAATTCTAGTCAAATCCTACCAATATTTGATATTTATTAGATTAGTAAACTGAAACAGGTTGTAACATTTATTTTTTATTTTTAAATCATTCAAAATGTGACGTATATCATCAAGGATTAGTTACTTGATTAGTTAGATAGGTAAGAACCATCACTAATATAAAATTAAAAGACAATTAAAGTACTTTTATTTTACAAGAAAATAGAAGTATAAGAACTGAAATTTTGCTGTGCAACTTTCCATTTTTGGTATTTTTTTTATATATGTCTTTAAAAGACACCATTCGTATATTCAAACAGAAATATGTAATAGGTAATATTTTTTTTACTTCTCTTTAAAAGTTTCCATTCAGATATTAAAGAGGAAATATGTAATAGTTCATTTCAAGGAAATCACTATCACATGACTGAGATGCCATAAACAGGTTAAATTTTATTGATTTTAAAGTGGATAATGATTAGCTGCAGAACATTTTGTAATGTTTTGGCTACTAATTTATTTCTAAAAGTGAGTTAAGGTACAAATCAAAAAATATAACTACTAAAATAATTATGAACAATTTTGTCATTGCCCGCTGTTGAGTATTGGATTGATTTTTAGGGCTGTACGAATACTAAATAAGACTTGCGTTTCAAAAAATAATTGCTGGTAATATGGATTAAGATTTTTGTTAAGAACTGGAGCATTTATTGTAGTTTTCCGACGGGGAAACTTTTCGCATTTCAGTTAACAGAGCTTTAGAGCACCCTCAAAGGCATACTGGTTTGTATGCCTTGACTGATACAGCTGATTCAATCCTGGGACTCCAACACAATTAGCCAAGACCATTTGTGTCGATTTTATTACAAATTTTATTTATTAATGTAAGGATAAATTAAAATGAAAATCAATCATAATTATTTTGAGAACATTGTTCATCAAATTTAATATTGAAATGTTTACCTATTAACTTTTTATTTTATGATTTTTATTATTATGAATAAAAATGTATTTTTCGAGTATATAATGTTGTACAAATATATTCACTTGGATAAAAGAAAAAACAAGTTATTTTTTATATATATCTCACATTAAAATAAACGTTTGCCAATATATATATATATATATATATATATATATATATATATACCTGTGTGTGTGTGTACTTGGTTACTCCTTTTAAAAAATACAACTTATTAAGAAAATATTTTGTAAAATTAATAGTTTTCTTTGATTGAGAAAATTTATCTCATAATAAGGCTGTCATATATATATATATATATATTATAAACTAGATAAAATGTTGGAAATATAAGAGAATATATTAAAATAAAGTAAATATTTTAATTTTGATACGTACAAAATGTTTAAAATTTAAATTTATTATTTAATATAGAGATTGAGAAACAAGAATTAAAAAAATAAGTTTTTTTCTAAAAAGAATGTATTCAATAAATAATATTCGTGTTGTGTTACTTAAAGTAACAGAAGATTTTATTAATTTAGTAAGAACAATCATATGATTTTTTATCATCTTTAGAAAAGGACAGTTGATTCACATAATCTTTTAAGGATAAAATATTTTTTTTAATAATTTTAGAGAAATAGATATTAAAGACATAAATTTTGAAAATCAAGTGTACGATATTTACTTCAGAAGAAAATTAAAAACTTTTTTTGTTAGTTCCATGTAAAATAGGATTCAAATATAATATTTTTTTTCCATAATACACTGTAAAAAAATTTTTTTTATATACGACAGCGTTATTATGAGACAATATTATTCTCAATCATTAAAAACTTAATTTTAGAAAATATTTTTTTAGTAAGTTATATTTTTTATAAAGTATATATATATATATATATATATGAATTGTCAAGCGTTTATTTTAATGGGGTATATATATATATATATATATATATATATATATATATATGTAAGTAAACTGTAATTTTCTATTTGCCAACAAACTTAATTTCTGGCAACATTATTTCATGAGATAACAAATTAGACACTATTAATGAATCATCTTGTACAGATTTAATGTTTTAAACGAAAAAAAAGAATATTAACTTCTGTAACTAAATATTTCCATCATGTACAATGATATTTCATTTAATTAGGTTATCTTAAAGTAAATTTAAAGTGTAATTAAAATATAGTATGATATTTTATTAAACGAATAGATTTTAACTAACGTCAATTAATTTTTGATATACTGTGCGATTAAAAATAATGTACGGTAAAAAAATAATTAATGACGGATAATCAAATATAATTATAATAAATAATTTTATTTTATTGAAGGTTAGTTTAACCAAAATATTATCCTGGTAGACTCATCGTTAATGTAAATATCTTTCAGTTTTAGGTTTTATATTATTCTTAATATAATAACGCATATATAATTTTAATTATAATAAGTTAAGAGATTAAGTTTAGAATATTCAATTTTTTATTATATTATAAAATGTAAAAATGATAGAGTGAACTTTACTAAAAGATATTTAATAAGTTTACTTTTTTAAATATGTTAAATAAAAAAATACAGTAATTGATCGATTAATCTTTTCCATTTGAAATATGGAGAACATTGTTAAGACCATAAGTGATTAATGTTCAAGATACAGTATCCATCAATAATATGAACGTATAGTATTATGTATTGGTATAAAAATACAAAGGAATATTTTTATATTTTAAAAAAGTTTTGGAATTCATGTACAACGAAATACTTTATGTATGTTGTGTGGAATTGATTATGATAAAATTTAGAGTTTTGTTTCTAAATAAATACACACACACATATATATATATATATATATATATATATACATAATTTGATTTTCACAATTTCAAAATTATGAATTGATTCGAAAATATGGATTTATCGTTTTTTTATCTTATCGACTTATATTTTATCGATTTTATCTGGGTTCGTGTTATAGAGAGAATACAGTAGTTAGATTTTTTGAAGAATAAAATCTTTTACAAATATACATTTGAATTCAAGCAAGTTATTTATTAAGTACTGACAGTTACATGAATATGTTATCCATTCGTTATTTTTTTCTAAAAAAACTCAATTGAAAAACATTAAATATATAATAAATCTAATAATAACTCATTATTTTATTTTTCAAATTTCCCTGTTTATAAACAATATTCATTTTTCTAAACTTTGAAATTGAACTTTACTGACAAAACATTGTATAATTTTTTTTAAAAATTATCAGGATAATTTCATTAGTGTGTTAAGTTTTGTATTGATAACAATTCTATTGAAATATTTTAAAAATATGTTGATGTAAATGGAGAAAAACTTTTATACTAATATATATGCTTCAGTTTTTTCTCATATAATTTAATTTCGCGCTGTATTATATTTTTTACTATCGATCCTTTGAGACAGTTTTAAATATAAAAAAAATAGCTAAATTAAATACTAAATTTAAGAATATTATAATTATTAAATATTATCATTTACTTTATATTGATATACTTTGTATCAAATAAATCTCCTTCATTAAACGGTAAGAGTGTATAAATGAGAAAAAAAATTAAATTTAAAATTAAAATATAGTGAATCATGTACATTGTTAGCATTCGATGTTAAGCGAATCTGTGGTTTTCGCTTTTAAACAAAAAGCATGTTTTTAATTTCCTATTCCTCTAATATCATCTGATATGTATGAAATATTTTAAATTTCTTTTTGACACGGTTAATATTGATTGGAATTCATACTGACGATTAAAATTTACAATAGGTTTCGATTCTTCAAACTTCCATAAATCAGTATTTAGATATGGACATTAGTTTTAATTACATATCATGAGTGATAACATGTTTCAATATATATATATATATATATATAAATACATATATATATATATATATATATATAAATACATATATATATATATATATATATATATATATATGTATTTATATATATATATATATATATATATATTATGTTTATTAAAATTTTACTTATAATTAAATATCAATTCTAAGAAATTAAAATTATTTTGAAATAATATTTTTATATTCACTTTCCTATCAGTTTACAAAAAAGTTAAAAAAGAAAAAATATTGTAATATGAATTTTGCACAAAAAAGTCTTAAAATTTTTAATACAAACCATTAATATTTAATTGGAAACCTTTTTGTATGATTAAATTCAATACAAATCTCGTATATCTTCACCAGATTGATAAAGTTTGTTCAATATTTTTATTTAAAAAATTACTGTACTTCTTGCAACTTGTTTTTCTATTTTTAACATAGAAAACAGTTCTGTTACATTAATTCATTCCAGATTTCAATATTTTATAGCTACTAAAATTAAATTTGTTTCTTTGCCTTCTATACAAAATATGCGATTATAGTAGGGAGGTATTCCGTAATTTTGTATATTCAGGGATGTAAAAAGACCGTACTCTCCCTTTCTCTCTTTCTCTCTATATATAATATGGTTTTAGACGTTTCATTGGATGTTAATGATCTTAGTTGTTGTCACACCCCTAAATCCCAAATATTTATTTTCAACATTTCATTAAATGTTATAGTATTTTTAGATTCTTGTATTAAAGAAATATTTTTCACCTTGCAAACTAAAAAGGTATCATCCTCAGAGCGTTAAAATATAGAAAAATCTCTTAATTTTCTGTATTTTAGTGCTTTGAGAATGACTGTGTTGCAATCGAAATGCACATAATTAAGAGTCAAAAATAATCAATAATGATTTATTGAAATTAGAATTAATTTGTGAAAATCTTTTTTATTATTAATGAATTGAAAGTTGGATTATTTTATTGTTATTGAATGCAGAAAAAATAAAAAATGATAGAAATATCAAAACAATGATTTCTATGAAATGATAAGTTATTACGACAAATATGCACGTGTTATAAAGTTTAAAGTGGTAAGATATAATAATGCAATGATGATAAATATTCAAAATGTATATTCAAATTAGATAAAATCTGTGGTAAGCTTTACAATCTAATCTAGAGGTGGAAAACCTGCAGCCTTAAGGTCACATGTGAACTTCTAGAGCCTTCAAGGGAGGCTTTTTGAATGAATCCTAATTTTACAGAACAAATCGTTTTTTTGAAGTGAAACTTCTTCTTAAATAACGATTTAAGAAGAAGTTTCACTTGAAAAAACGCTAGGCTTTCAAAGCTTAGCGAATTATTGAAAGAAAATTTCTATTAATGATGACTTTTTGTGTGAAACATGTCAAATCAGAACGACTTAAATATTTCTTGCAAGGTAAAACTAAGTCTTTATATGATCTACTAAAAAATCTAAGCATTTCGAGAAAAGCTATATATTTTCGAAAACTTTTCTTCAAAAGAAAATTTGGGATGAACATTTTCTCCAGTTAGAAAAGATCATTGATGAGCAGAATGATATATGTGAATCATTTGAAGAATACGCATCTGTTATAGATCTATTAATTGAAGAATACAATGAAAAGTTCACTGACTGAGAATCATGACATCACACTCAAATTAGCATTTTAGTCTCACTTAGTTGATGTCACCAAAGTACCTAAATAACTGCAGATAAAATTTATTGAACTCTCAGTAGATGACATTTTAAAGTCGTTGTTTGATGCTAAGAAAGATTCAATTGAAATATGGAAAATCCAATAGAATACCCACGCCTTTGATAATATGTCAGAAAAATACTTTTTTGCTCTTCAGTCACTTATTACTGTGAATCTACATTCTCCCACCCAACCTAAATCAAGACGCCATTAAGGTCATAAATGGCGGATACCCATCTAGATGATCAACTTGAAACCGCGGATCTCCATGTAACAACCAAATATTCAAATGCTTTCCAACAAAAAGTAGACACAATAATATTATTAAAAGATTAGCTAACTTTAAAATTAACAAATAGTTTTCCTCTTTGAAATTATTAAGTACATAGTAGTTGGATTTTTACTAAAGAATGTACATTTTATAATTATATCTAATTAAAGTTTCTTGAATGCTACCTTATTTGATGACAACTAACTAAATGTGGGCTTCCAACATGAAAAAGTTCCCTACCACTGATTTAATCCTTATATGAAACGAATAACTGAAAATATATATTAATATTAAATCTATGTTTCATAATATAAGAAAATATCTGTTTATAAATCACTAATGTCATATGGTAAACTATTTTATAACTCTAGTGTACATTGTAAGAGTTTATTTAGGTTTACTTTTATCTAATTATTTGTAATTAATTTCTCAATTCTGAAACTTAGTATATTAATAATTAATATGAGCATATTTTACTATAACTTTTTTGAATAGAAATATTTTTTGTATTATTTAATTTTAATATTAATTTTTTATTTTCAATAAGAATGTTTAACAATAAAAGTAAATTAAGAAAATAAACAATGCTCTTAAACGGTTACATCTTTCAAAAATAATAATATTTCATGTTGAAGTTTGGACATATGACAAACATTAAACATCATGTGTAGATCGTATACCGAATAGTACACTGCTCTCAGGTAATCTAATGAATTATCAATGACTTAAAGTAGATTATCAGTTGCCCTGACTCATATGTTTTGTTTATTCACATATTCATTAAGGAGAAAATGGAATTCGCTTGTGAACGACATAACTATGATTCAGAATGTTCCTCGTGAAAATTTTATGATAATTAAAATAAGGAATCAGACTTTACTACATACAAGTTCCATTCGTATGTCGTACGAATGCAAGTCAAAATATAGACGTCGTGCATTTGCTTTGTGTTCATTAAAAAAACAAACGGGTTCTCACTTGATAAATTTGAAATATATATTAGAAACAGTATTGAATAGAAAATCTTGGGTATAATATGGATCTCATATTTGATTACTTCCATACATTTTTCAATAAATGTCAGCAGCTAATGGAAAATGCCTGTAAATATTCATATATATATATATATATATATATATATATCTATATATATATATATATATAAGATTCTTTGTGTGATTATTTCTTATGTTTGTGTTAAAATGTCTATAAAGAAGTTAAAATATTAAAATAGTTTGTTACGTTCATATATATATATATATATATATATATATATATATGTATGTATATATTTATTTTATATTTTTAGTTTTAATAATCGAGGCTCCCGTAAGGCCTCCACTCCTTACTCGCTGTGCTTTCCAACCCCTGAGGTACTTCTCCCTCATTTGATATTACTTACTCCCACTTAACAAATAACAGAAATCAACAAATAATTCGCGTAAAGATCTATTAGAAACGTTTATATAAATTAACAGAACAAAATACAATGTTACAATTTTTTACTCTAAAACAAGTGAATACAATATTTTGAATAAATTTCTTATCAATTTTACACTGAAATCGTTTATCCTCTTTCATTCTACACCGTGAGAAAACTACACATTTATGACTGATGTCAATCAATCAGAAAAGAGAATACGTGATTTCCACTATCCATTCACAACACGAAAAAAATGACGAGGAAGAGGAGGACCAATATTTATTTTTAGAAACACTATTATTTTTAAAACTAGATAGGTGAATGTATATATATATATATAATGTAAACATAAATAATAAGAAATTACTTATATATCATTTGTATATTTATTAAAAACATTTTTAATGATTTAAGCATATGCATGAAAGAGTTGTTTATATAGAGTACGCATATAGATGTTATAGAATAAACAATTAAAAAAATAATATTTTTTAAGAAAAAAAAACAAGTTAAAAAATATTTATTTTTTTTAAATATTTTGAAAAATGGAGAAATTATTTGATGTTCAAGTTCGAAGTTTGACCTATGATTAACTTAAAAAAATGTTGAAAACAACATATGTTATTTTGTTTTATACACTTTACATAAAAGTAAATAAGTTTGTATTCTCTTTATTAATTGAGTACTAGTCTTTTAATTGAAGAAATTGGCGAAGAGAATTAAAATGATTCATATATGAAAAATTACTTTAAGCTGGGAGATTAGTTCTTTGTTATTGAAACTTATCTTACAAAAAGGACAAAATAGAAAAAAGAGGGACGATGCAAAATAACAAGTTATATAGATATATACATATAAACATATTTCCGAAGGTCAAAAAGAGCAATTATTAATTTTTAGATAGACAAATCGAAGGTTTTAATAAGTATCATACAATTTTAATTTCACGTGTTATATGTTCTCTTTTGTAAAATTTGTTAATTAGTAATTTAATCACTTTAATATTAGAGAAATTGTTTATATAATCAACGTTTTAAAAGAAAGAAGAGAATTATATCGAAAATTGACTTATAACAATAAAGTACAAAGCTATGTACATATATATATATATATATATATATATATATATATATATATATATATAATAAATAATTATATACGTTATACTATTAACTTTTTATTTATATTAAAAAAAATTCAGATTTATTTCTTCAGAAGTGTATACAATTTTTTCTGTAAATACATCAATAAAAATAAACGATTACTAAAAAGTAATTTAATATTTATGGATCTACAATAATGTTTTCTTTATTGTAAAATTTATTTATTATTAATTTGGTTATCTTATATCAGAGAAATTATTTATAAATCAAAATCTTAAAAGAAAGAAGAGAATTATATGAAAATTTACTTACAATGATAAAGTTCTGAGTTATGCATATATATGCATATATATATATATATACACATATAACAAATTAACATATTTATACTATTAATTTTTTTATTAATGTTAAACAAATTTCGGATTTATTTTTCAGAATTTTATAGATTTTTTCTGTAAATAAAACAGTGATAAACGATTACAAAAAAGAAATTTAATATTTATGGATAATTATACTTTTTAATAAATGAAATCAATTTACTAAATAATTACTTCAATAATTCTCAGAATGAAAGTAATTCTTATAACAAAATTATTTAAAAAAAAAATGAATTTATATTTAAACATCTTATAATGATAGTTCAAAAATTAAGTTTTTTTTTTAAACCCAAAATCATATGTTTTTTTAATGAGGTACTATATATATATATATATATATATATATATATATGTATATATATATACATATATGGATTTCATTAATTAAGGATGATTAAATTTTATTAATATATTAAATTAAAATAACTTCTAGTAATAATTATGTTTTGTTTACTATTTATATCTATCTAATATTTATATTTAAGCATATACATTAATAATAAATGTAATTGTTAGTA
>CM068316.1:19550589-19618089 GCA_034766995.1 Acanthacorydalis orientalis
ATTTCATTTTATTTAATGACTAATAAATACATAAATTAATTTCATTTAACAGAATATATGCTGATTTACTAACATATTGATTGGTGATATTGGATGAAAATTTATTCAAGAAGATATGAATAAAAATCATTTCAGTTGATATTTATTTTTAAGAGATGATAGCGTATTTCAAATATATATAAACATTATATAGTTCATGTATTTACAAAAGAATTATAGAATATAATATTTTTGAAATAATAAAAAAATAATCAATTAGTATGCTGGATGTTAAGTAGTTTATGTACATAAATACACTATACTAAGTTTATATATGTATACATATATATATATATACATTGAAAATATAGAAAGAAGTGTTTGAAAAACCGAAGATATTTGAAAACGTGTAATTCTCTCCTTAGATTTCAATCGTCGTACGTACAAAGTGTAAATTAAAAAAGATCAATACTTCAAAAGAATCTCAAGACGTGATTAAATATTGGTTTCCACCAGAAGCGCACAAGAGTGTATACAGAATAGACCTTCTGCTGACTTACATGTGAACGACACAACATATACACAGACCTAACCTATGATAACTGTTTAAATTGTAGATAGGTCATTGAATTCTGGTGTTTGGCTGTTCCTTTTTGCCTTACTTCTTCCCGCCGACTGTGTATGATGGTATTTTTAAACATCGCGTGTTTATGATGCGCAGTGAACTACTTTTTTTCTTTTTAAAAACACGGACCGCAAATAAGGCCGAAAAACAAATCTGTTACCAACTTTTTATTTATTTATTGAGAACGAGCAAATATGTTTAACGATTTTTAAACCGTGGTTGTTATATTTGACTCGCTTTGAAATTAAGGAATTTAAATTATTTTTCTTCATTCTATACAAAAGTGGTCATGTTGAATCAATTTGAAATTAATATATATATATATATATATATATATATATATATATATATTATGTATTGTCTTACGTGTACTTTTCACGAGTAAACAAACTTTTGAAGAATTATAATTAAAAAAAAATATTATAAAAACTTAAAAAAACTATTGAGAAATGAAAGAAATTTTCTGAGAAATATATTATTTTCTGTTAGAACCAAAGATATTTTTATGAATGATTTTATTGCAGTTAAATCTCAAGTTTTCTTTAAAATTTTAATCGATCATCATTTCTATCTTATGAAGTTATAGATATAGTTATAGTTACCTAATAAGATATAGTTATCTAAAGAAAACATACAAACATATACACAATACATGCAGAAATAAACACAAATAAATATTTATATATATATATATATATATAATAATTTTCAAATTGTGACCTTGATAATAACATTCGAAATTACTAATTTGGGTAATTCAGTGCTTCTGTTCATTTACAACTTACTAACTAGTTTTTAATTTTCGTATCTTGTTTGTTAATTTGTATCTTTTTGGATATCTTTGAAGTTCATGCCTCCGAGTTATTATTTTTATATTTTTTATACTTCCTATTATTGTTTTTTTCTTTTTATTCTTTACACAAATACAACACACACACACACACATACGTATATATATAAATATAAATATTTTCAATTATAATATGTTACTGTTGAAAAAGATGCCTTTATTTTAATTAAAACTACATGCATATGTGTGTAGATGTTCCAGATAGTAATTTTAAATAATTACTTCGACTTAAGAAATTAAATGTATAAATACAAAAATTAAATATAAATAGTTTGTTTATTATTACGTTGCTTTATTACCTTTTAATTAGTTCAGATGTGAAAAAAGTAATTATTTATAGCGATATGTTTTCTTTGAAATGTTGAGGCATTAATGTCTAGAATATAAAAAAATTGTAACGAGATCTATATTTTCATAATGATTTTCTGAATATATCAGCGAATTTTAACTCATTTTGTTTAAATCATGTATATGTCTCTCTCTCTCTATACATATATATATATATACATATACATATACATATATATATATATATATATATATATATATATATAGCTTCCGTTTATTGTAAGTACATATAAATAAGATTGACACTGAATTTAATTTCTTAAATTTTACAATTGGTGCTGTTATATTAAAAATGCAATAAGTATATAATATTGAATCTACAAATGAATACATAATTGATTTTTTATTTTTCTACTTCTATTCTTAAAATAATTTTACGTTTGTATCTATATCTATCTATCTATCTATATTCATATATGTATATATATATATATATATATATATATATATATATATATAAGCCTGTGCGTATAAATTTTGAAAACACATCAATAACATCGGCTTTAAGTGAAAACACATTGCTTTAAATATAGAATATTTCACAAAAGTTTTCTATAATGATTTATTATATTATAGAAGGAACATGCTTTTACTTTCCACATATCAGTTCTCATAAAATTTATTATTTACTATTGATATATTTTTATATTTTAATTCATTTATTAATATGATTTTAGTATAGGATAAACTGAAATTATATATATATATATATATATATATATATATAAATATATAATAATAATAATTTGTGTGTGTGTGTGTGTGTGTGTGTATTTATTGATGCAGCAATATGTTACTGTAAACTTGTTGAAGTTCTAAAAAACTTTAAAATGCCAGAGTAAGTTTGAATACATTTATAGTTTAAAGAAACTATTGCTTTAATAATCAATATTATGGAATTATAAATTTCACTCATAATAATATTGAATGTATACATATATACATAATATACATACACACATACATACACATATATATATATATATATATATATATATATATATATATATATATATATATACATAATTATATGAAAGAATTTATCAATCTAGGCAGCAATAAAAAAAATCAACGATTTTAATTTAATAGAAAACTATTGAAATAAAAGAACTATGAGCAGGAATAAATCATTAATATTGAATTGACATCAATTATGAATTAGCGTCCTGTCCTGTCACACACAGAAATGATTTGAGTTAGTTTTTATGTTGTGAAAAACACAAACACAAAACAACTCTGTATGTAAACAGATAATTAAAGCGTGCAAATACACACAAGTGTATTTTTATACGTTTTGCCTGCCCCAAAAATGTACCGGTGCATTTAGTATTAAAAAAAATTCCCTGTTTTTGTTCTGCGTAGAAAATCATCACGTCGCGTGGATTGTATTTCATCCATAAATAATCAGCCACTGCATCCATGCACCGACGGCCATATTTTTAATTTCGATTTTAATTGAAAATACATCAGAATGCCATTATGCATCCCGTACTCTATCTGCTACAGTCCCACCGTCCCCCAATTATATTTACTGTGTATATAACAACTCGTACATGTATATTTACGACCGCGATATAAAATGTTTGAAAAAATTCCCATCATTGTCAATTTTATATAAAACTTGACGCGTATATCAGTTTACACAATTGGACGACTGTATGTACGTCGGGATGTGATTGGCTGCTGCAGTGTATAGTCATTTTGACGTCACGGCTAATGATTTCGAATCATTGGTTGCTGCACGGAAGCCATTTTGAATTTGTTTAATGATTTCTGCTCCTATATACTGACGCGGTACATAAAGCGCATTGTACATATGCGGGATATGAGGGGTGTACATAGTTAACCCCCCAATCAATGCATGGGGATGCGTGTATATAGGCTGTTTCATATACTATATTGTGCAACATGTGCAGTCCGTACTGGAGAAGTCATCATCTAGCTGGGTGCATATACTGTGTCATTGTCATGAATGCCGAAACGACGGTCAACACGTCTCTGTTTAACAAAACACACGGCCGTGCACAAGGGTTTTAAACATTTTTTCCCGAGGAAATAATTAACCATTGAAATAACAAAATTCATACCGATCATTTATATCGAAAGGCTTTCGATAAATATTTCAATTAATCAAAAACTAATTCAAATACTAATGGAACAAAAATGTTGACTTTTTTGCAATTTCCCGCAATGGAAAGTCCAAAACAAAATGTGCATATTTACATACACACATCCACACAAACTTATATATATATATATATATATATATATATATATATATATATATTATCAAAATACAAAACGGAAATAATACAGTTTATTTTAAAACGAGATGTTTTATTATACGAGTTTAATTCAATATAAATGATATTTTTTTATTGCAAAATATTATTATTTTATATATGGATTTTTGAAATACATATTTTTCAAGTTCAGTACATAATCTATTTAAACAGTGATTAACATACATAGCTACAATAAAGTATATCAAATAACACCATCTACACTACATATTTGATTTATATTAAAATAAATAGTTATCACGGGAAAGATAATTTATTTCTATATGTATATATATATATATATATATATATATATATATATATATAACTGTTGCATAATATAAAAAGTGCAACCTCAAAAAAAGGTATTTACTTGATGACAATATAAGATCTAATTTCTTTAAATATTTGTTCCATGTGCAATGAAGGTTATTAAAAAATAACAAAATTAGACTACTTCATTCGAAATGTATGTTAATCTAAATTAATATATTTAAATAATTTAAACAAATGTATATATATAAATGTATAAAGAAATGGTGCAATGTTTATTTTCATTTTAAATACCATACATTTGTATTATTGCGTATTTACTAAAATATAAATAATTTAATGTAGTTATTCTCTTTGAAATGTACAAATATCAATTGTTTAGATATCTGGTCATAATTAATGAAAATTTATATCTAAATAATATTTATTTAGATTTTTTCTCGTTACATAAATACATATATATATATATATATATAATTTGCCATACATTCTTTATTAATAATTAATAACCATTTAGAACAATAATCTGAGTATTTAAAGTATTTAAGGTAAATAAAGAGAAAAATTGTAAATTATGTAAAAAATGTTACTTTCATTATAATTGGACTAGAAATACAATAGAAGTTATAAATGCGTCATCAATCACAATTGTCATCAATAGTGATTATAACAGAAATGTTATTTCATATTACACAAAATTTAGTTAAAGGTTGCTATCACCATAGTCAATCATTTAAAAAAAATAAAAAAAAAATGCAGAATTGGGAAAGATTTAATACTGACAAAATTAAATCCGAATTCTTTTAAAAGAATGACGTTGTAGAAGCTATAGACTTTTATAGTTTTACTTTAATATTGTCTCAAATGGATTTATTTTTCAAATGTATGTGTTTTTAATATATTATCAAAACTAAGAAAAATCTTTTATTACATAATAAATAACAACTTATTATAAAGTCAGTAAAGTATAAACAATTTAATGCTTGAAGTGCAAAGAAATATATATACATATATATATATATATATACAAAAATATATGTATATATATATATATATATACGTACACAATAATTTTTCAATACAATAAATACATTATTTATTGTATTGAATAACACATTATTTCTTTTCCAAAAGTGTTATTTTAGTGGTAAATAACTTAAAAATATATTTTATTTCAAAATATTAATAGCTACTAAACGTGTTATAAATAAAACAAGGTAAAACTTTTTCAAAAAGGGAGTATTTATATATATATATATATAGATATATTTATATATATATATATATATATATATATATAGATATATTTATATATATATATATATATATATATATATATATTATTTCGATATATTTATAAAGTGATAGAGATACATAAAAAATATTTATAAAGTAAATTCACTGAAAGTATAAGATGTCAGAGTAATTAATTTTGATAAAATATCTATTAAGTCTATTATTTTAATTAAATGTTAATGAAAATGATTTAAAATAATTGATAAAAACTTAACCAAATATTGTAAATAAAATATTTGTTATAAATATATGATTTAAGCATTACCATAGTGGAACAATAACAATTCATATAAAAAAAATTTAAAAACTGAAATATAATTCCTTAGTAAAGAGAAAATTATTTTCAATATGTTTATGTATATATATATATATATATACATATATATATATATATATATACATATATATACATATATATACATATATATACATATATATATACATATATATATATATATACATATATATATATATACATATATATACATATATATATATATATATACATATATATACTTAGACATATATATATATATATATATATATATATATATATATATATATATATGTATATATATAAAAGAATCAAAATTGAGAGAGCTACGAACATCCATTGCATTTTATATAAATATACAAAACTACCTACAATAACAATATGTTTAAAAACGTGTACGCAGCAGCAATATAAGATTCAAAATGGAAATTTTGGTATTAATTAAAAAGTAATAAATAAACAAACATATTTAACGTCACAATGAATATATAAATAAATTTGAACTACACATGATAAATATAAATGGTATTAGTTACATTTCACGTCATATTAATTGAATATTTAATATATAATTATTGTCAATTAATTTTCAAATGTAATATCTATAACCAACCATGACGATGTTCAGATTCGTTGATGTAATAATGATGTTGTTTTTAATGTAACTAATATTTAAATAATATATTAGATATTTATTGATTCTAGTTTCGCTAATGCACAACTATTATTTCAATAGGACATCTTATTATCGTTTCATTCAACGGAACTCTTCACTACATTAATGGTAGCAGTTTTGTTATTTATTTTCGATATAATAAAATTCACAACCAGTTATTGCTTATGTAAAAAAATTGATACGTTATCAAAACTCATTTATTATCTATTTTTAGAATTATGAAATGTATACCAATTTTTTCTAATGTTTTTATTTTGTAATAAAAAAATAATAGTACAATATTTACATGAATTATTAATAATAACAATGGAAAAATATTTTTATAATTTCTATTTTTGCAAATATGAAACGAAAGGGAATTTTTAGATTGTAAATTGAGAAAATTATTTTTCTTTATTTAACCCTATTCGTGCTTTAAATATTAGCGATTATATATATATAATTTTAAGTCCAAATTTATATGTAAAACATTATCAGATTTAACTGAAAGTTTGTCCTTTTTTTAAGAAGCTATACTTTTATAGTGACAATCTGTATCTAATTTTAATGAAACATATTATTGTTTATTGTTTTTCATGTCTCTTACACTTGTGTGTTTTGTATCACTTCATAAATTACAAAAATTTAACTTTTTTAGAGCAGAAAACCAGTCTTCAATAAATTGTATTTATGATGTAAATTTTTCATAAATACTAAAATAGTAACAATGCAATAAATACAATAAAATACTTGTGAAGAACTTGATGAATATATTGTTGTGGAGAGCACATGCTACAGATGTAAATTATGATTCTTCTGAAGAAGAATACAGTATAAAATAAATTAAAATAAGGAAGGGCTTCCAAAATCTCATTTAACAATCTCAAAAGCAGGAAAATTCACCATTTACTTAGATACTAAAGATCACATTATTTAGTTTCATTTCGTTTGAGTATAACAGCATATTTTCAATAAAGACTAATGAAAATGTGAGAATCGGTTCATCTCATTGAACTTTACAACAAATAAGTGTTTTTTTGCTTCATTACTGAATGGTAATGACAGATTTTTAAAGTAATTTTATGAAAATATTAAAAATGAGAAGAAAAAACTCCATTAAAGTGAATATTTAACTTATATCAATAAAAATATACTTTATTCTTACGCGATAAGTAAGAGATTGTGTATTATTCCAACAACTCAATGAAACCATCCATGCTGATCACTGTTCAATCCGGCTAAATAATTGAAAGATTTAGTATTAGTTAGCAGAAAGCCAGCAATTTTTAACTACAACAACGTTTAACCACAGGTGGCGATGAACTCGCAGTAAAAAAGTTTTAAGTTTTAATGATATGTTTATGATCATTCAATATACTTTGTTGATTTTGTATTATTAAGTTACCATTTGTGCAGGTCCCCTTAGAATTTTCTTAGTAAACAGTGTATTTCCTCTCATAAAATGAAAATAACTGTCAGATAATTATTCACATCAAAAGAAGAAAAATATTATATTGAAAGAATTTATAATCTGCTGAAAAAGAGATATTAGTTACGAATAATATTGAAGTAATATAATTGATTAAAAATAATTCAACTATAAAATAATAATAAATGTATAAAAAACAGCTCATTTTTCCATTATACTTGTTAATTAAAAATAAAAAAAAATAATTAAATACACAATACATGATTTTCTGAGTCAATTTTCATTATTAAAAACTAGAAAATTCCGAGTGTGGCAGGCAATAATGAAAAACATTTAAGAAAGTGGTGAAAGTTTGATTTAAATTAGTACTCGTGTACTAGTTAAAGATAAAAAATAAATTTATTAGTAAAAATAAACGAAAAGGTGAAAACGTTACGATATTAAAAGTTGTGATGTTAAATGGTTGTTTTAGAACAATGTAATTGTAGCAATTATATAACTAAGTAAACGTTAATGAAATGCTTTACTAGTAACACAACATTATAATGAAATTTTAACTAAATTTCAGTGTTGATAATACGATCAATCATACAAACTTTTACTTGTAAAAAATAAGTTAAATATTTCTTAGAAAATGAACTAAGGAACTTAATCATGCAAGGACGATGAACCCATTCATTTATTTAATATCGTAAAAATGTACTTAATTTAACCCCTTGACCATATAATGAGTCTCTGATTCATCATATGTTTCTTATGCTATAGTAAACATTGACGTCTCTGATATACATGCATATTTAGATTAAAAAAAATTAATTGTATATATATATATATATATATACATATACATATAAATATATACATACATATATATATATATATATATATATATATATATATATATAAATATATATATATATATATATATAAATATATAAATATATATATATATATATAAATATATATATATATATAAATATATATATATATAAATATATATATGTATATATATATATATATATATATATATATAAATATACATATATATATATATATATATATAATATTCAGTGTAAAGGTGTGAATCATAGAAACGAATCCTGAAACATGTCTATTATGAATTTGTACGCAAGTGACAGTGAAAGCCAAACAGATTATTCGAGAGAGAGCACATTTTCCTGAACTATACCTTCCTCTGATAAAAAGCAACATTCTGTAAAAAGATGTCACGTGTGTTGAAAAAATTACATAAAAAGAAACGAATTAACAGTGTAAAAAATGCCAAATACCTCTAAATTTACCAGAGTGTGTCGAAAAGTCTCATATCCAACAGGGCTATTGAATTACTGTTTAATTTATTATTTAATTATTCTTTATTAATTTTGGTTCTTAGTATTGAATTATAATATTTAGCAATGTATAAATATCCTTTACTTTGTTAAGCTTAAACAAATGTTAAACTGAAAAATAACAGTATTTTTTGGTCATATCCAATTTTAATTAATTTGTATGTCAATTAGTTAATAAAATATTTATAGCATTTTAAACTTGTCAAAATATTCTATAGAATTAGAATTATTCAGGTTAAAAACATATTTACTGAATACAAAAAATTCACAGAATAAATCTTATAGAATATTTTTACTATTCCATTAGTCAACTTTTATGTAAAAAATATTATCAATTTTAATTTAAAAATCAATAAGTTATGAAAATAAGGAGCGTGAGTAAAAAAAATGAAGTGACTTTATACTTATATATACATATATATATATATATATATATATATATATATATATATATATATATATATATATATATATATATATATATATATAAAGATTGAGATAAAAGAAAAATAAAACGAATCTGAGAACATACATAAAATTGTGACTAGAAATATATTAATGAAGGTAAAGAGTAAAGAAATTAGTATGTAATTGGGCTAGATATATTTCATAGAAAGGAAACGCCTACGAATAACAGAATTTATTTACTGGAAGATAATTAATACAGAAAACAAAAAGATACAATCTACATCTACAAACAATCTACAAAGTAGGATTTAGATATTAAAAAAAATGTTGAAAAGAGAATTATTACTTAATTTAAATATAGTGTTTAGAAAAAGGATCAAGTATATTCTAACTTTGCTAAAGTAGAATAAAGAAAGAAAATGTGTTTATGTATATATATATATATAAACATGTAATTACACATATAAACATGTAATTATATATATATATATATATATATATATATATATATATATATGTTTGTTTAAGTATAAACACAGTTTATACTTAACAAACTGTTGTTTTTTTCTTTAGTAAATTCCAGATATACTTTAAAATATTAGTTTTTATATTCATAAACCATCGACCATGTTAGTAAATATATATTGTCTAAATAGTTTTAAAACATAAGAAGTATTATCTAACCTTAAATCTAGTAATACTATTTCGCAGAAAAATAATTTCTAATAACATATAAAGGTAAAAAAGTTTCAGGTTATCAACGTTTCTTTTTATATTAAATAAATTATCTTGTAATTCATTAAGACTCTAATACTCTTTTGTATCTGAATTGAAGGTATTTAATGAATAGTAAGTTAGTTTAAAAACAGGTTTGCATGCTTTAATTTATATTATAGCACAGATACCAGCACCCTCCAATGTATTAAAAACATGAAATATTATTACTACAATGCTTTCAGGTTAATAACCTTTAATGTGTGTTCTGATTAATTTACTCATGGGAAACTTTCATCAATAAGAAGTAGCAGACAACTGACAAGGTTTGTTGAAAGAAATTTGTCAGAATATAACGGTTTTATTGTTTTTTTTTTTCGTTATATATTTAGAAATCAAATAAATTATTGAATTTATTCTATTCAACACTTTTATGTTGTTCATGTATTTTACAATGTATACATTTCACGTTGTATAAAACAAGTATTCTTGTTTAAATAGTCCTTGTAAAGAGGTATCCACTTGAAATTTAAGTAATGCGGATTCAATTGATATTTTCTTTATTTTTTTTAAACAAAATATAAATTTTAAATACAGTAAATTTTTAAAGACAAGAATTACAGTGGTATCTATATTAAAAAAGTTTATTCATATTAAGTTTACTCACAATTAGTAAATGATGCATGTTCTGAAGATATCATTATGAGGTTATGGAAAAGGATTTTGAGGAAGTTAATTAATACCTTTTAATTTTTAATTCTATAAGTGCTTTTGTTTTTATTAAAACTCATTGTTCTTATTGTAAAAAAAATCATTGTCAGTATTTTTATCTAACGAAGAAATTGATACAATCTTTTAGAATTATTATATTTTCTTAATATATCTGTTGAAGAATTAAATCAATAATTAATACTTTGTATGTCTAAAGTAAATTTATTAATTAATTTAGAAGATATGAAGAAAATTTCCGTAAAATAATTTCTGTTCTACCCAAATAAACTTCTGAAATAAGTTATTAATTATTATGATTAATATTATTTGGCGCATCTATGAACTAATTCCGAAAATTAATTGTTCACATAATATTAAAGTCCCGTTTGACTTCCATTTTTTTACTTTAGATAAGAAGATATTTATTAATTTTTTTTGACTTAAATACTAGAAAATAATTTAAAATTATTTAAAAAAACATTTTAAAATTTCTTGTTTTAAATAAGCCAACATACCATTTATTTTGGTTCCGGAAAACTTACTCAATTATATTAGCTTTTGTATGTGTATCTTTAAAATTTATTTTATTTATGTGATATATTTATTGCTCTAAAAGTGGATTAAATTCAGATGTTACATTGTTATTCCATTGATTCCATTATTCCATGATTATTCCATTGTTTATTTTAATAAAGTAATGAAATAAATCTAATAATTATTAAAATAATAACAATAAAATTTATTCTAATTTCACAGTAATAAACAAATAAAAGCTGCAAAATTAATTATAAAAGAATTAAGAAAGTAAATTTACAGAAAATAAAAAATAAGTGATTACTACTAGTTGATATATTAATTTTACTTTAATATATTAATTTTTATTTGTTATATTTGAAATATAATTTAAGAATAACATATAAAAGTTTAATTTGGCAATCCAAACATACGTTTACGCTTACGATTTTTAAAGATGCTGTAATAATATTTTTTCTTACTATGGTTAAATTCAAATTTACACTTACATTCTATATATATAATAATTTACACATACTTTTGTCACTTACACTGTGATTTGAGGATGACTGTATTGCTACCAAAATGTACATAAACTACAAATAAAACGATGAATAATTATTGAATGTTTGAATCGAAAAAAATATGATTTGTAGAGAGAGAAAATTTCATTTCAAGATAACATAATATCCGAAACCTGCCGTGAAAGATAATAAGAAGTAAAGCAGTATAAAAACGAATAAAAATGGAATTGCACATAATGGAGATACAAAAATAAATATAAATAAATGTATTTAACACGAGTTTTACAAAAATCAACTTCAAGAGAATTGTAACATATTTGTAGTTCTTTTGAGATAAGTGATATCGGGAAGTTCTTAAATAGAGACAGTAAGTAAATTAGTATTCAAACAATTATGATGGTGGTTTTGCAAGTAAATGAAATAAAATATTTTATTTTAAATTAATTATAATTTTGCGGTTCTGTATCTTGAAAAATATTTTGTTCTGATTTAGGAAAATATTTTTACATTAAAATTACTATATAATATTGATATTTTTATAAATATATTCAATATTTTGTTAATATTGACATATATGTATATATACGACAAATTTACTTTTTTTATATTTGTAACTAAAGCAACTATCAAAATTATCGTTACAGATGTATATTGAATTTCTACATCAATTAAGATCTTTATGCCTAATTCTTGTGTGTGATTTTAACAAAAAAATATTTTATAAATTATTTTAATATTTTAGTTTGCATTACCAAATTGCTGTCGAATTTTTATTAAATACTTTTCTCAGAGTATATACTGAATTATAATTTAAAATGAATAAATGATAAAATACTTTTAATAATAATAATAATATTTATATATATATATATATATATATATATATGTCTATATGTGTCATCATCATCATCAACAGTAGCATCTTTCAATCCACAACTGGATAAAGGCCTCTTTCATGATTTTCCATGATTTTGTACGATTGAATGCCTCACTTTTCCACTGATTTTTAATAAAATTTTTAATTTCTTTATCCACCTATGTATGTATATATATATATATATATATATATATATATATATATATATATATATATTATATATATATATATGTATGTATGTGTGTGTTTATATGTATAATTACTAAAAAATATTTTTTAAGACTGACTACATTATCTGCTTAAACTGTCAATACAAGACAATTATAATATTTAATAATTTTTTTATTTATTTAATATGCAAAGCCATATCTGTTTTTGTAATCACTTAATTTTTTATGTAACAAATTAGTAAAGTAGCTAAAATTTTATTTCAAATTTTAAGTTAAATTCAAATACTAGAATATAAACAAGGTTAAATATTAATACAATAAATTTGCGCGTTTTCATTACTCGATACATATTCATATATTTTACATGCTTTCATACAGATATATATATATATATATATATATATATATATATATATATATATTGATTGATGTAGAAAATTTTATGTTTTGATGATAATACTAAACAGGAAGTGGTTGTCAATATAAACAATTTAAAACACGATTACTTCAAAGTACATAAGAAAAACGATGTTATTTATGAGTTAATCGGTTATTTATTTGAATGAAATGGCTCACTATTAACTCTTTGTATCTGAGATGAAGTAAACACAAAAAGACGTTTAATAAAACTGAATAGTTTACAATCAAATCAAACAGAATAGTATGACACGCTGAAAACATAAAATTTTATGCTAATTTTCATGATTTATTATATATTATATATGCATATTAAAAATCGATATTGAAAGACATCAAGAAGAACTTATTCATAAAATAAACGGTATTTAACTTAATTACAGTAAATATTTATAGACCGAAACGCTGTAAAATTATTGATTCAATATAAGTAACACTAAAGGTAATATTAAAAAAAATTAATTTCTTTTATATTCTGTGATGGTATAATTTTGTTGTTTTTTTTATCGTGTACAATTATATCATTTATGTTATCGTCTAAATCAACGTTTTCGAAACTATATTGCACGGAAAGTGATTATTCTCTGAAAAGTTATCAATATGAATATGAGCCTGGAATGGTTTTAAATGCTGAGACAGTTTCAAACATGTTTGAAAATGAGGCATTCCTAACTCTACATGTGAATTGTGCTATGAAGCCGCTGGCTAACAGCTGCCAGCAATTTGGATAGAAAGCTACAGTTCCAGATTTCTACAGTTAAACAGAATAATTTTGATTGTTTTCATGTCTTACATGAATTTTTGATTAAAATAAATTCTACATTAGACGAAGAAGTGTTTAACGTAATTTTAAAACACTTTCATGACACAATCAACCATTTTGTAACATTTTCCAAAATCCAGTGAGGATAATTCCTGTTTGGAATCCGTTTATAGTGTCAGATAAGCCAGCAGACTTCAGCGAAAGTGATTATGAAAATCTAATTGAAATAATAAGTAAGTCTAATTTAAAACAAAAGTACAAAGAATTTCCATTAAATGATTTCTGGATAAATTTAACAGAAAAGTACCCCAACGTGTCAAAACTAGCTAGACTTGTTTTACTTCCATTTATAAGGACATATTTATACGATACAGGATCTTCATATTATACTGCAATTAACTGAAAGTCCAGGAACAGACTCGTCGCTACACTATATATGAGAATGCTACTTTCTAATATTCTGCCTGATATCAAAATAATGTTTAATTTAAGGACCCAAAAAGATCAAAATTATTAAGAATGCAATTTTACTATATATATATATATATATAAAACTAGTTTATTTAATATTTTAATGTGTTTTGTTTTAAATAATTAACATTTGAGAATAAATGTTCGTGGTTTCTTAATGCTTAGATTTACACATTTATTTTATTTATTATTGATGTCTACCTACCCTACAAAATAACAAATGTGTTTTGTTAAACTTTCAAGATTTGTCAAATGTTCCGTCGTAGAAAAAGTTTGGGAAACGCTGTTCTAAATGATGTAAAAAAAATATCAAAATTGTCAATAGAATATGCTACTACAGATCATAGGTTGCTTTTTTATGTTTAATCTTTGTAAATTTTCATATATATATATATATATATATATATATATATATTTATATATATATGATAATCAAATTATTTGTATAATTTTAAATCTTGATAAACTAATTATTATAGAACTTATCATAAAACTGTTTACGGTAATAATAATACATCTGAAAATACTTTTCATTTATTTTACAGATTATTCATTAAGAATCTATGGTGTATCGTCTGGAGGCCATGAATAATAAATATTAATTACATATTACTGAGAACAATGAACAAGAAATCATGTGTATCCTGTGGATGCGGGATTTTTTCCAATGTATATATAGAGAATTTTTTGGAAAAAAATGAGAAAATTCGGTTAATAAAGCAATGTTCCATACAAAAAAAGTAATTGTCGGTTAAACCAATTTGAAAAAATTTACAGTGCGTCGTATCTGAAACGAGTTGGTAGTCATAATGCGTTTGAAGATAGAATAAAAGAAGTTCAAGAATGCGTTCATTCGAAGTCTTAAAGAATATGTCAAACAAACGGACAACTTCAAATACCAGGTTCAACAGTGTATTTATTTAGCATAACTTGACACTTTTTGCCTACAAATGTAAACCTTGTCGAAATTTCTATGCAATGACACAATCGACAAAGAGCACAGTTTAGAATTATTTAGTGTATTTATGACGATCATTTTTTAAACAATGACGTTTTCAGTCATAAAGTAACATTTAATATGCTTGGTATTAGGTTGTTATATAAATAATTGCGGTTTTCGTTTTCTGTAGTCTAATCTTCATTTTTTTTTCTATGAAAGTGTCATTTAATCGTCTTCATGTTAATATCATTTTAAAGTACATTTTTCGGTCTAAATTTTGGTAACATCGACATTGGTTTAATTATCAATTTTTCTTCAAATTGGGCTATCGAGTTAAAAAAGGAAAAGAAGCAAATAAGAGCAATTTTTTATATGATTTCAAAACGGGTGGTAAAGCATCAGAAACTGCTCGCAAACTAAAAGATGCTTTTGCTGTGGACACTGTTAAGAAACGTACGGTGTAGTGGTGGTTTAAAAAATTTTGTACTAGAGAGTCTTGAAGATGAAGGTCACAGATATTCTTCTTCAGTTCATAACGACCAACTGAAGGGATTAGCTAAATCAGAACCACGCACAACAATTCGAGAGCTTGCACAAAACTTAGGCGACATCTAACAATTCTGAACTACTTAAAACAGCAAAGAAAATCAAAAGAGAAAAATGTATATGAATTTGGAGGCTATAAACCGCAATTATTCTTCTAGCAAGTTAATCAAATAAACAGATATATTTTCCATGTACGGGAATTAGAAAATCCTTATAAATTTATTGAATACTATGAATAATTCTTTTAAGATAAATAAAGGGTGTTCTTTTTTCTATACCCGTGTGATTGGACACTTTTTCTTCCAAGCGAAACACTGTGAAAATTACAAATATCTACATATGTTTGAATAATATGCTACACCTTCCTTCTACAGCTTATTGAACAAAATAGAGCGCCAAATACTAGACATTTGAAATATAAATTTTTAAATCGAAAGTTTTATTTCTGTTGGAGTATGAAAGATGGCTGTTTTCCATGGTATTTTTACTGTTCGTATATTATGCATCGGAATTATTTTTTAGACAGCTTTATAAATGATATATTTTATATAAAGATGATTAATAATATCATAAGAATGAAAACAACGAATTTAAAGATAGTGGTTTATACTAGAAAAGACATGCTTCTTAATGTTTTGCATGGATCATCTATTAACTTGGTATTCTGAACGATATAAATGTGGATCACTGTACTGACATAACTTATTGAAACATTACCGGACTATGTCTACTTAATTAAAATAAAAATGTTTTAAGTTGTATTTGTTATTATCGCATATCATTTCAAGTTAGTTTCTAAAATATTGATTGTATTAATTTATATAGAAAAATATAAAAAATGATAGGGGTGTTATTTTAGCTTATAAGTTACAAATTTCAAACGTAGCTTAATAGTCATATATTATTTATGTTGGGTATAAGGCTATAAGCATATATAAAATGATTTGAAATATAAATTAATACTGCATTTTTATATAAAGGCAAATGTTTGAAAATTTGATCCTAATTGGTTACTGTATAACTTTTATGCCCATTGTGATAAGTGTTGCTTCATTCATGTAACATATGAGAATTTACTTTTTTCAAAATAAACATGTGTCGTTATATTTATAAAAACATTTTCTTCAAGTCAAAATATAAAATGAAGTCTTAGTAGTTGACACATTTTACTGATTCTGAAATTAATGTAATATCTAAACTAACAGAATTTATTTTAATAAAACAACACATATAAAATAATAAACATGTACTCACCTATATTTGTTGAATATTTGAGTTTCGTCTTAACTTAACCGGTTAAGTTAAAATTGAAGAATGAACACTACATACACATAGATTTTACATAGATATTACTTTAATTACAAGGAATTATTTACATTTAAATATATACAATTACTCTTGAGAGTCCTTAACAATTTCTAGTTAATTTATTGTTATTTCTATTATTGAATATTTTTATACAAACTTCATAAGAGAAGTGGAAGTGTGTGTTAAATCCGGTGTTAAAAATATATCTTCTTTGTCGTATTTAAATTTTATTCAAAATATTATTTGTTATTTAATATATGATTGACTTTATATTTTATTTTCAACGATTAAAAATTTATAAATCTTTCATAAGTAAATTTTATGTTTTGGTCGTGAAATATGTTGTATTTGTTTCGGTTATTTTATTTTTATTGTTAAAAGTTTTATATTTGTTTTATGCTTGTAAATATTTTACTTGGTTATTTGTTGAAACTGGCTGATATTTTTGTTAAATTTTCAGGAATTGTATTTTTTCCCCGATAGTTTCTTCGTAAATATATTTGTTTACTTTTGATATATATATTGTCCAGTATTTTACTTGTGCAATATTCGGTTTCCAAATTTTTTTGAAAAGTGATAAATGTTTCCCTTTTCACAAAATATTCTTTACTATTGATTCGTCGAAGTCAGTAAGATTGATGTGTTTGTCTTTAGTAATATATGTATTAATATATATAATTTTTAAACCATAAAAATGTTTTTTCTTCAAATCAACAAAATGTTATTTCCAAAACTTTTTTTCTTCGTTTCAAAATAAATATTTTACGATTTTTTTAGTATTTTCTGAAGTATATTTTTAAAAAAACGAAATATATATCTTTTATAATTTCAAAAGTTTCGAGACGTGTATTTTTTAATATATTTAAGGCCAAAATGTTTTTCATAAATAAAGGCACTTTTTGTTTCGTATTAATTTTTTTTGTGTTTTTTCCCTTTGGTATTGTTATATTAGATGTAGATTTATGTATATGATTCAATAATGATATTATTTTCTAATAAAATTTATGTCATAATCACAAATTTTTATAATAGGAGGCCAAAAAGTTATCACAATATTTCTTTGAATTTTTGAAATGATGTGCTATTTCAATAATTTTTTTCTGGTACAACTTAATTGTTTAAAGAAAATGATTTGTTGTAATTTGATGTGAGTGTACGTGTAAATAAATTTTAATAGACTGTTTAAAATATTTAAATCGAGATGTATTTTGATGATTTTTATCGAAATTGAATAACAATGAAAGTAATGCAGTTTTACGAATAGTTGTCTGCTTTTTTCTTCTATTCGTCGTGTTTGTATAAAGCCCGATTATAATTGTTTGTTGTTGTTGTTTTAAGAAAAATAATATTTTAATAACGATTTATTTAAGTAAATTATAGGAAGTCAACTTTACAACACCGCAATGTTGTTATTAATTGCCCGATGTGTTTTGCGGTATTAAAAAGATGAATAATTGAAATATGTTCTTGATATATTTATACCCGTGGAGAAATATCAACAGAATATAACAACTTTGAGGTAAATTGAGGAATAAAGTAAATAATGTATGTAGAAGAAGCAATTGGTTAACAGGATTAAAACTAAGTTGGTGGAGGTAGATGAAACAGAAAAAATTGACTAAGAACAAATATAAGTTTCAAACAGTAAAATAAACAGGAACTATTAAATTGTTGCTAATAATAATTACTTATATTTAAAAACGGAAATATTATTATTAACACTAGCCTATTATTACACGTTTTATGATTCCTACAAGCAATTAAAGAATATATTTAACATATATTTAAACTACGTATAAGTTAAATATTAGTGTTTTTTTTTTTAATATATTAGAGGAAATTAATTTTATTCGTTTTAAGGCCTTGAGCGTAAATTTTGAGTTTTATTATAAATGGTAAGTGACTGGAACTTTAATTTTCAATTTTGTACTTTTGAGTTGCGAAACGTTTAATTTTTTTATAAAGTATTTCTTCAAAAATGATTTATTAAAAACTATTTACTTTTGTCGTTTTTTATTTGGTCGAAAATGTTTTGTTTTTGTTGTGCCGAAGTATCTGAAAATAATTATTGTTATTATTTTAACAACTCATATTCAGTTTTATCAATCATTTTGTCAACACAAGAAGTATTCCGCCTGAAATCTGTATGTCTTTCTCTGAGAACTTTAATATTTATATGTGTACTATACTTTATTAAAAACTATAAGAAAAAGGAAATAAAATTTAAAATAATTCACTTCTGAAAATAACTATCCTAATGTCGAACAATAACTTATTTGAATGTTTTTATAAAGAATGAATGTTAAAGCAAACATTATAAATCACTATGTAGTTATATATGTTTTACATTTTTCCGTTTTCAAAATATGTCCTTTTGTAAATTTTCACTGCTTTATTTTCTTAGTTCTGAAGGTACTTCTATCAAAATCTTAGTTAAATGAGAAATATTGAAATCTTTCCAATTAAAACTGAATGATATATATATATATATATACACCAGGATTATAATTTTATTGGTTTATTAATTCATGAAAATAAAAAAGTACCAAACTGATTTCTTTCTTAATTATAAACAATAAATAAGAAATATTTTGATATAACTTTTGTCAACGTTCTTTTGATACGTTAAAAGTTGTAACGCTTTAAATGTTCATAAGAGTAATACATTCAAGTAATATACTATTATTAAATTAAAATATGTATACAAATTAATTGAAAGTAAAATCATAATAAAAAATTTCAAGTCAAAGCGAATTATCTGCTTTATTTAAGAAATTGGATCACAAATTTCGTTACTTGTGTATATATATATATATATATATATATATATATATATAGAGAGAGAGAGAGAGAGAGAGAGAGAGATAAATAGATAGATAGGTAGATTTGTATACATTAAAATAATCGATATTCTAACAGAATTGCGTCTGAACTCAATTTATATCATTTGATACTGAAGTAATTTAAGTTAAAAACCGATTGATTTTTACTAATAAATTGATGTTTCTTCTATACTTTATCTCCGTGAAGATAATGGCACAGTCATCGAAATACGCACAAGGAAAACAATATAAAATGGCCAATAATGAATTACTGATGTATTATGAACAAAAAGATAGAAAAAAATAGCTATTAGAGTATAAAGATCCAAATAATTAAAACAACTCTTTTCAACTTTGAAGTTTAAAATGTAATACTGTACAAACGATTTTTATGAATATGTGAAATCTATACAGTCTTTACAATGTAATCAAATGGAAAATGTTTGGTCGTTTTTAAAGACAAAGTCTATGTAAAAAACATTATTAGTATTCAAAATTTTTTTCGAATCAAGATAAAATGAATATTGCTACACTAGTAATTCTCAAACATATCTTCCGTACAAGGTTTTAAGTATTTTTTATACAATCCATATAAGGATCTTAATCCTTATATAAGCACCTTATATTAATCTTATAGGGCATATAAAGTGATTTTATATAGTCCTTATACGGTAAAAAAAGATCTTTTTTATAGGTTTAACGACCATATATTGATGATGAATATACATGATGATAATGACCTTCACTCTCACCTTATACAAACCATATATGGTTTGTATAAAGTGAATTTATATGTTCCTCATATTATATGATTAACCAGGATTTTACCCTAGTATATTAGGATAGTGGAACAAAATTCTAGTTCAACGGTAGACGAATTAGCCAAGAGGCTCAAATCAACTCATTCAATTATTCATCGGTGTTAGAAAATGATTGTTAAGGACCATAGATAATACTACTGACGCTCACCCTCACCTTACACAAACCATATATGGTTTGTATAATGTGAATTTATGTTCCTTATACGATTCATATAAGGTTGAGGATTATTAGGGTAAGTGGTGAGTATGCCAACAAATTAATTCCATATATAGTAAGACATTACCATGCCGTAAACGAATAAGGCAAAATAATTTATTAGTTGAATTGCGAAAAAGTATAAATATATATTTTTAAAATAAAAAACTTTTCTAAAAAAACATATTAATTTTTTTAACCCTGGTTATGTTGTTGTATAACTGAGTATATATTCTATAAAAATTAATAATTTATTCGTGATTAAATAACATTTTTAATAAAATATACATCGAAATTGTACATACTTTACACGAAAACTTATTTAATTACATTTATTTAAATGTTATTGTTTATTAAAATGGTTTAAATTTAAACTGTTAGAATGAAAAAGAAAAAATAAATAATCCCACCTAGTCTCTTTTTTGACAAGTTTGGCCGAAATAAAAAAAATCATTTGGGATTATAGTGAAACTGGAATCTAAAAGTAATATATTTTTACCGTGATGACGCATTTGTAAAGTTATTTTTCCGAAAAAGTGCGAATTTCTCTTTAATTCGTTTAATATTAGGTTGGTAGAAAAAAAATTGCGGTTATATCCTTCAAATTAATATAATTTCTTAATTTAAGGGTTTTAACAGGTCCAGAACTGTAGGATGTCTAACCTCTAATTTTTATGCAAGCTGTCGGATTGTTGTATGATTCTGATTCAACTAAAGCTTTCAGTTGGTCGTTATGAACTGAAGAATAACACTAACGACCTTCTTTCTTTTCAAGGCTTTCGTCTCCAGTACGAAATTTTTGGAACGAGTATTGCACCGTACGTTCCTTAATAGTACCCACACCAAAAGCATCGTTTAGTTTTTTTTTTCTGCTGCTTAATCACCCGTTTTGAACTATACTGAAAATTGCTCTTATTTGCTTATTTTCTATCTTTAATTTAATAGCACAATTTGAAGAAAAATTAATAATAAAACCAAAGTCAATGTTAAGAAAATATAAACCGAAAAATATACTTTAAAGTGATATTAATATGAACGCGATGAAATGATATCTTCATTGTAAAAATTAAAGTTGGAATTCAGAAAACAAAAACTATAATTATTTTCATATCAACATAATATTTACTGATGAAACAAAAATATGTTTGAAATTAGGATAAGAAACAATTATGAGAATATTACAATGAAATTTTTCTTAAAAATGTGTTTTTCAACAAGTGACTATTTCAATTGTGTTATGATCAGTTATATTCATGAAACTGTTATTTTTATTTATAGTTTTAATATAATAATAAACATCCCAAAATACAAAAATATTCTGCAGATTCTCCTCGAACAAAATATAAATATTGTTATGAATTAATCTGTGTAATATCATAAATTTTGTGCAATAATTGATTTCCTGTTTGCAAAGGTGGTACAATTTATAAAATGATTACCTAATAACTCTAAAACTAACATAATAAAAATATCTAGGCTATTTTAAAGAAAAAAACAGCAGAAAGAATATGTATTATAAAACAGAATTTAATTAAATCTGTAAGTATGTATGGAACAATTTAAATAACTTCACTAATTGAGTAACAAAAATAATCGAAGAATGTGTCATATTATTAAAGCACCACAAAGTGTTAAATTATTATTTAATAAGTGTCGATAAAATGTTTGAAATAAAGATTTTGCTTTTTCAAAGTGTTTTATTGATAGAATTTCGATTTGTCCAAATTCATTCTAAAAAAAAATAATTATTCTAGTGATTATTAATTTAGATCTACCTGTATAAATAGGGACATATTTGTATGTATGTATGTATATATATATATATATATATATATATATATGTTTATATATACATACATATATAAATATAAGTGAGTGTGTGTATGTATGTATAAAATACATAACTATTATTCAAACATTGATGCGTTGACTGCCGAGCCTCTAGTCATATAAACAATGCAGTCAAAGTTATAAACGCGTTTTCCTGTCCAACTGAGATTATATCCTTTCCTAATGCGATTTCTGAGCCGCAATACTGAACACCTTTAGTAGATTATAGTGCCGCATATTGAAATATGATCTATTTAGAAATATTAATGGTATTATTCATTGACAATATTGTACATTTGACTAGTTTGTAACAATATCTTTTACTATCAACATAATACTTATGTACATTTTTTTAGTCGAAACAATTCTGAGAAAATTAAAAAATGTATGAATTATAAAGACCTGAAGTAGAATAAAATAAATTGAATACATATTGAAATTATATATATATATATATATATATATATATATATATATATATATATATATGTTTAATTGTATATAAAATATAATTTTTGAATAAAGTTTAACAAATAATTAATGAATATCAATAAAAGGTAATAGTAAATTAATAAATATTGTAAGTAATAATTAATTAAATAGTAGATTTATGTTACAAGAAAACCTTGTTAAAATGTTAAGTCAGAACAACTTGGCTTTATTTTCCAAAAGATTTTCAATTAAACTATAAAAAAATATACATAAAAGATATTACATAAATTAGTCACGGTTAGCTGATTATTGTATTGAAATCCAATCTTTTTTCTTTTAGAATGTAATAATTAGTATTTATAAAAACTTTGATTAACATATTTTGCAGCTTGTTAATAATTTAAACTTAAATACGCTTGACATTTAAAGTTAAATTTCAAGTGTATTCATGAAATTAACCAAAAATATGTTAATGACTAAATATGTTAAAACTACTTGTAATGAAATACAAGCAAACCATCTTAAAACCACAATGAGAGGAATAGTTGTAACAGAAACATTTGTGAAAGAAATATAAACTAGTTTTTTTTATTATATTGGTAAGAAAATAATTGCTGTGTTTGTTTTTTGAATTAAAATCTTAATTTTTTCAATGAAAGTGTTATTTCATCGTGTTCATGTTAATATCATTTCAAAGTGCATTTTTAGGTTTGTATTTTGGTAACATCGACTTTGGTTTTTTTATTAATTTTGCTTCAAATTGGTCGATTGAATTAAAGATGGAAAATAAGCAAATAAGAGCATTTCTTTTGTATGAGTACAAAATGGCTGGTAAAGTAGTAGAAACTCCTCATAAATTAAACTATGCTTTTGGTGTGGGTACTGTTAAAGAAGATATGGTGTAATGGTGGTTTCAAAAATTTCATCCTGCGGACAAGAGCCTTGAAGATGAAGGTCACGGTTGTCCTTCAGTTCATAACGATCAAATGAAGGCGTTATTTGAATCAGAACCACGCACTGTGATTGATTCGAGAGCTTACAAAAATGTGAGACGTTAACCATCCAAAAAATCTGGACTATTTTAAACAACTTAAAAAATGTATATGAATTTCAAGGTCATGAACTGCAATTGTTTTTCTATCAACTTATTAGAAGTTTTCTTAATATTTTACAAAATAAAAGTGTACAAATTTATGTAAAAGTGAAAAATATTTTGATTCTCATTTCATGTTTAGATTTTTCTCATATAAAAATCAGATCAATGAACTTTTAAAGTAATTGATTATTAGTTACAAATACATTTCTCAACATTTCTTTTACCTGGACCATTCCTGTGCAAAATATAAAATAATAAATGATCAAAAATGATAAAAAACTTATCGAAAAATTAATAAAAATTATAAATATGTTTATAAGAACAGACAAAGAAGTTTGGATCATAAATAACTTTTTTTTAAATTATTACTAATTATTGTTTTCATCCATTTGTACAGTCTTTTATTATAATTACTTTATTAAAGAAGCTATTAAATATTATATATAAGTTCTCATAGTATTGAAGATTCACCTAGTAAATTGTAATAAAATTTTTAATAAATAAAAATTCTTTTTGAAAAATTAAACAGGAAAGCTTCTGTAATTAAATTTTATTTATAATAATTTATTTGAAAACTATTTAAACTAATTTCTTATAGATAAATTCTCTTATTATTTTTAAGTGAGTATTTTATGTGATAAATTCTCTTATTATTAAGTATAAGTGATTACGAACGAGCCAGAAAATTATAATTTATTAAACAAATAAAATATAAACATTTTTAAATTTAGTATGATACTTAGAAGAAACAGTCTATTAGTTAATAGTAAGTGGTTTAATTTTCATTAATAATAGACTTTTGTATATATATATATATGTATATATATATATATATATATATATATATATATATGTATGTATATATATATATAAATATATATATATATATATATATATATATATATATATATATAAAGTATTAAAAATAAACAAAATCCTTTTAATCTTATTATATTTCATTCACTAAATAGAACTCAAGCTAAGTTATTTTTGTGTATTTTGAAATCTAGAACAACTTACAGAATAAAAAATATTTTCCATTACATATATATATATATATATATGAATTTTTGTACATTAATGAGTATATACCAGTTAACTGATACTGTGAAAATTAATATACAGTCTCTTAATATTTTTGACTTTATTTAATTATATTATATTTTTAGAGACCATATTTCATAATGTGTTTATTTCTGATGGTAGAATTATAAATAGAAGTAATTATTCGAACGTTTCTAGGTAGTTACTAGACAAAATTTGAAAGATTATCTTCAATATACAGCAAAAAGAAAAATAATCTTTCTTGTATGACAGTACATTATTGATGCAAAAGGATGTTTTTCAATGACATACTCGTACAATAAAAAATATTACTCGAAGATAAATAAGATTAAACTATTCAGGAAAAGTTTGAAACAGATTTTACATATATACATAAATGTTTATATATATATATATAATAGAATTAAACCAACAAACACTTTAAAACGTATATCATTCAATTAATATTATAAACTTAGAATTCAAATTTTAGTTTATTAAAATATAAAATAATACCACAAAATAAAGTACCATAATTTATTAATTATCTTGTACAGCTTTTAGATAAAATGAATAATATTTAAGTATGTGGATTTTTAACAGGTTTTTAAACTACTACTTGATATTTTTAATTCTTACTGAATTGTTATAAATTATTTAATAATTCCATTCTATTAATAAATGTCTGTAATCAGCTAATATACACATGATTATTCTTAGAAATAAAAGCTTTTTCTTAAAAAATCTATATTGTGTACTGATAAATTTTAATTATATATATATATATATATATATATATATATATATATATACATAGGAGAGAAATATAAGTAAATAATAAATAGAGAGACAAATTGATAGTTCGGGTCTTTCAAATTCTAATATAAAAAAATATGTTTTATCTCAAATAAGCCTAATTTTACTTTAAAAAACATTAAAAATGTTTGATTGTTTACATTAAAATTGTAGAAAAAGTAGTTAATAACAATTTAGACATATTACAACAAGTATCAATGGTTTATAAACGAACAAGTATCAAAGATTTTATAATTTGATTCATTTTAGCAATAATTTTTGATAAACAAACGAAAGATATTCTATCTTATTTAGAAATAACGATTTCTTGTTAGGAACATTCGTTAAATCTTAGAGATTTCCCAAATTAAATATGTATTTATTTGGAATTTATATGTTTTGTACATTTTATTGTCAAATTAATTTCTGTTAGTCAGTATATGTGCATATATATATATATATATATATATATATATATATATGCAACATTCAGTAAGATTGTTGTGAAAACTGCTAACGTCATTTAATGTACTATTGACTAATGGGCTGTTTCTTGCCAGAATCACACCAGTTACCGGTAATTATTGATTCATGTATTTTATAGTCCCACATCAGTCATCAATGGCGGCAAATGCTTAACTTCATACACACAAGCCCAAGTTTATATATATATATATATATATGAGAAGTCAAATCATGCCGTACATTTTAACACATAAGTACATATATATATATATATATATATATATATATATATGTATTAAACAAGTATATATACAATTACTAATAATATGAAATATTAAATGAATAATCTGCATTCAACAGTCGGAAAGACTAGAAATTTTGTTAGAGATAATTAAGACAACTGTTAACAAAATTAAACCTATAGATTTCAATCATTATTATTTTATGACTCGTATGATCAACAAAACAACAAAGTGTAACAATAAATATATTTATATTGTTTATGAATCAATTTAAATAAAAAAGAAAATTTTCCTGCTTCCACTATAATGATAAAAAATAACTTTTTCTTCAATTACGTTTTCATATGTTTAAAATAAAAATATAATCATATAATCAAATAAATAAAAAAAATCAAAATTATTTTTACATGTATGTATTATGTTTACAGATACTGTAACAATTAAACTTGATAAATATCATAATTTTTTGATAATAAGATACTTTGCTATAAAATTGGTTTCACTCACAGTGAAAAAATATTCAATTACTCATCGTTGAAATCACCAAAGACCATAAAACTTCGTTGTCAGATTTAATATTTATTTATGTGAAAAATTATAACAAAAAGATTGAAATTATAATTAAAATATTATAATTACGACTGCCATGCTTTTTTGAATATATTTTAAATAATTATCATTGAGGAAGAGTATTTTAATTGCTGGTGCAATGCAGACATTTTTTAAATAATATCAAAATAGTAATTCAATTAATAAATCGATTATTTAAATTTTTATTTTTTAAAAATTCTTAGGACAAATCTATAATATATATCTTAAAAATATATTCATGAAAAAGCAAATAAAATATTTAATATAGAAACCGTTGCACAATAAAATTTTAAAAATCTTATCTTTATAATCTTTCCATTGTACTTAATATTCTTTTATAATTTTCTCTTCTTTTACTACTATATTTTAAACTATATCTAGTTAATATATTTATGTTGTAAATTGTACACATGTAAAGAAAAATATAAAGTAATTATTTTTTTGTTTGCAAAAAGGATAAATACAATTTTAATTAAAAAATAAAATCATTAAAAATGTATGAAAATAAATATAAAAGTTTGAATTTTATTATTAAACCTAACATTATAATCTTAGATTCAGGTTATGTACATTGTAAAATAATATACTATATATATATATATACATTAAGAGAATTCTTTATAAAGAATTAATAAACAATATAAACCTGAAGCTACTACTATCAGCAACTACCTTATAGTATATTTGATAAACAATTTCATAATAGTATAGTTTATTATACGGAGATGTGACTATATATATATATATATTCACAGATATATGGTATATATGTACATATCATTTTTTTCAATATTTACATGAATAATCTATATTTTTTTTTCAACAAATACACAAATACAGATGTAATACTTGATGAATGTAACTTTATTTGCGAGTCATATCGTTTATAAAAATATATATAAAAAATTAAATCAAAAGGAAAAATATATGAAATGGTATCAAAATAATGATATGAACATTTTTACTGAACTATTGTGGAAAATTATTCCTAAACTCTTTTAATTTATGGTATTTAATTTTGGATATATGTAACCTTCTGAAATATGTTTATATATGTAAATATATATTTATTTTTAATATTTTTATCCAAATATTATTTTAATAAATACAAGATATTAGTTATGATATTTGAATTAGAATTTATTAAAAATAATTATATATATATATATTAATATAAATTCATAAAATTTTAATAAATATAAATATTTCGGTTTATTTTATGTGCAAATAAAATATAATCCTGCTTTAAATCCAGGAATTAAACATACTTTTTTAATTAATGCGTATATTAACTTTTTTATACCATTTAAACAATACTTCTTGTGTTGACTATTATTGATATTTAATTAAAACATATTTGTTGTGTATTATGAACTGCATTTTTATTAATTACAATAATTAATCAATACGTGTTCACATTTTGTATATAAAATATACAAAATGTATTGACAAAAAGTTTATTTGCATTTTTTCTAAGAAAATCACTAACTGCAATGAAATGAAAATAAGTATTATATATGACGGTTAATGTTAAATAATTAGTTTTTAAAAGACACTCGTTTTATTATGAAAGTACTTTTTCTATTGTTCTTAATTGTAAATACAAGCATATGGTTTCATTTATATATATATATATATATACATATATATATATATATATATATTTTTAGATGTGACAAAATTCCAATTCTCTATAAGCAGCAAATTGAATATTATTTTTCTATGATAAATAATTATCTCCTATAAAATTTTTCTATTCTAATATATAATAGTATTTATCTCATTTTTGAATTTAAAAATATTCTTATGGTAAATACCTTTTAAAATTCGTATGGCTATTATATGTCCATTTTTAATTTAATTATTCATTAATAAGTTAAAATAAAAATCTTTTGTCTTCTTACGAATTTGGGAATGTTACTATGAAAAAATTATTCTAAACTGCCAAAAAAATTTGTATTCTAAATTATTTTATTCCAGTATGAGTGTAAGCTATTAAATCATTTGTTGAATCAGTTTTAAATTTAAACAAGATAAATGGGAATGTATATTTTTATCATTTAATAAAAATAGAATGTATCTATCTGCGTTTTTGTGAAAATTTCATACATAAAACACTAACACACCTAAAAACACCTAACTAAAACACCTAAATGTCTGAAATATTTTACACACTGGGGATATGCTTTCAAATATTTATTTTTATCAATATTTCAATTCCAATGATTAATTTTACTTTACTAACTTCAAAAAAATCAAGCCGTGGCATATTACTTTATATTTATCCTACATGTATTAATATACTAAATAAAATGTCCAAATTGCCAACAGCTCTTTTAAGTATCAAATAGTACAAGGAAATTCTGAGTACTCTAATCTTCTAAAATAATCGAGGTATTGAACATGTATAATTGTTAACATATTAAAAAAATATTAAAATATATAATATTAATCTAAAGTTATTATTTTGAATTTTATAAAATTAAAAACCATCAATGTATTTGCCGAGAGAATTTTTGAATACTTTTTTTAATAAAATACAACATAAAACATAATGTATATATATATATATATATATATATATATATATATATATATATATATATATATGGAGAAAGAGAGAGAACGAAAGAGATACATCCTACAGGAATGTGTGTGCCAAAAATTCGTTTTCTAATTTTCAAGTAATTTTAATAAAAACTATGTTTCCATAGTACTTACTTTTACTTTAAATTTACTTTTTTTCCACTCCCAAATAAATAATGTATTACTTTATTCTTATTACATTTTGGAGTTAATATTTCTTTTATTTGTGATATTTCAGTTTTTTATTTATTGGTATCTAATGTTGAATGTGATAAAATATATAATATATCTATATGTTTTATGTATACAAACACACACATACACTTATATATATATATATATATATATATATATATATATATATATATATATATATATATGATTCCAATAATTTCAAAATAGTAATTTCACTTTCTTAAAGAGATATTAAGGTATAAAACACCATTTTACTTATATTTTTTAATTTAAAATAAAAATATTTATTACTTTCAATTAATATTTTATTATGAAATACTATTTATATACGTGTATGTATATATATATATATATATATATATATATATATATATATATATATATATATATATATATATATATATATATTAGTTTAAATTTCATATATATATATATGAAATTTAAACTAATAATATTACAAAAAATGGAAGTTACTTTGTTCAATTAAGTAAACATATTTTTAAATATGTTTACAAATTTTAATTTTGTTTGCTTACATTTGCAAACATATTTCTTAATATATATATATAAACAATTTTTAAATTGTAAACAAATGAATTAAAGAGAGCATACTCATTTCGTTATCAATAGAATTCACATAATGTAATCCAAGTAATAAGGAATGAGTTTATATTTAGAAAAAAAAATTGCAAATGAGCAAATACTTTCGGATATACTGATGTATTTTTTGATACTAAATTAGACAATTTTTAGTGGTTTTCGTTAAATAACTATTAAGATAGTTTGTGTATTGTTTAGTCATGTTTACATATTTGTTTACATCGTCCTAATAACCCATGTTATTAAAGAAATGCAATTTTTTGTTAGAATTAAATTTTGGTAGTATTTTGTGTTTAACAAAAAAAATGTGTGTAAGTAAAATAAAAGGTAAAAAATACTTTTTAAACAATCTATTAAATTGAATTAACATTAATCTATTTTTAAATGAGTCATTAGTTGTTTCTTACAACATGTTTTTTGTTTACTTTTACTTTAACTACTTTCAGTATCACTTTTATTACAAAAATTGAACTAGTATTTTTTAAGTAAGTCATATACTTGAACATGATTATTTCAGATTTATGAATTCTGAGTAAGTCAATGTATTGTCTCAATCTATAAGTTAGGTTAAATAAACAAAAGTTCATTGAATTATTCATTTCTAAAATTAATTTTGGCTACTAAAAACACAAAATTATAGTTTTTTTTCATTGATTTAAAAAATATTGAAAGAATTGATATGTGTGTAATATATGGTATTTTAGGGTTTATTAGTCAAAACATACACACACTTACACACACACACATATATATATATATATATATATATATATATATATATATATGTAGAATATAAGAAGTTTCTCAATGAGTGAATGAAATATATATTTGAAGTGTTACAAAATTGTAAAAATTAATCGAATATTCATGTGGCTTCGTAGTTATTAAGATAAAAACATTATTTCTTTTTTGTTTTAAACCTATATTGTTCTCTATTATCTCTATATTTACATATATATATATATATATATATATATATATATATATATATATATGTACATATACATATACATATATACATACATATATATATATATATATATATATATATCTATATATGTGCATATATAATAATTGAAAGCAAATCTTATAAACAGTTACATGACCAGAATTCAATATCTATAAAGTATTATATTTTTGATAAGGACATGTATTAGTAGATATAAGACAAGTTTTATATTTAACGTGTTTTTTTACTGTGCATTCGAAAATTTAATAATAATTGTTTGATATTTTATAATCTGTGATATATTTAAACTCAAATTTTTGAGAAAGATCATTATATTGAATTATACTAATTTACTGATTGACTTTAGAGGATTTACATATTAATTTATTTATACTCATTAAAAGGTGTTGGTTTTTGGCGTACAGTTTTCTTGTATATGACATTTATTTTGTGTCAACTTTTATAAATATAATAAGTTTGAAATTTGTAACTATCTACCTATCAAATGTGTCTATGTGTATACGAACGTATATATATGCTAATTGTTATTTCAACTAATAATAATTTGAATTTATTAATCAAAATCTAATATAAGGCTATAAAAATAAAAGCATAAAGCTTTTTTTCCTTTATGCTTCTGAATTGAATTTCTTAATTTACAATATAAAACTAATATTTATAAATAGTATCGATTGTGAATTAATACATTTATATTAAATAATATTTCTTTTCGAAAAGTTAAAATATTTTTTAAGAGAATATTTGTTTACAATTTAAGAAAATATCTGTCGAACTGAACAGCAACTTATAAAATAATAACAAAATATTAATTAAATATAACAATATATATAACGTTTTAAATTGTCATTGAATCTTTAATAAATATATATATATATATATATATATATATATATATATATATATATATATATATATATATATATATAAAGAAGGTAAACGATTTGTTATATCGGGTCAAATTACTATTTTGCATACAAAAACTGCAATTTAAATTATTTAGTAAATTGCAGGAAGTTACAAAAAAATATTTTAAAAAATTAACAAATAATATTAAGATAATTATTTTCGATAAGAATATATTTTTAATGATTAATTTTCTTTTAAGTTGAATTTTTTATGTAATAATTTAAAAACTGTTTTTAGTTTTTGTTTATAGTATTTCAAAAGAAAAATTAGTCAATAGATTAATATATATATAATATATGTATATATATATATATATATATATATATATATATAGTATAAAAATTTCGGAAATAAAATAAGAATTTGTTATTTACAGAATTTTATAATTTCGAAATCATATATTTTCTAAACAATTGTAAAAATAGTTTAATTCGACAATGTCGTTCTGACAGATCTCCAATAAACCATTTCCGTATTTGTGTTCTTGACAAATTTGTAACTTCTCCTTTAATTACCCTCTTGTAGATAACTCCCTCCGCCATTAAAACATTTAAGGTCCGCTTTTCCCCCACCATACTATACTGTTCTTATCTTTGTTAAGCAGTTTCTTTATATAGTGTCTGGAGACCAATTTAATATGTTAAAAAGAGACGAATATTGCATTAGAAAATGGTACTTTCATATAAAAACGAGTCGTATGAATTTTTTAATTCAGTCTTGCACGTGAGTTGGAACCAAGGAAAGTAATTAATCCAGCGCATTTAACCGTCAATATACAGAATATACTTTCAGATTTTAAGAATACGTTTATAAGAAACCAAATGTTTGTAGTGTAAGTAAGCATAAAAGTTTTGCAATAATATGAAAAAATGTATACTTACTATTTTCGAAAGATAAGTTTATTCCAATTCACTTGTTATTGAAACCAAAAAGAAATTATTTTTATTATTAGTTTAAATATGGTATTTTTTTTAAATGGAAGGATTTTTTTTGTTGCGTTTTTAAATTTTTATTTAATATACTATATTCTGAAGTGATTTTTTTATTTAAAATGATGTACTTATTTTTATTTGAATAACAGATAATTTTTGTTCCGAAAAAGTTAGTTTTGTTGTAGTTGAGAAAAGTTATACGAAATGAAATTTTGTTGTTGCGAATAAGTTGAGATATTTTTTCCGTCGATATGAATGTATTTAATGATTATGCCCGAAATGTATTAATTTTTGTACTTGTTTTGCCAGAAAGTGTGTTTAGAACTTTTTATTTTTGAAATGGTAATAAATAAAATATTTCACTATAATATTATTTATATTATTATTATAATTACAATAAAAACTTAAACTGGTCAGTCAAAAATATGAATTATTTTTAACTGTTTTTTATATGTTTTATAGTAACTGTAGGAATCGAAGGGGTTTAGGATGGTTGTATTTTAAAAAAATTAAGTTCAAAAGCTTAGTCGCCGCTCAATCGCCTGCTACGTTCGCATTTAGAATAACGACTAAAAGTCCATTTTGGATTTAATCATGAAATACATAACAATCGGTGAGTTTTACATAGGTGGGCCGTGGCCATGTCGGATACAGTACATAAGGGGGTACATAAGCGCGATCGCCATATAGGCGACGTGCGGGAGGAGGACGTGCACACCAGCTGCATGCATGCAGACCCCGTGTGCACTTGCAGCCATAACTGCATCTCTGGCGTGGCGTGGCGTGCCGTGGTATGGTGTGGCGTAGCCTGGTGGTGACGGTGCCACGGAGCGCCCCGCATCACGAGGGGTGGAAACGCCAATATCGGAGTTGTTATCGTGCGAACATGGCGTGCCCATTTTTCATTTCGACCCGGAAAAAAAACGATCGCATAAATGGAAATGCGTCCGGATGCGTTCATGTGCAGGTAACGCGGGTGTGATTCGCGAATATTTGCGTTGCGGAGCACAGCGAACCGTTCGATCATTGGAATCGGCTGAAAAGCGGGCTTCATATGGAACGCATCTACAATTATTGTCGGAGCGCGCGGGACGGTTATTCATATCGAACATTTTTCGACAGTAAATCACGTTATTACTTTATTTCCTAATTATACATCCTGCATTTTCGATAATTTGTCCCTTTTTAAGCGCAGCGAAAAAAATACGCTTTCATACACGTTTTATCACATAGTAAAAAAAAAAACAGAGCGCGGATAAACAGTGCGATTAATATGTATGCACTGACAGAATTATATCGACGACCTTACATAATGGAATTTAAATAGTTACATTAATTAACCGGATTTTAATAAGTGTCAGTTGTACATACATACATAAATAAATTTATACATAAATATATGCTCACATTCACATCTATAAAATACATACTATGAATATAAGTACATACATATATACCGTATATACACAATACATATATACATACAAGCAGACAAGAATTTGTAGATACACACATAGTATGTATATATATATACACACACAGGACTGTGTACTATTTTAATTATAGAATATATTATAAAATTAAGAATACAAGAATAAAAAAAATATTAAAGTATTATTAATACACACACATATGTACTTATAATTATGGCACTTGACTAAGTCATATATATATTTCGTATTGAGATATTTAGACCTATGTGTTTGTATGTAATAAAAAAATATTTTTCCATTATGTAACAAAATATTTTCCAAAGTACTTACTGTTATAACGTTATTCTTTTATATAATTATGAGTTTTTATGAGTATCATCAAAAAAAATGTGTTTTCTGATAAGTCATATGATTGACTATTTTAAAAATTATTCAAACATCTTAAAAATAAATTATTATTACAAATATTTCAGTTTTATTCAAAAAAGGAAGTCATAAAAAACAGAATTCACTTACATTTTGTAATTATTATCATGTTAACTTAATTTAGAATAATACTAGATTTTTTCTTGTTCTTCTTCAATAACGGTATTTTCTTTTTATGGTATTTTAAGAGTACGAAAATATTCATGGAAATTTGGCGGAATATATGGTAACAGATCTATTATATACTTACATTTTTCGTATGTAAGTGGTCGGATACTCGCATAAACCTGAAATAATCGATTTTTTTGCATATATTTTCGGCCTTCCCTTTTGGGTGAAAGATATAAAATCTGAAATTCTGCACTATCATCTAAATATGTTTTATACAACATCTGATAAGGCGCATCGTTTAGAAATCTGATCCATTATATTTTCAACCAATAAACAGATTATCCCTTAATATTTTTCGTTCTCTTTGTAACTGATTGATCTAGATTTTATTTTCCAATAGCAATAAAATTGTTCGTTTGACGACTTTAAGCAAAGAAATGGAGTTAACTTAATAGTTATTTACCTTGAAAATGACGATAGTTTCATAGAAAAATCAGATCGGTACATGCATTTTTTCAGAAAAATAAAGATTACCGAAAAGTAAGTGAGTTAGTCCACTATCAAAATAAACAAAAACAGAATTATGTTTACCGACCAACTTTTCAGTCATTAAACGGTACATATATATATATATATATTTCTTCTAGATTATTAAAATATAAATAATTGTAATATGAAATTAATCATAAAATCATTTTTTTAATTTTTTTACTTATTCCACTGTCATAATGACAGGCACATAAACTTATATTTCGTATATATGATAGTTCGTATACATTAACAATATTGTATATATATATATATATACAAACATATATATATATATATATATATATATATATACAGATTTTCAGAATGGATACGAAAACAGACAGGGATCACAGATGAACGAGATAAGAAGAGTAAATAGTCAAATGGAAATAGACGGAGCATGTTGCAAAAAGAGAAGGCAGCCGATGGGGAATAGAAATTATTAATTGAGAACCAAGGAATGTAAAAAAATCAAGAAAGATATCAATGAACAGGTAGTATAAGGAAATTAAAAATTTTATTCAAAATCAGTGGAAAAGAGTCATGCAAACGTATAACATGGAATATCATGGAAGAGACCTTTATCCAGTAGTGGATTGACAGAGGCTCTTGGTGATGGAGCAGATTTAAGAAATAAATTATTAATATTTTATTTAAAGTATATTTTTAATGATATATTTTAAATAGGAAGCGTTAATATTTTTAAACAAACATATTTTGAACTTTTGATGTATTTAGATTTATATAATATATATATATATATATATATATATATATATATATATATATATATATATATATTCATGCTTCATTATATTACGGATAAAACAAGTTCACAGATAACACGAGTGAAGGCTAACTCTGATTTTGATTCATCGATATTTCCACACAAATTTTTCATAATGAGACAATTTTTATCGGTAAATAGAGAAATTTGCTACTATTTAAGAATTTTATTCTTTGTCTAATTAGCAGCGAACCATTTTTTTTCGGAAGAAAAAAAGACAAATCCTGTGCTATTTCTTAAATACAAATTTATCTATATATATTTGTCTTAAGTACTATTATAATTAAACCTTATTTAAATTAATATCTAAGAGTATTTGATTATAAAATAAAGTGATGATTATGTTTATATTATTTATAAGTATTTACGAATTTTTTATTTATTTGAAATTTATTTCATTTTTTAAGGCATATATTAAGTTTTATCCCAATTTGTGATCATATTTGTTGAGTTGTATAAAGAAAGAGATTTATGTACAAAATAAGTGACAAACATAGCAAGAAATACATATAACGAGGAAATTTGGTCGGTCGTAGTGCTTGATACAAACGAGATCGACTATATTTTTTACCTTAATGATATTTTACTCTTGAAATTGAGTATTTGAAAATTAAATTATTATTTTACTTCATTAAAATATTGGTCATTGTTATTATTTTCTTTATATTGTGTGTATAATTTAAGATTAATTTGATTATATTTATACTCTGTGTGCAACAAGACTGAATATTCATATTCATGTTTCTAATTAATTTTTTTTCAAAGCTTGTCGATGTATATTGGATTTGACAATTTTTACAACTAATATGCGTTTCAAAATGTTCATATCCATTTACTAAGAATACTACTATTTAAAACTGATAAGAAATACAAACGTATTGATTGAGATATATGAGGTCGATACAATTTCAATATTAATATGTGTATTTATATATATTATATATATATATATATATATATATATATATATATATATATATATATAAGAAAATCACTGAGTCGCTTAAATTGAAAAATAATCGAAGAGGACTTGTTTAACAATGACTTATTATAGGCTGCATATGATGTTAATGATTTTTGTATATATATACATACACATACATATATATGTATATATATATATATATATATAACGTGTAAAAATTAATTTAATGCCTTCAAATTGAATCAATCATAACTGCGTTATAAATTAAAATATTTTGTAGTGGTTTTTGGATCTTGAAGTGCTAATGTTAACATTTAAAAACACTATATATTTTGGTCAAGCAGCTGACAATCTTACAAAATAGTAGTGAATACGATGGCGTCCGAAAAGTATCATATTTGGCATTGCATACTTTTTTGCATTCCAGTGTAAAAAAATGCTATCGAAGCCGCGTGAATGATTTATTCGGCATTGGGGGAACGAGATGTGATGCATAAAACATTCAAAAAGATCCTAAAACAGTGGAAAAGGTCCGAAAATGCATTACGACCTCATCGACTCAAATCTGCTATTTATTTTTCTATGTGATTGGTTAGTTAATCGACAGATACAAAATAATGTGCGATATTTTGAAAATTGAATTGTATTCCAACTTTTCGTAATCATTCATTTTCTATTAGAAAGGCATTGAATTAGTCTGTACATCTAATGTATTTCCACCTAAGAATTTAACAAAATTTGAATAAATAAGTACATTTATATACTTAGAGTTCAAATATATTTTGATTGAATTAGATTTTTTTCAATAATATTTCATTTCATTTTAATACAATTCAATATCATTTATTCAAACATCTAAAATATTTTTAGAACATTCTAAAATATAAATTATTAAAGTAATATTTGACATAAATATGGTAAAGTTTATATAATTTAAAAAGTTTGAGTCATAATTATGAATAATATATATATATAAATATATATACACACAAATATATATATACATATATACAAACAAATATATATACACAAATATATATACAAACATATATATATATATATACATGCATATATATACGTACATATATATATATATATATATATATATATACACATATATACATACAACCTGAACAATAATGATAATATATAGTTATTGTAATTGTAGAAGACATTAAGAATAACGTTTTTAGTTAAAAATGTTACATTTTACGTACTCGATTTGTGGATTAGAATAATAAAAAATCTTTTGTTTTAATACAGATGGTGTTTTAACATTTTTACAATTTTTATTGATAATAATGGTTATTGTTTACATGAATCAAGACATTTAATTATATATTTTGGAATATTAATTAGTATTATAAAATATTTTATTAAAAAAATATTTAATTCAAAACCTTCAGACAGCCCAATCTTGTAAGTTATTTATGTGTTAAATGGATAAGTGAAATTTATTATTAATTGACTCAATAAATTCATCGATTATTGATATTTTCGAGTATAAAGCGAATTTAATATACTTTTGAGATTCAATGTTTCAATATTCAGTTGTGATAAAAAATGAGTTATGTATCTCTAAACTAGATACCAAAATATTTGTTCTTAAAAATAATAAATGAAGGAATTTACCTTTGTATTAATTTTTTTTTAATAAAATGGATATAATTGATTACTTTATGTTAAAAATACCCATTAGTTTAAGGTTTTATCGATTTATGTTAATATATTTTGAAGAATAAATAAAATACTTTTGTAAACTTAAAGCAGTGGTTCTCAAAACTTATAATATAGCAACCTCCTAAATTATTAAATTAATTTTGATGGTAATCTAATTTTTTATCCATAAGTAAAATTGTGGTTAAAAATATAAAATTAATAAATATTTCAATACTTTATAAAAGCTAATATTTTATTAAAAATGTAAAAATGATATGAAATTTGGAAATCTATTTCTACTTTAAATGTACTGTAATAGGCAAATTTTCAAAGACACTTCATGTTATTCAATAATTCTTCTAATAAAGAACTAGTTTTGAATGTTTTCCAGACAGAAAATGTACAATATACCATAAGAGGATTATTATTTTCCTTTGATTATTTTCTTGTTTCCACTGTTAAACTGGTTATTTTCTTTTATGCACATTTTTTTTAAAAAATTAGTCATTCCTGTTTTTAATTATGTTTGTACCTAAATCTTAAGAATCATATATTATAAGAAAATACAATTAAAATAATGAATAAGAGTATTTCTTTGTAAAAACTCAAAAAAAAAAAACAGGTTGGCTAATGTAGTACACTATTCTATATTTATCACCTATTAATGATAATGAGAAAATTGGTACACATTACCTACCAAATTCATAAATCGCTCATAAAGCTGATATTAAATATTTTTTTTATAAAATTGAAACGATAAACAATTAAATATTTAATACACCAAAATTCTCATTTCATTTCAAAGTACTTAAATGAAGCGAACACTTAAATTTCTTCAATTAGCCTCGCGGTTATGTTGTAAAATAAAGATGGTTACTCTACATGATCATGTTTCAAAAAGCTTGAAATCATCCACATAATTCTTATATATTAAAATCTTACTAAATTTAATTTCCTTCTAATTCATAAATTAACATTAATTAAATAATTTAGGTGTATTTAAATATCTCGAGCCCAGGATGCGCTCAATTCAATTCCTCCTAGCCAACGTTGCTTTTTATTCATCATAATTCCAAACATCTAAAAGTTTATTTCACACATATTGTTTATTATTGTGGATATAAAATGGAGATATATAAGATTTTTTTTAATATAAGAAAACTTGTCTTTCGGTGCTTTTTGAGATAATTTCTATATACCTATTCTGTATTTCACTTTGAAAAATTGTATTTATTTTTTTTTTCAATCCTATTCGTTTTCTTATAATTTAATGTATCATATATATTTGACACATGAGCTACATACTATTTTTTTATCTAAAGCACAGCGTCACATATGTGAGCCAGTTTCTAATATCTATTACCACAAAAATATATTTTTTTTTTAAATTATACACCTACTATTTTTTTATGAACTGCCACATACAGGTAGGTTATTTGGGGTTTAAGGGCGTATCGACAACTAAAGTCATTAGTACAATGTACATATTAGTAAATATATGCATACATATATATATATATATATAAATTTGTTTATATTTATTAATTAAATTAATATTAATCGATTACTAATTTATTTATACTGAATAATTAATAAAAACACTTCGTTTTGTTATGAACAGAAATTAAGGAGTACTTATTTCTAGAAACTAATTTCTAATGTTAGAATCTAATTCTATAGTGTATAAGAAAGTTGATTAAAAAAATAATAATTTAGTTATTTTATTAGCATATTGATACATGCAGATCTTGAATTTTTAAATATTTTTAATACTTTTATAAAAATAAATTGTATTTATTTTTAATATTTATGATTTTTGTTCTTATTATTAATTAATTAATAATAAGAACAAATGTGATCATTTTTTTTTGTATTGGTAAGTACAGAGATTTATTTTAGAAACATGAATTGTAACTGAAAGGAAAATTATTGTATATAATCGATATTAATTAAAAAGAAAATAGAAAAGATTTACGAGAATTTTACTAAGATAAAATAATAAAATTTTAAAACAAGTTATAATTCATGATAAATAGTTTAAATTACCTACTGATATAAAATGTCAGTAAGTAAATACATATCCTTCTTTGTCTGGGTTTTTAAATAAAATAAAACGGATAGCTTTTTGAAACTGGTTTAGTCAGTTTTTCCAACTAAGAAGACAAGTTTTTGACATTTTATTTGTTAGTCAAAGCTTGTTTTCGTTCAGACGGTTACGCAATATTTAAAAAAAAAAAAAACAAGAATAGTTGACAGAAACTTTTCATAAATTATTTAAACAGCTTTTATGTACATAAAACGTTGAAGTTTATATTTATAATAAACCAGTTTTTGTTTAAGAAACTATTGTCGTTGAAAATTATCCAGATAATATATTAAGGTTTACCACCATATTTGTAAACGATCGATTAAAGAAATCGGCGTGCTTTATTTTGAATTCCAATGACTAACCTTATGCTTACTTTCTTTTGATGATAATAATATTTTAGGAAATTTATTTTAATCAACAAATTTATCCCATGTGCAATTTGTCGATATTTAGAACATAATATTGATAGTGGCACACGTTAAAAAATCAGCCGTAAAGTATTAAAAATAATAATAGTTTCATCTTATACAAAATTATCGGCTGCATTAACGTGCTATGATTCATGAACTATGTTGATAATTTACAAAACGACTGCCAACGAAGATAATTTAAAAAAATTACGAAAATATGAATTTTATTTTCTATAGTTAAATGTAAGAAACAGTGAAAAATTTCTAGTTACTAAAATGTATGATTTAAGAAATTATACCAGATTTTTTAATTAAATATAATAATACTTGTAGTCAAATTCAGTTGTTATAAGATTTTTAAAAATTAATTAAAATTGACCATTTGCACTCGGAGATTTTTTTACCTCACCTATGAGCAACTCGACCATATTTTCTAGCAAAATAGTAAGCAACTACAAATAAAATGATATATCATTGTAAATAATTTCTTTAGTCAAATGAAACTTTAAAAATACACTTATTAATTCATGTTTTATAAAAAATACTATTGTTTTTGTTAAATTTACGATGCGCCCCAGAGAGGATAGTCAAGTAAAAAGGGTTAAATGTATAGAATTTTTTTAAATAAAAATATATTTTACAAAAAACATTCTTTTATAAGCGTTCGTTAAGAATTTTGTAAATTAAAAATATTTATAAAATAAAGATAAAAGTTTTTTTGAACAAAAACTATAGAAGGTATAACTAATATAATACCAAACTGTGTTTATTTCTCATTGTTGTTTATCTAATTTATAGTCATCAGTATCTATTACAAATCACACAAGTCTGCAAAACGCCCCTATGTTACAGAAACTGAATTCTATTAGAATTAAATCATATTCAATGAAAACAGCAATTCAATGCCCTATGATATCAATGATATGAAATAGAGATAGTTACATGAAATACACTAATATGAGTACTCTTTTTTTCATGAAAATATTATTCCAATGTATGCTAATTAAAATAATATAGCAAAACTATAAATGAATAAAAATTATATCATTTATTTAATATTTTAATTTAAAAATTATTGATAATAAAATGATTTTAGCTTCATAAATGAAAATATTATTATAAATTCAATATAAAATTGACTACAACAATCTTTTTATAATGTGGAAAAAATCATAATATTAAAATATTACTGATATAAATTTTGGAATATAAGCTACGTTGAAAATAAATAGTATAATGTATAAAATTAAGAATATCAATCAATCTTCAACATGCTCCTCTCTTTTTTCTTTCTCTCTCTCTCTCTTTATATATATATATATATATACAGAGAGAGAGAGATGTAAAAAAATGTATACACACTTAACGTACAAAGTATTAGCGTAAAAGCTTTATTACTAAAATTATACAGACATCAAGAGACGGCTGTGAGTCATGTTTGACTTCTACAATCACAACAGGTGCTCAAAGTGGTCACCATTAGCGTTCAAACACTTCTGATTTCGGACTACTGGACGACTAACGGTGGTTAAAGTGTCCACTGTGGTTGCTGCGCACGACATTTCAATTTTTCTCAACCCTCAACCACTCACAATACTGCATCCTTCGATCAGGGTTGTCTTCATTCATGGCATGCAACAATCTTTGTATGAAATATTCTATTTTGTTCTCATAAGAATGGGTTGTATGTTTGATTTTCTAACTCCTGTCTCATGTGCATATTCATTGGTGAACTTTTGTGGCGATCGTGTAAATTATTCCAACATTATAGTCGAAAAGCAGGACTTGTTGTTGTGTGAAACCTCTCAGATATTTGCTTATGCACATAACATACGGTACAATCAGTTTCAAATTTATCACGAATGGATGCTATTGTCAGGCATGTTGGCGGTTCTGTTGCAAACTTGCATTGTTGTTGTATTTTACATACATTGTCAAATTTAAAATACCCATTCAAACGGCCTTGTGTTACTCAAACGACAAATGTTCATAAAATATTAAATGAATGTGAAAATCTAGACCGATTTCTATTGAAAGGAGTAACATTATTTTAATTGTAGAATCATTATTATAAATATGTGAGTTGCATATCGTTAAAAGAATTATTTCGGAAGCTTAGTATTTACGAATCAAATCGCTTTATTGTTAATTAGTTTCTATAATATTAATTATAGTTGAATAGGAGCACCATCAAGTTTCATTTTTGACACTATGTTCTAACAGTTTACTAAAAGATGATTCAAATATCTCAAATATCTTTTCAAATATTTAAAAATCACTTTTGGAAACTACACAGAGAATACTGATAAAATCATCAAACCGTGATTATCAAAATTATTTAATTTTTAAAATGTTTAATTTTTTTATAAACTAAAACGTATTTCCGTTTTTTATCAATAAACCTGTAAGATTTACAATAGAGGTGTGTAAATTCTGCGAAAATATAGATGAACGTTTATAGGAAAGGTGTAAAAAATATTTAGTCAAAAGAAGTGAAAATTATTTTGATTAAAAATAAACAAGTTATTTTATAAGAAAATTTTCTTTTATAATCATTCATTATTTGATACAGAAATAATAATATTTTATTAGATATTTTTATTTGTAGTGTTGTTAAAGTTGTTTACAGTCTTAACTCAATAAGATAAAAAATAAATTTATTATTAAAGTGTATAAAATAACAAACCTAGAACCATAGTATACAATTAAATAAAAAAGTATTATTTTATAACTTACTTAATGACACCCTTATTATCATACTGACAGTACATTAGGTAAGTATTATTAACATCTTTTTAGGTGAGAAAAGAAACGATTTAGTCAAAAATATACATATAACTCAGTGATTATTTTAAAATTTTTCTAATAAATTTATTGAAATAATATGAATAATCTAGGTAAGTTAAAAAAAAGTTAGAAATTGTGACATTACATATATTCATTCAAAACATTTTTGAGGAACTGACACTTATCTTTAATTTCTCTTAATAAATAAAATACACTTTTGACGTAAACAAAACATATGTATACGACAAATAGATAAATTATAAATATAAGTATGAGGTAAATAAAAACAAAATATTTGAAAAAAAAGTATTATCGATTTTAAAATGATGATAAAAATGTTAATATTTGATGCATATATCATCATCATCATTATGAACCTCTGCCAATCCACTACTGGATAAAGGCCTCTTCCATGATTTTCCATTCGGTACGATTGAGTGCCGATGCATATATATATATATATATACTGGGTGCGCCAGTGGAGCGGGAAATTTGAACAGCGGGCTTATACAGTTACCGTTGGAGAGAGAGGGTAAAATTAAGTGACACATTGTTAGTTATTCATGGCCATTTAGTAAACATGGAGCAGTGGTCCGGTGCACGTCGAGCTTTCGCTGTGACATCATTTTACAAAAATGGTCCATCTATAACTGTACAGTTGCTATTTCGCAATCACTGTAATATCGGAGACAGGTTGCTCATATCATCAATTTATAGGTTCCGAAATTTAAGGAAATTGATTTCATATTAAATTTAAAGTATCAAGGGTCCAGAAGATCATTAAGAACACCAGAAAATATTTCACGTGCTAGAGTTGCTGTAATTCGTAGCCCACGACGTTCAGCCCGTACACATTCATCTGTATTGAACATTAATACCATATCGGCACGTCGAATGTAACAAAGATTTAAATTTTCATTCGTACAAAATTTAAATTGTTCAAGTGGTAAAATATACTGCTTTGTCTACTTGCAAGAATTTTTGTCAAGATATGCTAAGCGCAGTTTAGATGAAAATGAAAAAATAATTCACAATTTATTCATGTCAGATGAAACGCATTTTCATTTAAGCGGCTATGTGAACAAGCAGAATAGTAATTATTGGAATACTAAGAACTCACCCGAATCATATCAAAAGTCGTGACATAGTTCAAAAGTTACTGTTTGTTGTTAACTTTCATCTTTCGATTTTATAGTGGCATTCTTTTTCTAAAACAACAAAAATACCATAGACTTTAACGTTTCCTGTTACACTAACATAAGTACAGCATTTCTGATGCAAGAAGTAATTCGATTTCCACATATTACATGGTTCCATCAAAATGGAACAAGTCATACCGGCAGAGTATGCATGGCTGCAGTAAAAGCCTTATTTTTGAACCATATTACTTCCAAAAATTGAAAAGTAACAGCCAGAAAAATCCTCAGATTTGATAGCGGTTGATTATTTTTCTTAGGGTTATCTAGAGAGCAAGGTGTATATTAATCGTCCACATACTATTCTTGAGCTTGAATGAAAAATCCAAGAAGCAATTGAAATAATTCCACCAGACATATTAAGACATTCAATGGAAAATTTTCGAATAAGATTACAGGAATGTGAGCACCAAAATATTCATTTATCTAGTATTATTTTTAAAAAATAAAACTAGATAGATGAACTGTTTTTTAAAAAATAAAACTAAACTTCTTAATATACCTAATAAGAATAAGTAAACAAAATTATACAAAAATAAAAAGTCATTTAATTATTGCATTTTGAGATTTTCCCATTCATCTGACGAACCTTATATATATATATATATATATATATATATATATATATATATATAATTTAATATAGTTACAGATTTCTATTCAGTTATCGATATCTCTTTATATCCCACATACCCAATCAATCAATGTAGATATATAATATATTTAAGGTAATATAATGTTGGTAAGAAAATAATTGCGATTTTGGTTTCCTGAATTCGGACCATAATTTTTTTCAACGAAAATATCATATAATCGTATTCATGTTAATATCATTTGAAAATGCATTTTTCAGTCTGTATTTTGGTATTGTAATGTATTATAATGTGCAAAGAAAAGTGGATCCTTTGGGAACAACAGAAGCGGTCGGCACAATGGTTGAATAAAAATGAAACACCAAAGCATTTCGAGAAACCGAAATTACACCAAAAGAAACTTATGGTGAATGTTTGGTGGTTTGCGCCCAGTATAATCATACAATGTTTTGAATCTTGACGAAATAATTACAGATGAAAATTATTGTTAAGAAATCGACAAAAGGCATCAATATCTGTGAAGTCTAGCCCCTGCACTGTTTAATTGAAAAAGTCCAATCCTGCTGTACGACAATGCATGACCACACGTCGCACGATTGGCCCTCCAAAAGTTGAATGGAACATCTCGTCAATAGATTACCACTTAAACATTTTGACAACTTTGTACAGGGTAATGTCTTCAACAACCAAGCTGCTATCAAAAGTGCATTTCGAAATTTTATTAATTCTAGAAACCAGAATTTTACAACACCAGAGTAAATAAACTTGTAAATAATTGGCAAATATGTATCAATTCTAATGTTGTTTCTTTCGATTAAGAAAGTTAATTATTAGCTGAGAAAATGTATATGAATTTGAAGGTATAAACCGCAATTATTTTCCTACCAACCTAATAATTATTTTAATATTTCGTTAGTGATTTACGATCAAAGATAGGAAAATGGCGGGTAATATATGGTTTATGAAATTAATATTAATGTTTATATACTTAGATAACTTATATATATATTCTGTGCTAAGGGTTTTTGTATACATTTTATTTATTTGAATTAAAAATTAATCAAACTCGAACTTGTTACATTAATTGTTGTCAAAAATTATTTACATAAAGATTACTGTTAGAAAATATGAAAATCAATTAAAATTTATAAAAAAATAAATAGAAAAGCATTAGGTTGGTGAAAAAATAATTGAGTTTTTTTTTGTATTGAGTATAATAATAGACTAGAGAGATTTAATAGACTAATAATAGACTAGAGAGATTGAGTATAATAATAATAGACGCATATATCAGTTTAAAATTATATTTATTAATTAAAATAAAGACCTTTGGCCTGCACACCTTTCTCCCAACGGGAAACTTGTTTATTTATTTCTATAAGATAGAATTCTGAAGTCCTGAAATGAACGAATTCATTGAAAGTACTTTGATTTGATGCTTGGTCTTTGAAAACCTTTTCTCATAGGAATTACTCAAAAGTTTATAAAAATGATAATCTATCGGAGACAAGTCCAGAGAATAACGTGAGTGAGGTAAGGTTTTGTAACTAAGTTCATTTAATTTTTTTAAAGTAATTTGTTGAGTCTTCTCCGAAAACAAATTTGATATTTCGAAAAGTTTCTGTTGCTTTACGTCCCAATTTAAACTCATACAACAAAATCGCGCGAATTTGCTTTTCTTCCATGAATAATTTAAGAGGTTATATCCAACAATACTATAGAATGAAAATAATAGACATTAGCTGAAATCAGTAGTGTTAATTTCATTATTTACAATGATGTATCACATAACTATAACAAAAGATAACGATACTTAGAAAAACCGGCACCAAATTTAAAATGATACAAACTGCAATTATTTTGCACCAACCAAATAAATGTCAAAATCTTAAATAAAACTAGATACTTATAATTTCAGTAATCATTTTTATACATCATGACAGGTCGAATTTAAGCTTAAATCAAAGCAAAATGAAAGAAATTGATAATTTACATATATAATCAATCAATATATTGTAATAATTTTTATAACACAAAATCATCATAAAATCTATATTTTAATCTTAAATTAAATTTGGTTTTATGTAAACAATAAAAGTGTTTTATTTATATTTTTGATAAAAAAACAATTATTTTATTTTTTGGTAAATAATATTTTGTTTTAATTTCTATCAATAATAAAAATAAAAATTGCAAAAATATACGGATGTTAATTTGTTTGGTATCTTTGAGAGATGTACCATACACACACACACACATATATATATATATATATATATATATATATATATATATATATGGATATAAATAAATATATGTCAAAACAAGTAGATTATAAAATAAAAAATAATGATATATTTGATTTTCTGCAGGCAGCAAATCGCAGCGAGCACTCACTATTTTGGTGCATATCTCTTGTACCATACAGGTTTGTGTTCATTACACTACGAACAGCTGACTTCCGATATCTGTGTTGTAACAGTGTTTGATCCTGATATAGACATGGCAAAAAGAGATAACTTTAATATAATCTGTTCTTTGTCATCAATATACATTTAAAACCTTACAATCAGGACCGTAACAATGATAACATTGTAAATAATATACGAAAAAGATAATTGTACAGGTAGACAATGAATAAATATTAAAGAAATTTATCAAACCGTGAATTCACCTTTTTATAAGAAGTAATACTTAAAAAAGTATCTACTATATTAGGCCATTCCATTAATAATGCGGTATTTTCATATCACTGAAAATGGACGATGCAATACTTTGCAATTATTGCAATAATATATGAGACGCTTACGGTACTCAACTGTATATAATGTTTTCTCAGTTTTCTCGTAGAATATTTACAGTGGTCATGTAAATTTACTAGAAAAAAATATTAGTTATCATGGAAGTTCAGAAGAGCATATTAGAAATATTTTGCTTTGGAAGTTTCATCAGAGTAACAATGGATAAGTACAGTGAAAAAATTGTGGGAAATTTATGTTTCAGATATTATATTTGCCAAGAACAACGATGGTTTCAACGATTTAGATCCAGGAACTAAAGCCTATGAGATGAGATAAGGACAGTACATCCTCGAGAGTTTGAAGATGAGATCCTGTGAATACTAGTTTAACAAAATCCTAGTTTAACGCTAGAAGAATTAGTCAAGAAGCTCAAATCAACTCATTCAATTGTTGATCGAGACTTTAAAATGATTGGTAAGATTCCTAAGCAGGGTTAGTGGGTTCCACACGAGTTATTGGACGTTATCTGAAAATAATGTGTAGATGACATTTATACTTATCATCTGTGACTATTGCAAAACGATCCATTTCTGAATAGAATTTTTACTGGTGATGAAAAATGTATTTTTTATAAAAATATCAAACGTCAAAGACAATGAGTTGATTGTAACGAAACACCATCTTTAATTATGAAACGACGGTTTCATCCAAAAAAGGTTACGTTGTTTGTTTGGTGTCATATGGAAGGAATTGTCTATTAAGACCTATTACCAGAGAATCGATCAATCACATAGGAGTTGTATTGTGGAAAACTGGACGGTTTTAAATCGTAGGATCTCGGTGGTCAATTAATATCTTAATTTCTGGAAATAAGGAGACTATGAAATTTCGTCCTCAACAAATTAATAGTTTCACCAGCTCTGTAGCTTGTTGTATCGTCCTTCTGAAACCACATGTCCTCCAGATCAATATCATCCAACTCTGCGGTTTTTTACTGATCGAACATGCAAAAATACTATGATATTCAATACACCGGAACGGTTTTATTTATCAGCGAATGGAGTGAGTGTTGACAAATCGAATGTTATTTTAGGTAGAGGAAGTTTCGGTGTAATAGTGCCAGGAGTGTATAAAGGTAATATGAACTGATTTCATAGATTTATAAATAAACAAAATATAATTTTATAAATATTTCAAATCAAAATATAATATTAGAGATTATACCGATCATGAAAATAAAAAGATATTTTGATTAGTGGAAAAAACGCCACCGGTTTAAATCACCCGAACGTTATGAATGTTTTAAATATAATCTACAACACCAATTTTACATTCATTATAGTTTTCATGGAAGATTGTTCGCTTTTCGATAATTTGCAAGGTCTAATCGATGACTTTGATTATTTCATTGATTTTTTTAAAAAAAAACAAAGTAAGTACAGTTATGTATGTGTCTCTGTGTGTATATACGTTTCATATATATGCTCGGTTTTTATGTACTTACAGTTATTTTATGAAACGGTATGAATTATTCTCACAGTCAGAACGTTTTAGATCTCGGCTTGAAAATTTTAATTACTTTCATAAACATAAACAGATATTTCAATATCTGAGATTTTGGAGCTTCTATAAAAACCACAAAAACAACAATACGAAAATTATAAGAATGTAAGTTGATTTGTTGAGAAGTGTTTAGAAGAGATAATAATCGTTTATCTATATTCAAATACAACACATAACCAGAAATACTGATCGGATTAAATCTGTCAAAAATCAGATATTTACACTATATGTGTAATAATGTGCCAAACCATTACCAAAGGACCCATTACTAAGGATTCATAAGGAAATTATTAATAATAACGTGAGTCAATTATAAAATGAAATCTATAAATAGATTTATTCTGAATATTTTAAGTTTTGTAATGTGTTTCATCGTTATATACTATACTGATTGATGATTAAAATTAATAAATAATCTATTCAATAGGTTGTTGAAAAATAGTCATGACCATAGATCAAGACAACACTTCAAGATAAATACGTAGAAGTATTTCAAATTTACCGGGCAAGTAATCCTGATGATCATTCGACAACAGAAACAATGTTAAAGTACTTAAACAAATCGATGACCGTAACATAAAATTATATATACGAGGATAGTCCCAGAAGTACCCGGCCTGACCTAGAGATGGCGGTAGTTGTTTGAAAAATATCACTGTATTAGAAAGTACACAATCTATAAAGCATATTTTTCAAGTTTGAGGACGCCACGTTGTTTAGTATTTGTTTGGCAGCCATCAATAGTGAACGTTTTCAGTGAATTTGTGAAAATGGAGAAAATTGGTCATCGTTACGTGATACAATACTTTTATTTGAAAGGCCTCAGCCCAACCAATATAAAAGCTGAACTGGATTCTACTCTGGGTAAGTCTGCTCCTTCGTTTACAACAGTGAAATATTAGGTAGCAGAGTTTAAACGAGGCCGTACGAGCTGCCAAGACGAGCATCGCAGTGGTCGAACAAATGAGGTGACGACTCCAGAAATGGTGAAGAAAATCCACAAAGCGGTACTGGATGATCGTCGACTGAAAGTGCGCGAGCTAGCAGACATAGTAGGCATTTCAAAAAGTGTGGTACATCGCATATTATCTGAAAATTTGGACATGAGAAAGCTGTGTGCAAGATGGGTGCCGCGTTTGCTCACACTCGAGCAAAAACAGTGTCGTGAAGATGTTTCAATTGAGTGTTTAGCGAAGTTTCACAGCAACAAAGCAGAATTTTTGCGCCGTTTCATAACCATGGATGAAACATAGGTTCATCACTTCACACCCGAGACAAAAGAACAATCAAAACAATGGACTGAAAAGGGAGAACCGGCTCCAAAGAAGGCGAAGACCGTTTCATCTGCAGGCAAGGTCATGGCGTCGATTTTTTGGGATGCGCGTGGGATAATTTTCATTGACTATCTTGAAAAAGGAAAAACTATCAACGGCGAGTATTATGCGAACTTATTGCAACGTTTGAGCGAAGAAATCAAGCAAAAACGGACGCATTTGACTAAGAAGAAAGTGTTGTTTCATCAAGACAATGCACCAGCTCACAAATCCGTTATTGCAATGGCCAGAATTAATGAATTAAAGTTTGAATTGCTACCTCATGCACCCTCTTCGCCAGATTTAGCCCCCTCGGATTATTTTCTGTTCCCAAACTTGAAAAAATGGCTCAGTGGTCAAAGATTTCCCAACGATGAAGAAGTGATGTCGGAAGTTAATGGGTATTTTGAGGAGCAAGACAGTTCTTATTATAAAAATGGTATCGAACTTATTGAACATCGCTGGGAAAAGTGTATAGAGCTGAAAGGAGATTATGTTGAAAAATAAATATATTTTTTTCCAAAATCTGTGTTTTCTTTGTTGAGTCGGGTAATTCTGGGACCACCCTCGTATTACAATGAATACAATAATATATATATATATATATATATACGTGTGTGTGTGAGAGAGAGAAAGAGTGTGTATGTATGATATACTTTTATTGATCAATACAAAATTGCTTTTATAATAATGAAAAACGAAGATGGAAGAAAATGCATGTATTATATATTTTGTAAATAATTATTTTTAAATATTTTTCGATATAAAATGATTTATTGGCTTTTTATAATGGAAATTGAATATTATAGATAAATTCAGTTAATAAAAATAAACTAACAAATAAAATTCTATGAGAATTAAAATTTACATATATATATATACATACAAATATACATAAATAAATAAATATATATATATATATATATGTATATAAATAAATTTAACTATATATATATACATATATATAAATATATATATATATATATATAATATTTGTAGCAAATATTGTCGATTTTCAGTGAAAATATTTTTTGAAAAAAATCTATTAGCATTTAAATATACATTAGTCACAATAAATTGGTAAATTGACACATAAAATTTTATATAAACAGCTACTTAAAATTTTTGTATTATGTAGATTGTTAGATTATTATAAATAAATAAAATTAATAAGCATGTTTTACTATCGATAATTTTTGATTTCATTATGAAAAAATAAAAACCCAATTATTTAATTATAATTTAATTATTTAACTAAGTATTGTATCTAACAGAGTTACTACTTATCATTTTTTGAAAATTCTTCATAAAATAATAATTTTTAAGTATTGAATTATTTATTTACTTAATAATATTTTTACATAATTTTGCAAACATATTTTAGAACTATTTTAGAATAAAACTATCTATTTATAGATTGTTTTTGATATTCAATTTTAACGAATGCACATTAAACAGCTGTATTTTATTGAATAAATCTACTGACTTTTTAAATTGAAAATATGCCAATAGTAGATTTGCTACCATATTGGAAAACTTCAATCGAATTTCATTGTTACTTGTTACTTGCACAAATATAATTTTAATATTTATAACCTTAGGTTAATTCTAAGATGAAAGAAAAACAGCGAGAAAATGAAAGAAAAAGAATGCTTAATGAAGTATTCTTATTGTCATGTTAAATATGATGCTTCTAATAAATATTTTCTGAATATAAAAATCTCTAAATAAATTTTATATATACATATATATATATATACATATATATATATATATATATATATATATATATATATATATATTAGAAATCAAGACCTGAGCTAGAGAACTGCCACTCATTCACCAAAACGGCTAGAAAAAAATGTTTTGTTGCTAATTTATTTTGATATTTCACTAATTATTAAACTGAAAATACTTAAATTTAGTATTAAATAAAGATATTCTTTTAATCATGATATAATTAAATATTTATCAAACACTTTTGATGTATAATAAAGTTTTTTGAAAAATATATATTAATTTTTCTTGGAGAATATACATAAAATAGAAAACTTTTTTAAGAAATATATTAAATGAATACACTTACCTTTTGTCTTGATTGGAACGGAATTAAAATTTGAGACTGGAAATCTGACGTGATGGTTCCAGACATCTTATTAATAATAATAGTTTTGACCGAGACATTTTCTGAAATAAAAAAAATAAAATTAATTTTAAAATAATAGATAAATAGTTAATTTATAAATTGAAATATTTTGAATAATGGAAATGACATAATTAAAGCAGTGGGCAGTGGGCAGTGGGAGAGAACAGAACAAAGTAGAGACAATATTCTTTATTGAAGATAATAAAGTCAAAGAAGTAACAGAAAGCAGTGGTAGCGTAGGTAAAACTATATCTGATATTTAAATTCAAAAATTATGAACGAATATATAAACATATTGAAAAAAAAATTTAGGTTCCACTGAAACGATGAATTATTATTCTTAATCTTGAATATTAAAAATAAATACATAAATTAAGTCTACGAAATTCGTAATAACATGTTAGATAAAAAATATATTTTCAATTAAGCAATAATAATTGATGAAAATTTTACTTTCTATATCAATACAAATCAAAACATTGCTACTAAAAACCCAAGTAATTATCTATTATAAACTTATTTTGTATATATAAAAATTTATTTTAACAACAATAGAGTTCTGGTATTTTTGATTTTTAGTCAGAAAGAAACGTTTGTGATTTACGGTGTAATATATAGAATTTTCATTTACATCACAAAGTAAAAACATCCTATTCAAAAATGTTTAATAAATAATTATTAGCAATACGCCTTTCAATGTATCATTCTCAGAGCAGTAAGATATTTCTATCCATGATTAATAAACAAATATTCAACATTTTTGATCGGATTATTCGATATTGGATAAAAGTAGAAAAGAAATAAAAATGACTATTCTGCCGCTGATTTTTTTTGTTGCATACAAGACAGTGATGTATATAACTATGCAGCTGATTTAAGTTCTACCACTGCCCTCCACCTTAATTCTATTACGACTTTAAATATGAAAATGTAATTTAAATAAAAAATAAAAATATTTTTTGTTCACATATACTTTTAAATTATAATTGTTGACCTTATCATTGGTCGACTTATCGTTGGTCGTTAGAGTACTGTCTGCTGGTCTTCTTCCTGTTGAATTATTTGTATAGTAATCTGCTTTATTTTTAGGTAATTTGCTGTATATTCTGAGTATAAAGCAAATTTCCCAAAGATAGTGATGACTTAAGATCTAATATTATTTATTGCAGATTATTTCATAGTTCATTTAACAGAATTAAAATCAGTGGGATAACATATATATATATATATATATATATATATATATATATATAAATGTTATATTTATATTACACATAATTATAACTTAAATGCAGTTTATAAAAAAATATATTTAAAAAAAATATTTTATTATCATTAATTTCTCTATTAATATTTTTGTTAAAATAACTACGAAATTTGTTAAAGTATAGAAAATTTAAAATTAGATGCGTGAAATTATTTAAATAAATACATATACTGTTTCAACTTTTGATTAGTAAAAACATTTGTAAATTTTTAATTATTTTTCTATTTATTCTTTGTAATTTTCAAAAAAATAATTTAAAATAAAATTTTTGTTTGAAATAGATAGAAAATAATTTGTATTAAAATATTTTATGACGTTGAGTCCAATTTTTGTCATAAAATCTTTTATATTTATTTTTTTAATCTAGTATAACAATAAATTAAAATGATTCCTTTCAATGAAATATTTATTTTTTTATTGAAAAGTATATATATATATATATATATATATATAATATATTTTTTACAATAAAATGAACAAACAGTTAAATGTTCCTTAAATATGAATTGTGGAAGAAGTAATATTTTTGATAATTTATAAGATATCTTACAAAACTTGAAAAACTTTAATTTATTATTTTAGTTTTGTCTGAAAATAATTGATATTTTTGTTTCCGGAATTCCGACCTTAATATTTTCCAATGATAGTATCATTTTATCGTATTCATGTTAATATCACTTTAAAGTGTATTTTTCGGTCTGTATATTAGTAACATCGACTTTGATTTTTTTATTAATTTTGATTCAAATTGGACTATTGGATTAAAGATGGAAAAGAAACAAATAAGAGCAGTTTTTGTAAATTCAAAAAGCAGTGGAAAGTGCTCGTAAACTAAATGATGCTTTTGTTGTAAGAACTGTTAAGGAACATACGGTGAAAAGGTGATTACAATAATTTCGTGCTGGAGACGAGAACCTTGAATGTGAAGAAGGTCACGGGCGTCCTTCTTCAGTTCATAACGCTTAACTGAAGGTGTTAATTGAATCAAAATCACACTAGTCAACCAACAGTTCTGAGCCACTTAAAATAGATAGGGAAATAAAAAAAATAAAAATGTAATGGATTTGAAGGTCATAAACGTAATTATTTTTCTATCAACTTAAGAGAAAAGAAAATCTCTGCATTGCTCTCACTAAAAAAATAAGCGAAAATAACTTGTTCAGGAGTTACTGATTTTAGGTTGCAATTGATGTTAACGATTTTTGTGTATATATACATATATATATATATATATATATATATATATATATATAATTATTTTAATTAATTAATTAATTCTCTACCTTTTAATTCAATCAATCATAATTCTGTTTTAAATTAAAATATTTTCTCGTCGTTTTAGGATTCTGAAGCGCCAAACATTACATTTAAAAATAGTATATATCTTGTCCAAGCAGTTGGCATAACCTCACAAAAAAATAGTGAACACGATTGCGTTAGAAAAGCAGAATATTAAACATTGGATATTTTTCGCAATCCAATTGAAAAAAAATGCCGCCTAAGCTACAGGAATAATTTGTTTAACTTCGGAGGAAGGTGTTGTGATGCATGAATTATGCGAAAAATGATGAAACAGTGTAAGACTTCCGAAAATGTATTATGATTTCATCGACTTAAAGCCGCTATCTTTTTTTGACAAGTAATTCGTCAGTTACCGGATAGATGGATAAAAGTTATATAAAATAATTGGAGATATTTTGAGGACAAATATTTTCCATCTTTCCGTAAACATTCATTTTCTATAAAAAAGGTACAGAATTAATTTTTGCACATATTATATATATATATACACGTGTATATATACGAGGTCAGACAATTAAGTAATGCGACCGATTTTTTTTCTCGGTCTGTGGTAACACTGCGAACCTGTAACTCCGCCACCGTAATAGCAGATCCCTACTCTCTCGATTGAGACCTTGACCACCCTCGTACGATCATTTTTTCGCCAGTTGTTTAGTGTTTTGTAACAACGCGCGAGTAGTGCATGTCACGAAAATGGAACAGAGAATCATCGCTCAAGATAGTCTCGAGCAGGTTGAAAGTGATCCTACTCTTCTCGATCGAGTTATTACTGGTGATGAAAGTTGGTTCTTTCAATATTACCCCGAAACTAAACGACAAAGCCAACAGTGGCTGTCCCCTGGAGCACCAAGGCCAAAGAAGGCGAGAATGAGCAAGTCCAAAGTGAAAACCATGTTGATTTGCTTCTTCGACAGCAAAGGGGTGGTTCACAAAGAGTTCGTACCACCTGGACAAACCGTAAATCAAGTATTCTACCGCAATGTGCTCGAAAAATTACGAAAAAGGGTGCTCAGAGTGCGTCCAGAGATCGCGAAGACTTGGGTTCTGCATCACGACAATGCTCCCTGTCACAGTGCGTTCAGTGTCTCTCAGTTTTTGGCGTCTAAAGGCATCGCAACGTTACCACAACCGCTCTCTTCACCGGACATGTCACCCTGCGACTTTTTCCTATTCCCCCATATGAAAAAATTCGTCAAAGTTCGACATTTTGACTCCGTTGAAGATATCTAAGAATCTGTGACGAGGGTACTCGGAGAGGTCCCACAAGAAGTGTTCCAGAATTGTTACGAAAACTGGAAAACTCGCTGGAATAAGTGTATAGATGCGGGAGGGGACCACTTTGAAGGGAATCGCAGCGATGTACCTCAATTTTTAAATATACTCGTTTTTGAATTTTGTCGCATTACTTAATTGTCTGACCTCGTATATATATATATATATATATATATATATATATCCATATCTATATACATGTATATATATAACCATATATATATATATATATATATATATATAAAACCATATATAAGCTTGTTACAAACTATGAGTAAATTTGCATTATCGATTGACTTGTTATTCCATAGATTGAAATTTTTGTCAAAATTATTTCTAAAAAATAACATAAGAATTAAACAAAATATGTGTGTAATTATTAAATATCAGTGTATATAATATATATATATATATATATATATATATATATATATATATATATATATGTATATATATGTATGTATGTATGTATGACTATATAAAATTATTAACAAAAAAAAAATTAAACGTGTGCAATTTGTTACTCATTTTTTAATTTATAATTAAAGACGGAAATGTTGTAAATCGAATAATCGGATGTTGATAATAACCATAAATTCTTTCATAGATAGTTCAATAGAAACGATTTAAATTCAGATCGATATATATATATATATATATATATATATATATGTACATAGTTGTAGATACCTAGTAGTGAATGCAAACCTAGCTATCTAATCTGACTATTCAACTGTAACAGCATGAGTCAGGGAGTATGTCTATGCGCCTGTATACGTAACATTTTGATACTATATAGATGATACATTTATTGTATGAGTTTAACACATCAGGCCACTCCCATGCACACACCATCCTATATGTTTATGATCCGTTGATCGTGGAAATTTGATGATATTTTATTCAAAAACTTTCAAAATGTCCTCATCCATTTCATATGATCTATGACTTCATAATAACTCGTAAATTTGTATTGAGCCCCGTTTTACTCCAATTTTGTTCATTATAATAATAACGATTGTTATATTATTTTTATATCAACATATATATTGTATAATATTTGAAATATTTTCAAAATTATATATATATATATATATATAAGAAAGAGTGAGAGAATACTATGTACAGGAAATTCAAAAAATTAGTTAAAAATAATTTTAGTAGATTTATTAGTAATTGTTGAATATGGTTTATATCACATTATTTTATATATAAATTAAAATAGCACATCATTAGAAAATATCACGTCTCTCTCTCAATATTGAGTACATTATTTTTTTATATTAATGTTTAAAAAATGTAATTTTTTAAAATAATTTTCATGTTGATAAATTTGTCTTTTTAAATTCTATACTTATCTTTAGACATTTCAATATATAAAACAGAATAATCAACCAAATTTGTACTCTCTATCAATTTATATACAATAAATCATTGGCTTAAAGTTTGTAGTCTAGTGGATCTGACTTAAATTCTGACCTATCCTTACATAAGAATGGACTGTCTGATCCTGGTTGTGTGATAGTTAGGGAGGGTGGATAGAGTATAATTACACTTTTGTGAACTGTCATATGTTGCCGCAACCAATGCGAAAAGAAAGTTAAATTCCGTTTTCTTTTTAAAAAAAATATCTTGCTTTCTGTCGTAGCTACAAAAGAAATTGAAACCCTATTTTGTAGGGAATTTAATTCTCTACAAATCTGATTCTCATACATGTTTTCGTGCGATGAATATGTAATAATAATCTAACCAATTTCCTCCACCATCCTACAGCCAGGATCAGACGGTCTATTCTGATGCAATATTCCACAGTCAGATCCACTGGACTATTGAGAATTTAATGTATATTGAATTTAATATTGTACTTGTCCTTTATAAGTCGAAAAAGTGTACTTTATAGAAGTGCTACAAAATTTTGTATGGTAACACAATATTCTAACGGATTAAAAGTGGCTTAAAAATCCATCAGTTTATTAATAAGAGAGTTACTTCACTTTTTTTAACCCTTATACACCCAAACCCACTTTAGACAACCAATATCAATGAAACCTAATTATAGTGTATATCAGGTGTTAAATAACACTCAAATTAGAAATACGGATGTTCCTGTTTAATCATCAAAAATACAGCCTCTTCTCATATGAGAAATATCACTAGTGATAATGTTAATATGGTATAAAAAGAAACAAGTTACACATATTGTTACATTATATTTTGCACAAGATATTCTCGATTTCGATTTACTAGTTTTGTTTTGACAACGGTGTTATTCTTCTCTTTTCAGAATATGATGACCAATTTGATCAAATCATACATTACAGAGATTTGAATATTTTAAGTCTATTAAGTCTTAAGTTAATTCTGTGTTACATCTGCATGATAGATTTTTTCAGATCTGTAGACGAATTTATTAATTTGATATTTTTTTATGCTACAAACTAGGGTTTAAAAATTTTGTTTGAATACATCTTTGACTTAAGTTTATATATCAAAAAAGTAAAACAATTCTGTGAAAAAATTATAGTTCTGCTTAAATTTCTATTAAATTTCTTTTCTATTTTGCTACTTATCACAAAAACATATATTATTCAAGAACATACATTTAGTGAAACTTTTAATTTTTTGTTATTATGGGTAATTTCTCTTTCATAACTGAATTTTCACTCTCCATTAACCAAATGTATTTTTTCTATGAAAATGAGACATTTTTATATTTTAGCCCTCTGAGAAAATTGACAATACCATTTAATTGCGTATAAGCAATAATCAATGTAATCAATAATTAATTATTGAAAATTTTTATCATAAAAAGAGTATGTGGTGGTTTCAGGAGTACAATTCATTTTAAGAAAATATTCTGGGAAGTGTTTTTTTTTTATTCAAATTAAACAAAATTTCTTAATAAAGAAATTAAGAATCAAAATTAATTTATTAATTTAAACAAATTATAAATTCAGATTATATTTTATTTTATTTGCTATATGGATAATAATCCGTGGAATGAAAAAAAATATAGATATCGTATGAAAAATCTTTGAATTTTATTTGTAATTCATTAATATTTAAAAAAAATATTTTATTATTTTAAGTTAATATTAACTTTTTTTTAAAAAAATTTAACCTTTCAAATCACTTTAGCACTGATTTATTGCTGTACAACCAATTTTCAACAACATATAAAAGTTTCGAAGTAAAAAATCTGAAAAGTTCAAGAATTCAAACAGTTTTGATTTTAAAGTAGCCACAAAAATTCGAGTTTGTGTTCACGAGGATCAGCGTTTTAAATTACATACGTTGCGGTAACCCACGCTGCAGTGCTTCTCTGTTTACACACATCATTCATTATCACTGAATACATTGTCATATGTGACTCTTCTCATGTAATAAAACTTATATGTTGACAATATATTGCAAAAATGTTTCAATAAAATGTTAGAAAAATGTAATAAAACATAACGAATTAACTAGTATCTTTTTTTAATTAAAATCTTTATACTGTAGATAAAGTTACTTTTACTACTAAAGTTACTGTTAAAATAAAAAATAATGGAAAAAAGTCCTTTGTTGATAAAAATACAGTTTCGTTCATTTTCTTTTTTTTATTTTATTTCTTATTTGATAAATTATAAGTATACTTTACAAATTTAAATATTTCTTTTTTCACAAATGAATTTTTTACTCAGATAACGAATCATAAAAAAAATAATTAGAAATGTTCAATAAATTATTATCATATTTTATTGTTATTTAAGTGCATTTTGATAACGAAGACGTCATAAAATACAAAAAAAAAATGCCAGCATCCTCATAGCGCTAGAGTCAAGATTTTTCTCTATTTTAGCGTTCTTAAAATAATAGCATTGCTATTAAAATACACACAGGCAACAATCAGAAATTATTAATTAATAATTATCAATTGAACGTCTGAGTGAAAAAAATTCCAGTGTGTGGAGTGAAAGAAAAATTCATTTTAAATGAATTTAGGCATAATGCAAAAATCTATTGTCATATTTTTCTCTGTATTTCACAATAAATTATAACTCATCTATTATTATACAAAAAAATGATTTCAATATCTTTCAATTCAAATCCAATTTTAGTTTAAATAGATGATTATTTCAGTACAATTAGTATAGAAATACAATAATTTCAAACAAAGATATTGTGCATGCGTCACTAACAAATCTCTATAATAAATAAACAAATAATAGATATACACAATAAAGCAATACCTGATGAATATGTGTTTATATCGCATAAAATATGCACTGAAATACACCTACATAAAATAGACGTCTACATGCATCGTTTTAAAAACATTCACACAAACATGCACGCGTAATGTATTTATATTTAATACATGCGATTTAAAAATATGTGTGTGAAAAACAAACAACGTTGTTGTAATAGTACTTATAGATTGAAAAATCCTATATTGGAATAAAACGTACAACGATGCTAACTGTTTTTGTTTATCCTATTTTTCATATATATATAAAATATATATATAAATATATACATGCATACGTGTGTGTGTTTTAACATACATGTATGTATATTCTATTTTTTGATTATTACCTTCATGCAGAGTTTTTCAATTTAAAAGCTTTTAGATTGATGTGACTAAAATTGTGAAGTGTATGTATTGAAAAAATCTCAGCGGATTTTTTTTATGTTATCTAAAAAATATATTTAAACTTTTCTGTTCATTTAATTAGTTGGTGCATCTTTAACTGTTGTTTTATTTAACAAATTGATTATATATATTTTTAATAAAAGTTATAACTATTTTTACATTTTATATATAGACATTTTTAAATATTGAAAATATATCCTTAAATGTTATAGAAAGTGTTATGACTAAATATCAGTTTTAAAACAAAGAAGACTAATTTACTCGTTATAAATTTTGTATACCGCATAGAAACTTGCGTTCTTGTATTATATATATTTTTAAATTATAATTGTTTAATGTTAAATTAATCAGTTTTAATAACAGAGATCTTCTTAAATATATCATAGGTTGGTATGAAAATAATTATATAAAATTAATCTTATTTTTATTTAAGTGTCATTTCCTATGTTCATATTAATATCATTTTAAAGTTCAATTTTCGATCTGTATTTGGTAACATCGACTTTGGTTTCATTATCAATTTTCTTTAAATTTGGATATTGAATTAAAAATGGAAAAGAATCAAATAAGAGCATTTTATTGTATGAGTTCAAAACGGATGGTAAAGCAACAGAAACTGCTAGTAAACTAAACAATGCTTTTGGTTTGGAGTTGTGGATTATTAAGGAACGTACGGTGCAACGGTGGGTCTAAAAATTTCATGCTGGATCCAAGGTACTTAAAGATGAAGGTCGCAGTGTTTCTTTTTCATTTCATAACGACCAACTGAAAGTGTTAGTTGAATCAGAACCACGTACTACAATTCAAGTGCTTGCACAAAAATTAAGTGTTAGTCATTCAATAGTTCTGGACCACTTAAAACTAGTTAAATTACCAAATGTATATGACTTTTAAGATCATAAGTAGCAAATTAGTTTTCTACCAAATTAATATAAGGTACGTGTATAATGAGGTACGTGTAAGACTTTATATGAAGTATGAAGTAAAAAAGGATAAAGTGATTTCAACAATGTTGAATATTTGATTTTACTATCCATAAAATTTTACAGGCATTCTTGAAAATTGAAATTAATAGAATTACTGAAGAAATAGCTCATCATTCCAAACTAAGCTTTAAATTACAAACACACACACACACATATATGTATGTATATGTACATATATATATATATATATATATATATATATATATATATATACATATATATATATATATACATCTATATATTGGATCATTGCAAAAGTTCTGTTCAATTTTTACTGGATGAAGTTGTAGTTTAATTGTGGAAACATTTAATACATGAGTTACATATATGTGATACATATGTATGTATGTATATATATATATATATATAAATAAATAAATGTATGTATATATATATATAAATGTATATAAGTACATATATATGTGTATGCATATTTTTGAATATGTTAATAAATAAATAACTGATTTGTTGCAAAGAGGGTGTGGATTTCGAAAAAAAATTTTAAACTGCGATCTCCGACTGTGGTACATTACTAGCAATGTGCATAACTAACTACGACACACACACACACATATATATATATATATATATATATATATATATATATATATATATGGATGGCATTTATGAATATATGATATAGATGTAAATGAATGAATAAGTTCTTTTCGTAGGTTTTGTTTTAGTTCATAAATACCATAGCTTCATAAGTATACTTGCTAATATTTTTACTTAACGTAGTAAATTACAATGATTTACAGTCAAAATTGTATGCAATATATAAAACTATAGAGGTGTTTACAAGGTTGGTATGAATACACTGACAATTCTCAATGGTTGTTGCATGTATAAAGTTCTGCTACGAGAATGGTATATGAATAAAATACGTCTAATATTTTGCTAATGCATTTTTGTTTAAAATTCAAATTTTAGAATATTTAAGTAAGAATTATTGATATATCAATGTATGCTTATTATAAACACAATATTTTCGTGAATATTCAAAATTTATATATATATATATATATATATATATTGCTTTTAGATGAATAGTCTATCGATGCCCTTGTGAATACAGCACAAATATACTGATTTTTTATAACAAACTGTTTGTTTAGGATTTATAGTAACGGATATAAACGTTTCAATAAATGAAGTAGAATAACATCACAAAATACTGTGTTTCGACAACTAATTATAAAAAAGAATTGGAGTACAAATACACAAATTTTTAAAATATAGAGGAATATTTTAAATTAAATATCACCTCTAGTATTAGGTTGGTATAAAAATAGTGGCGGTGCATGATCTTTTAAATTCATATAATTTTTTTAATTTAATTAGTTTAAGTGATCCAGAAATATTGGATGAATAACGCATAAATTTGTGAAAGATATTGAATTGTTGTGTGTGGTTCTGATTCAATTAACGCCTTCAGTTGGTCATTATACACTGAAAAAGGATATCCGTTACCTTCTTTTTTTTAAAGCTCTCGTCCCCAGCAAAAAAATTTGGAACCACCATTGCACCGTACGTTCATCAACAGTACTCACACTAAAATCATTGATTAGTTTACGATCAAATTTTGCTGTTTGATGAACATTTTTTTTGAACTCGTACAAAAAAATGTTCTTATTTTCTTCTTTTCCATCTTTAATATAAAAGCCCAATTTTTTAAAAAAGCACTAATAATGAAACCAAGTTCGATGTTACAGACCAAAAAATGCACTTTAAAATAATATTGTGTCTACATTTTGTTATGTCTATGTTTATGCATGTATATATATATATATATATATATATATAAACTGAGGAACTAATTGTACTTAAATGATGATTTGGCTCGGTTTTATATAAAAAGAATAAGACATATTTGCTATCGACTCTCTTCATGATCAAAAGGGTCGATTTTTCTGTCGGATGTGAATCTATATGTATGTGTTGAACTCCTCGGAGAGAACGTGGCTTTTTTAAAAACCATTTTAAAAGATATAAAAGGGGGAAACACGGTGTTCATCTTTCATATTAGTTAGGTTCCGTATTAAAGCAATGTGGTGTTGATTCGTCATTTTTCATATAGTAATTAATTATAAAATAATTAAAATTCGAAAAAATTTTAACATCTATATTAAGCTTTTAAATTTGTGAAATTTCTATTTGTGCATGTTTTTAATAAAGATATTGTAATTGAACATGTATATATATATATATATATATATATATATATATATGTATATATAATATATTAGATAGTTGAACTGAGTTTCTTTTCACATATGTTATTTACTATATTTAATATATTTTCATTGATTTTATATATAATATTAAATATTTAAAATATTTCTCAATCTTCAAACAATTCCGAAATATGATATTATATTTACCTTTATTTTTTATTGCTCAATCAAAACATTCTATTAATAACACAATCATTACTTTTAAAATATATCGATTACTTAATAAAAAGCTATACAAGTCAAAACGGCCTCGATGTTCTAATTAGTCTATTAATAGTTCAATATAAACAGAAAACTATTGAACAACTATCAAACATGAATAGTCGGATTTTATATTTGATATAAAGTAGTTAATAAACATTTCATTAGAATGTGAAATGAATACCGAAATTCTTTTGAAAATAAATATTTTTACTATATACTGACATTTTTTAAATTATATTCATTTGTAACTTATATTTTATCTGTTAATCGTATTATTGATCGTAAAAAATATTTTAATTAAAATGTATTGCAGATTATTTATATTAACTAAGTTTATTCTAAAAAATAACTTAGTATATATAAACTTAAGGTCTAAAAATAATTTATTATGAGAATAATAATTACATATAAGATGTATAAGTGCAATTATTAATGTTTTTTTTACATTAAAAAAATTTATCAAATTTAGAAAATAGTTCATTGCTCTTTTCTAAAAAATATAAAAGAATGAACTTATTATGACTGAAATAAATTATTTAAAATACATTATTAATACACAAACGCAATTATAAATTATTTAAAATTTTGAAAAATTTTGTATTTACATTTTAAAAATAGTTTTATTTTATAATTCACCTTAG
>CM068316.1:19625589-19633089 GCA_034766995.1 Acanthacorydalis orientalis
ATTTTTTATATATAGAAAGATAAGATAATAACATTCAGAATAAGAAATTTATTTCTTAAACATCAATTATATAACGGTTTATGTTTCCAATGAAATTCATACCGAAATAAATTCAAAATTTACAATCTCTTAATTGTAATTAATAAAAATTTATTAAAATATATTTTTTATTTATTACGAGTAATATAGAAAAACACTTTTCCAAATTAATTTGATGTATTTTAGAAATGATGTGTCGAAATAAAGTACATAATTAATTAATGAAAAAATCATTAAATCAAACGTTATCAATAGTAATTTATTGAATATTTTTGACCAGATTTTTTTTTATTTATGGTGTAGCAAAGAATTCACTTGAAAGTTCTGCAAATTTTTATTTAAGGGACGAATAAAGATGGCTTCAAAAAGTATTTTAGTAGTTAAAAGCTAAATATGAAAAAAAGTTAAATTAAAACAACACTATACTGTAAGAATGAAGGAAACTATTTTATATTTTCTATAATAATAAAAACCCACATTTCTCGTTACTGTCCTGCGGATAAAATGACTAATATCTATGGTGACAAGAAATATTTACCTTGTCAGCTCATAGGTTTCAAGTTTAATTCATTTAATTTCGTTCTTAGGTATTTTTTTGTTTAAATATATTATGTTGTAAAAACCAGTCAAATGTTTTTTCTTTCTTTCTTTATTTCTATTTTCCCGTCAATTTTGATGGGCTATACACTAGTAAAAAAATAAAAGCTAACGTTTTGCATAGACAATGATATGAAGATTTAGTACTTGGAAATAATAAGATGATTTTAAGCTACGCACACAATATCCTCTTAATTTTCAGGCATTTACTTTCTACCCAGCAGCTTTGTTAGAGATAAGATTATTTAGAAAACCTTTTTTTGAACAACATTTACTAAGTATCTCTTCTGTACATTACAAATGCATACTATTTTTGAAATTTTAATACAACCCAAGAAATATAAATACTCTAAAAGAAATTTAATATTTATGTCAACACTATATATATTTTGTAAATATTTTTTTAACGCTAGTGTTTTATTATATAATTACATTGTGAATTCATGTCAATTTTAATAAAATGTGTTTAAAAAAGATGTATATATGGGTATATCCATCAAATAATATACAATAATAAAATTAGAATATATATGAATATAATCGAAGCTTTATTAAATGAAAGAATTGTTATAAGCGTAAAGTACGTAACAGAAAATTTAAAAAAAAACATGATAACATGTCAATTTCATTGGACATAATACTATTTGTTTCATGTATTTCTCTTTCTCTCTCTCTTTCTATATATATATATATATATAAATGTTTGATTTGACAAATGAAATTTTATTTTTCACAAACTGCAGAAAATCTACAAATTAAATTATGTAATTTTTAATCACTTTAACTGTTGTTTATATCTACAAATATGGGGATATCATTAATCTTAAAAACCTAATTTTTCTTTGCTTAGTATTCTGAAAAATATATACAGTAGACCCTCGTCCAACTACCGTAAATGGTGTAAGGCTAACGGTCGTTCCTTGAAACGGTCGTTGAGTAAGGCACTTATAATATGTAAACCTTCTAAATGATCAAAGGTCGCCAAAGTTTTAACTGTACATTAGATAAAATTTAATTGTAAAGGTAGGTATTAGAAAAGAAAGTAAATTAATTTGTTTTATCTTTTGTTGCTTATAATCTGTTTTCATATGATATTAGCCCATATCAGCAATTTACCAATGTTGGTCTTTAGAGTTAAAATCACTCTCCTTAAAGATTTCTGGTAATTCACTACTAGAAGAGGAATCAATTCTTGCTCTCTTTGTGAAAGTAGCATTAGATTGTGAAGAAGTTGTTTTGGTGAAAATCTATCCAGAGTGGACTACCTATCTGCCAATTTCTTTCCAATTTGTAAAAGTAGGTAATCGAATTATCCTCAAATTGGCACATATGTACTTCTTTACATTACTAATTAATTGAATTCTAACTTCTTAAGATATGAAAGTCTTTTTAAATTCTGGATGGAATTTTATTTTACTTTTAACAATTGACCATGCAATTAAAAAGCTTGTTCATTCGCCACTACTCATAACATGTAGTTCTTTTTCAACTTTCTCTTCCTAATTATCTATCACCTCCTCAAACTGTTGAAGTTGCTTGTGCGTCCAGTGTACTTATAATAACTTTGTGCTGCCTAAAAACAAGTAGAGTATGTGAATGATACACGAGAAGAGGCTTTAATTTGAAATTATAAAATACATTAGTCCCTAGCAACAATGTTAATATATCTTTCATGGGCTTCTTTCAAGGTAAACCGGATTTTTCCTTTATTACGACTAGACTTCATGAAATCCGGTCGTTATGTAATCAGTCGTTCGGCGAGGATCTACTGTTACCTGCAGAGAAATTCACTTAATCAGCAATAAAAATATTTATTGAACATTTTCATTGTTGTTTATATTCATTTAAACTATAACATCTTATTTAGTGTTAAAGTACTGAAAAAAACCTTATGCTCTCTAATGTTGGTTAATTTATTTATAAGTATAATCATTTGTTAATTATTGAATATTTTTGATAGGAAAAAATATTTCAAGCAATGAGAGAATGAAAAATTCATTTTAAAAATTAATTTTAGTCACATTTTCAAAAAACTATTATTGATTTGAAAAAAAATGTTTAATTATTTGTTTTCTTTTGTAATATAGTAGTAATGAACGAAAATAATCAAATAATATAACATTTTTTTCTAAAAATTGGTTGATTAAATATCCATTTTGCAAATATACCTTATAAGAGAAAAATTACTTCAAATTAACAAAGTTAAAGTAAGTTATGTATTTTTTAATTGATTTTATTATAAATATTTAAAATAGTAATAATAGAAATATTTAAATTAGTAAAAATAAATTTTAAATAATTCTAAATTTTATTCTATATCTAATATAATTATTATTTCTAAGATCATTTTGTAAATAATTATTTTTATAATGATAGAATATATTTCAAACTATTGAATAAATTTTATAAAATTCAATCAATGTTACAAACATTGACAGTAATTTTAGAAACAAAGTATATAATAAAAAATTATGATATTTGGATACTCTAATGCGTATATTAATGATAATAACATAATTTTCAAAACACATGCATAAAATATAAAAATTGTATGATTGAAATATGCAATATCACATGAAAATATCATAATTTTTATTAAATATTGTGATCTGAAAATTATATACAATAGTATTGTTTGGAGTGTAAATTTATTTTTGTAAAGTTAATTTAACCAGTGTCAACTTTTTTCTGCTGATACAGTGCATTATTTTAGAAACATTATCATAATAAATATAATATATATATATATATATATATATATATATATATATATATATATATGAATAAGGATTTAAAAATCGTATTTTTTTGTTAATTGACTCGAAAAGGTTGATACAAGTAAACATATTAATATATTTTGAATAAATTCGAATATCACATACTGATATTGAACAATGACGTCAAACTAGATTGCCTGGGAACCGACTAAATATGGTCTAATTTAACGAACATATCGTGCGCTGTTTGAATTGAATTAACGACAAAATCCTTCTCTTTAATTATTTCTTCGGTCAGTTTTAAAAGCAATGCTCTGATTTCGAATCGTCTTCATTTAAATTGAATAGATTAGCTTGGACAATGGAGGTTAATTCAATTTTAATATCATTTTAATATTTTAATCGATAGATGAGATTTTATGTCCAATGAAATTGGTATGTTATCAAGGTCTATCTTAAAATCTTTTAGATATGTATTTTACGTTTATAATGATTCTTACAATTAATGAAGTTTCGATTATATTTATAAATGTATTTATATTTTATCACATATATTGAATATGTCAATATACAAACATATTTACTGAATAAACTATAATACTGGCCACGGAGTTGTGTAAATATATGAGGGCGGTTTGAAGAGTAACTTAGCTCGTGTATCGCTGAAGGAGAGGGAGAACTATATATATTTTCATTTAGTACTAGTCTTTTTAGTAACACATATGAAGTATCAAGTAATACTTTTTTGTAAGCGAAAACAATAAAGGAAATCAATGAGAGAATTTTTTCTATATTCGGTGAAATTTTCCTTTTTAAGAAACCGTTAGACTTTGGCTGAATGAATTTAAACGTGGCAAAATGAGCATCTAAGTTACACTATGCTGAGGAGGCTCGAAGACAGCAGCCATGCCAGAAATTATCAATAAAGTACATCAGACTTGTCAGAAATTATCGATATGGTTTTATCAGACTCGTTAATAAAAGTGAGAGAGATAAGAGAGGTCAGAGGTACATCAACTGAACGAACGCATTTCATTTTGCATAATAAATTGTATACGAAAAAAAATTCCGCAAGATGGTTACCACGTTTCCTCACAGTAGAGTAGAAATGAATTCGTACTTGAACATCAGTCGAATTCTTGGAACTGTTTTAGAAGAATCAAACGGATTTCAAGCAACAGCTTGTGATTATAAATGAAACTTGGATTCAGCATTATACACCAGAATCGAAAAATCAATCAAAACAGTGGACTGAGAGCGGTAAAACTGCTACAAAAAAAAAAAAACAAAGTCTATTCACTCGTCTGGAAATGTGATAGGATGAGTTTTCTGGGATGCGAAAGGAATTATCTTGATCGACTATTTTTTGAAGGGAAAAACAGTTGCGTGTCATGGAAAAACGTGCAAGAATAGTAAAGAAAATTGTTGTTTCATCTTGATAATGCACCGGCTCATTCAATCGTTTTTACTCAGTAAAAACTGTCCGAAATGAAGTTTGAAATCTTTCTGCATCCACCGTATTCGCCTGAATTGTCTTCCTTGAAATTCTATCTGTTCCCGAAACTCAAAATTTTCTTGACTGAAAAGCGATTGAGACCGAATGAAAAGGCAAGAGAGGCCACTAACGCCTATTTTGAAGACTTCGAAGAAACACACATACGGGAGGGAATCGTGAAACTGGAGAACTGTTGAAGAAAATGTATTGAGCTTTGAGAGGATTACGTAGGAAAAATAAAGTACACTTAGAAAATAAAACTGGTGCCTCTATTATCGAACCAAGTTACTCTTCAAACCGCTCTCAAAAAACAATCTATTCAAATACTAACAAAAAAATATATAAAATGCATGTATTTTTGGTATGACATTAAATTTAGAAATTTTTCATTTTTCTTGCGTTACGTTAATTATGAAGATAAAAATAGTACAGAACACATTATATATTATCAATAATATGATATTATAAACAGATTGTATTTTAAACTATTTAGTTCAAATATCTAAGTAAATTTTTATTTTATAAAAACAAAAAAAAACAGTTTCTTAAACCCTTTAAAAATACTTTTAGTTCACATCTCGTTTTTAAGAATATATACACATTTATTTAATGTTATTTAAACGACACATTGAAATTATTGCTTTTTCGTTATTTTATACCTTATATATATTTATATATATATTATATATATACATATATATAATGTGTATTATATAATGTGTATTATATATATATATATATATATATATATAATGTGTATTGTTAAATACACATACTGCTTGGACATAAAAATATATTATAGATAAACAAAGTTTCAAAAATTAATCTTTCATATAACGCGTGGACCAATTCTCATGCATTTCCTATATATGAATTGAAACCCTTTTGATGAATGTATGTTGAAAAAAAAGGTCCACTTTAATTCCTTATTTCATCTAATGTATTCTATTATGAAATGACAGCACTGCGTCAATGTTACCTGAATGTATGAATAGGGGCTGAAATTAAATTAAATGTGTCCAGATTTTTTTGTTTTTTTTTGCTTACAGAAATAAAGCAATGGTTTATTTACAGCTAAAGATATAATATAAAAGACTTTTGGTTTCCCTTGTATGTGGACTCTATACAATGCTGTAACGGTTTAGTTTTGTATTAATTTATATCACTCGATTAAATATTAATTATAGTTTCTTTGTAATTTGTGGATAAGTGTTGCATATATATATACACACCATTATTTATTTAAACAATGCTTTATTTTTTTAAAAATAATCTAACGCAAACATTAGATTATACCAAATATTACATGCGATTTTTATTTAGATAAATTTAACCAACCATTTTTTGTTGTTTATTTAAATACAGTATTTAATTTCAGTTTACCCACTTTTATTCTAAACTTTGAATTCCTTCAATAGATATTTACTTTTATTAAGACTAAAAAAAATCAAGTATATTTTAAAATTCGTCACGGAATATAATAAGGAAATGTTTTTTTTATCATATTTTGTCCAATTTATAAAAATTTAAGATGTGTCTAACTTACATAACAGTACATGTCATATCGTTTGGTTTTCATAGTTTACACAAGTTAATTTTCTTACATCTTAATAGTTTAAATGGATTAGGTTAAGTTATATAATAGGTTGGTGTAAAAATAATTGCAGTTTTTATCATTTTAAGTTTGACACCGGTTTTTCTAGTTACCGTTATCTTTTGTTATAGTCATGTGATATATCATTGTAAACAATGAAATTGGCACTACTAATTTCTACTTATGTCTATTGTTTTCATCCTTTAGTGCTGTTGGATATAATTTCTTAAATTAGTCATGGAAAAAAATCAAATTTGCGTGATTTTGTTGTATGAGTTTAAGTTGGGATATAAGCAACAGAATTTGCTCGAAATATCATATTTGTTTTTTTGGTGAAAAGTCACAATTAGTGAACGTATAGCTCAATACTGGTTCCAAAATGTTCGTAATGGAAACGAAAGCCTTGATGATGTGGAGGGTCGTGGACTCATTCAACTATAGACAATAATGATTTATGAACCATTATTGAAACGGACTCATGTAAAACAACTCGAAAGGTGTCAGAAGAACTCAATGTTGATGATTCAACAGTTATTCGACATTGGATCCTACTTGTAAAAAAAGCGGGATAAATGGATGCCGTATAAACTAAACTAACATCCAGTAATTCGGCGATATGAAGTCTGCTCTGTGCTTTTTTTGTGTAATAAAAATGATCCCTTTCTTGATAGAATTGTCACATGTGATGAAAATTGTATTTTCTACAACAATCGGGAAAGTTTATCACAGTGGCTACATCGAGGAGAAGCACTAACATAGTTTCCTAAACCGAAGCTTAATGAAAAAAAGATTACTGTCACTGTTTGATGGTCAGAAAGTGGCATCCATTCACTACAACTTCTTAAAACATGATGGAACAATAACAGCAGAAAAATATTGTCAGGGAATTGAAAAAAATGTAAGAAAAGTTATATCGTCTACGTCCTGTAATTTCATCGTATTCATATTAATATCATTTTAAAGTGTATTTTTTCGATTTGTATTTTGGTAACATCGACATTGATTTTACAAAAAAAAATTGCTTCAAATTGGGCTAATGAATTAAAGATGTAAAAGAA
>CM068316.1:19638089-19668089 GCA_034766995.1 Acanthacorydalis orientalis
AAAAGCAAACCTTTTTCTTTAATGCTTATGTCATTTTTATCTGCAAGTTTTGACACCACTTCATTCTATCGAACGGTATGTCAAGTGAGTTGCTTTCGAATCTTTTTTTCCAATGAAATATTTTTAAAAAATTCAATTCCTTTTCATTTCATACATATATCTGTACTATAAACGCACATTGTTATATATATATATATATATATATACATATATATATATATATATATATATATATATATATATATATATATATATATATATATATATATATATATAAATAGAGAAAGAAAGAGAGAGAGTGAGATAGAGATTCAATTTAGGTTACCACATACAGGTATTAGAAGGGAGTGCAGGGGTTAAAAAGTAATGTTATTTTTTATTTAGTATTTTAGTTAAATTCAATACTAAAATAGAATTGAACTAAAATACTAAATGGGGGTTATTTGTTTTTTTTTTAATTTTTTCGTTGCTAAGTTGATTCAACTTATACATATATTCATCCATGCATGAATATATATATATATATGTGTGTGTGTATGTGCAAGTGTATGCTTGTTGGCGTATGTATGTTTAGGTAAAATTATAAATAATATTTTAAAGGGAATAAATAAAGCTGTCATTACAAAGAATATATAGTAAAAATTGACAGTGACACAGTAACTGAAATATATTTATATACTTTATATATTTTATTACTAGATATTTAAAGAATATAACAAGTATTTTTTTCAGAATCATTACATTGAATAACCTCTACCTCATTTAGATATGTTGTAATTTTTAAGTAAACAAACACATGTCAATAACTGTCACTTGACCAACAATATTTCTGTTTACACTATGTTAAAATATAGAAAAAATGTGTTAGAAAGTACAGTATTTCCAATAATATGAAAAAGTAATTTTAAGCGTATTCTATAAAAATACTCTATCGAATTATATTTAATTGTATATAAAATGTACAAAACGATGAGTAATTTAAGAAAAAATGATTAGAAATATTCTATTACTTTATTTAAAAATATAAATATTTGTTTTAGTCAATGGGCAAAGAAAAATATTTAGTTCGGTATTATGTTTTACAGATATATATATATATATATATATATATATATATAGAGAGAGAGAGAGAGAGAGAGAGAGAGAGAAGGAGAGCGAGAGAGAAAGAGAAATAATTTAGAAAATAAAGAAAAAACAAGCAAATTGTAATGTTATAAATATAGATAAATAATACTTTAAATACTAAATACGTACAAGAAAATACAAAAAAATCATAATTTCTTTTTTTATATTTATATTTCAAAAACCATAATATATTATTATTTGAACTAAATAATGTTAGAAAATATTTGAAGATTTTTTTAAAAAGAATAATTTGTATATATATGTATATATTAATTTGTATATATATGTATATATGTATGTATATATATAAGGTGATAAAAATAAACCTTAAAATCTTCAAAATATCTTCCACTATTTTATATAACTTTTCTCTATCTGTCGGCTAACTGACAAATCCCTTTATGAAAAATGGTAGCCTCAGTCGATGAAGTCATAATGTATTTTAGGACATATTCCACGGTTTTAATTTTTTTTAGATATTTTATGCGTCACAAAACCTTCCCTCAAAGTCGAAAAAATATTCCAGTGGCTTCAATAGCATTTTTTTCAACTGTAATGCGAAAATATGCAATACCTATTATGCTACTTTTCGAACATCATTGTATTCACTGGATTTGAGTCGATGAAATCATAATGCATTTTCGAACCTTTTCCACTGTTTTAGTATTTTTTTGCATGTTTTATGCATCACATCACGTTCCCCTAATGCTGAACAAATCATTGACGCGGCTTCGGTAGCATTTTTTTCAACTGGAATGCAAAAAGTATGCAATGCCTAATATGATGTTTTTCGGACGCCATCGTATACACTACTGTTTTGTGAAATTATGTCAACTGCTTGACCAAGATATAAAGTGTTTTAAAAATTAAGATAAGCACTTTAAAATCTTAAAATGACTACAAAATATTTTAATTTATAGCGGAGTTATGATTGGTTTAATTTAAATCCACTGAATTACTTTTTATATGTTAGTATTTAGCCAATATTCAAATGTTAAAGTTAGCACTTCACAATACTAAAACGATCAGAAAATATTTTAATTTAAAAAAGATTCATGATTGATTCAAAGCCACGAAATTAATATTTATATCTTATATATATATATATATATATATATATATATATACAGATATATATATATATATATATATATTTAAAATATTCTTTACAATAAAAAATTCAACCAATAAATTTATATAAGTTTATTAGAAGGGAGAACTTTTTATATTCTTATTTATGGTACATTTTTTGGATGACATATGTTTAACGCCTATGTATAAAATCTTGATAATGCACGCACTCTATATTTACCCTCAAGTAATCAACTGAGGCCATTGTTAAATACCCTAATAATATAGTTTTTTATCCTAAAAAAAAACTGCTCGTTAATATATAATTTGTATTTTATTGATCTTTCTCTCTATATAAGTATTTTCTGTTAAAATTTAGACTAAATTTATTAGTAAGTGATTGAAGATATTCATTGATGTTAATAAGTAGTTAGGTATTATATTGATAAATAAATTATTTTAATATTTTATTTTAATTTTTTAGTCATGTTTAACATATTCTAATAAAATAGTTGTTTAAAATTATTAAATCTACAAATGACTATTTAATTTTTCAATAAATAAAAAACGATAATGTAAATAATTTTGTATTATTAATGAAATTAATTATGTAATTAATTTTAAATTAATTAAACTTTGTTTATTAAATTAAATTATTCTCTTTCAGCATTTAATCGTTTTGTGTGCAACAGTATCTGTTAGTTGTATTTAATATAAAATAATTATATAAAAAACTTTGGAAACTATACGTTTTAATTATTATTATAATTGTAAATATAAATTTTGAATGCTTTCAAAACTATTAAGTGTATGTGATTATATATATATATATATATATATATATATATATATAATCACATAAACGGTACCAATAGTTGGGAAGAAGCATAAAACTTCTATAACTATTTTCACAATCAATTGTTGTATTTTTTTATTTTTATAGATTTAACCATCTCCAATTTTATTATGAAAAACTGCTCAAGTCCTTATCGCATGTGGAACCAGACATGTTGATTATTAAAAAATTCTTATATAAGAATATCTTTATGGCGAATGTATCGTTTAGTATAAATAACATACGTCAGTTAATAAATATTAATCATAAAAATTATTGTTTCTAGCTTCCCTGCTTCTTAACGTACATTTTTAGGCACAATTATTTTTATTTTTAAAAATGTTCAAGTAAAGGGTTAAATATTGTCAAAAGTATTAAATTTTATTTTTAAATTTTTTGGTGAATAACTTTTACTCAACGGACATATATAAAATATTATCATGTTTATGAACAGTAGAATTTTAAAAAAAATATATTCTTTTTTTAATAACCTTGTATTTTAACCAGTAAATGGTAATCAAAATCGGCCTGTTATTAAAAACTCTGATTTAAAAAACTGAAAAAAATGTATTCAATATAATTTTAATAAGATGCGTAACAGTTCATAACGACAGACGATCAATCTTTTTGTTAAGAAAGAATTTGGAATACATAAGACTTAAAATATTTTTGTAGTTAATTAGTCTTCATATTGACTTGATTTAACACCTCAACATTTTCCTCAATAATCTCAACGAATGCATCTATATCAAAATTGAAATCGAATATGTAAATGCAAAAGAGAGAGTTGAAGCCAGAAGTGTTGCAAAATACACACTAAAAATAACTTTTTTTACTAAATATTCGGTTGGTGTGAAAATAATTGCAGTTTTTATTTTCTGAATTTTAACCTTAATTTGTTTTAATGAAAGTGTTATTTATCGTGTTCGTGTTAATATCATTTTAGAGTACATTTTTTGGTCTTTATTTTCGACATATCTCTTCTGTATTCTCAGCATATATTTTGGTAGTAACATCAACTTTAGTTTTATTATTAATTTTGCTTTAAATTAGGCTATTGAATTCAAGATGGGAAATAATCAAATAAAAAACGGGTGCTAAAGCAGAAGAACTATTCTTAAACTAAACGATGTTTTTGGTGTAGGTACTGTTAAATAACTTATGGTCCAATGGTGGTTCGAAGAGTTTCGTGCTGGGAACGAAAGTCTTGAAACTGAAGAAGGTCGCGTGCGTCTTCTTCAATTCATAACGACCAACGGAATGGATTAGTTGAATAAGAACCACGCAAAATAATTTGAGCGGTTGTACAAAAGTTAGGGGTTAGTCATCCAACAGTTCTGGACAATTTTACACCTCTTAAATTAAAACATATATATATATATATATATATATATATATATGAATTTGAGGTTATAACCTGCAATTATTTTTCTATCAACCTAATATTTCAAGTGGATATTTACGTGATGTAACACAACTTTACAAATAAAACTAAAGAATAAATGATAAGTTTTAATCTAATTTTTACTTTTTACTAAATTTGTAAGAACTTAGAGTAAAAAGAAATCCTTTCACGACGTTTGAAATAACCCTATATATATATATATATATATATATATATATATATATATATATATAATTTCAAATATAATAACTATACGTTTAAAATTATTTGATAAAAGATTAAAAACGTAAATAATTATAGAAAAATTAGAAGTTATTGACTAATAAATAAGTAAGTGACAATTAGTACACTTAAGTATAAGTTTAAAGTACATATAAGGTTGAATAATTAAAATACTGTTAATTAAAAATCGTGTAAATCGAGAATATAGTTGTACAGATAATTGATAAGAAAGTAGATAAGCTTCAGAAAATCATAAGAGAATTATATAAAATATTTTAGTACACTAACATATTTGGCAATTCCCTTTGAACATTATTTATTTTTTTAATATATATATATATATATATATATATATATATACACATATATATGTGCGTGTATATGTGTGGGTATATTTAATTATTCAAACATATATCTTATTTGTTAAAAGATATTCGTTACAAATGATTATATTTTTATATATCATCCTGACTATTGAACGTATGGGACTTATGAATAATCATTTTATTTTTCTGTCGTTGTTCCTAGTCAATGTATGATTTATATTATAAGAAATGTGTATAAAAATTAGAATATTTACAACTAATAATGTGTTAAGAATGTATATAAATGTAATTCTTATAAGCGTTTATGCACAACTACTAATTAGTACACACAAAACGATCAAATTTCTCAACGGTTATTTATGTTTCAATGTCGAAATCATTGAAATGGACAAGCGAGCAAATGAGTAGAGGTGCGCGTCCATTATTCTTTTGATGGCGTGCACTGGCGTTCTCCTGCCGTTGATGGTTTATGTCTCGTAGGCCTCTCTACTCCGCAGATACGCCCCTCCGCGTCGTCGTCGGCCGACCGTTCTGCACGCATCTATTTTTCCTATATAATGAATTTTTCAACCCTCGGAGAGGACGTCTTCAGTGAAAAATTAATTAAGCAGAAATGAAAATGTATACATTACTAATTGGTACTTTTAAAGAAAAACTGGGGAAAGTGTTTTTCTTTCAATTAGTACGCATTTTCTTTTAATTTTCTTTTCGTTCGCAACACTTCTCTACCATTTTAATTCTTATGTTAAAGTTACAAACACTGAAACGTTTTCGATATAAACGACAGAATATGTTTGTTGATCGATTTTATTGATAAAGCACCTCGGTTGCTACGAAATATAATTTGTTATACACACACACGAATACATATATAAGTGTATATAAATATATATATATATATATACAATTTTCTTTATTTAGCAATTTCATAATCTTTTTGTGTAACTTTATTCAATATTTTCAAGCAAAAAGCGTAATTATATGTTATAAGAAATATTTTCATTAATATTTTTCAAACAAATCTCTTAATTTTATAGAAACTAATTATTTTTTATGAAATATATTACTTTTGTTTTTGTTCACTTTAAAAATCATGAATATTTACTTTCTTAATTTTAGAAAAAAATATGTGAATGGATTAGTAATGTTACAAAATATTGAGAAACGACAGACAAAAAAATTAATATAGCATTTACGGAGTTTCTATAAATTAAAAAATATATACCATTTAAAAGTTGCCTTTTATAAATAATTCTACATTCCCTACACATACTGAACGAAATAAAATATGATTCAACCCATTTTTTTATTGTCTTAAGACCGAAAAACTAACATTTTTTAAAAAAGTTATAGGCATTTTTTATTTTTTTCATTAAATTTGTTATTAACCTCTTATCTGAGAAATTAACCAGTGAAAGTTTAAAAATGTATGTTTTCTGGCGGGTATTTTCTTTCAAGCGTTGACGGAATTTCACGTTACGCCCATTATAAAATCTCAATGGTGAAAACAATTGATACAGAAAGAGAAAAAACGTCCCAATTGCAAAAAATAAGACTATTGATAATTTTATGTGTTTTTTTGTTATTTGCGTTCAATACAAATAAATGAAGAAAAAAATAATGAATGATAAAATCTTTAATCAACATTTTGTACGATATTCTTTGAAACACTTAGTGGAATTTTGCAATCAAAACAAAAAAATCTTCTTTTGTGCTTTAAACTATTCGCGTAACATAATTTATATCTTCTAGCAACGTATGTTTTTTAAGAATCGCTTGAAATGTAGTCCTCAAAATGACGTTCTATCAACCTGGATGGCTTAGGCTTCAAAGGTGGCCATTCTGCAATTAGGAATTGAAGTTTGCCTCTTATTTCTATATGTTTCAACATAATTTTCGACTACTTCCAAAAAAACTCTAGTTTCTTCAATTTTCCACCATGTTTTTGTATAGTAAAAGTGCGTTCAAACAAACCAAATCAATCATATGTTTATCAATTATATGCTTATGAAGTCGTTAACATACTAACAAATGATCGCAAAAATTCCAAATAATGTAATAAAACAAGAAAATGAAATGCGTTGGTGGCGATTTACTGGCATAAAAAATTAAAAAAACATTTCAGTTGCTTAAAACCTAAATAACTGAAATGTTTTTTTTCATTTTTCACTTTTTTCATACTTATATATCTAAATTTTAAATATATAAGTGTGAAGCGATAAAAAACATTTTATCTATTATATATCAATTATTAAAATTATATGACGTTTATACACGTTGCTCCCATAACAATTTAATACACGATAACGACATTTAACGTTATATCCAGTTAAGAGGTTAAAATCAATTTAAAAAATTAGCTTCTAACGCTTACGTTTTTTTACTTACTAGTTACTAATTTGTAAATATATGAAAAAATATTTTAGCCTACTATGAAAAATTAAACTTTACGTTTATTCTATTTATAAAATTATATTGAACGTAGATAAACCAACCGAAAATTAATTCAAAACAATATTTTAAATTTATCTGGTAATACAAATGAATATTATTTAAATTAGTGTAACGTATAACTACAACTTTATCAATAATAACGTTTGAGTATATATACAGATACAAAATCAAGTATATGCATATATATATATATATATATATATATATATATATATATGTACACATTATAGGGTTTAGTTGTTATTTTAAATTATTTACTACTTTTTGTAAAGGCAGATATTTGAAAATAACTGAAATAGAAAGAATATATTCATTTCTTATTAGTTACTTTAATATAGATTTTGAATATTTCTTTTTATCGACAAGAATAATACTAAATCTTAGAGCTTTATGGTATTATTAGATTGGTAGAAAAATAATTGCGGTGTATGAGCTTCTAATTCATACACATTTTTCTCAGCTAGCTGTTCTAAATCTTCCAGAATTGTTGGATGACTAACGCCTAACTTTTGAGTAAGCTCTCAAATTGTGCGTGGTTATGATTCAACTAACGCTTTGAGTTATTCGTTATAAACTGAAGAAGGATGCCCGCGACCTTCTTCATCTTTAAGGTTCTCGTTCCCAGTACGAAGTTTTTGGTATCACCATTACACCGTTCCTTAACCATATCCACACCAAAAGCAACATTTTATGTACGAGTAATTTCCACTGTTTTACCACCTATTTTGAACTTATACAAAAATTTTGCTCTTATTTGCTTCTTTTCTAACTTCAATTCAATAGCTCAAATTGAAGCAAAATTAATAATAAAAGCAAAGCCGATACTACCTAAGTACCGACCGAAAAATGCATTTTAAATTGATGTTAACATGAACACGTTGAAATGACATTCATTAAAAAAATTAAATTAGAATTTAGCAAAAAAACAATTTCATACCAACCTATGATATATTTAAGAAGATCTCTATTATTAAAACTGGTCAATTATATATTTAAAATATATACAAGAACGCAAAATTTCTATACGGCATACAAAATTTATTACGAGTAAATTATCTTCTTTCTTTTAAGACTGATATTTAGTTATAATATTTTTTATAACATTTAAGCATATATTTTCAATATATAAAAATTTCTATATATACAATGCAAAAAAAGTTCTAATTTTTATTAAAAATATATATAATCAGTACGTTAAATAAAACAACAGTAAAGGATGAACCAATTAATAAATGGACAGAAAAGTTTAAATATATTTTTAGAGAACATAAAAAAAATCAGCTGAGATTTTTTCAGTACATATATACCTCACAATTTTAGTAATATCAATCTAAAACAGGATAAAATAACACGTTCATTGGAAAAAATTAAGATTAGAATTCAAAAAACAAAAACCGCAATTATTTTCCTACCAACCTAATAATATATGTTATTTTATTAATCGCACATTAACAAGCTTACATGTGTTTTCTCATTCAAACATCAATTTTTAGAAAGACACTACTCCAATATGGATTTAAAAATATTAAAAAAGACGTTTGATTAGAAAAATTATTTTTTAAAAAAATATTAAATATCTAAACTTCCATAGAAATGATATATTTGTTTAAAATTAAATTTATTCAGTATGGTATTATAAATTGTAGTAAATTATATACATATTTGTTTTAAAATACTCGTTTGATTATTTATCGATTTAAAAAAGACATTAGTCATTGTTCATTTAAATTTTATAATTATTTTGTTCTTAACTAACGAATTTTTGAATAAAAATTCAACATTTTGTGTATAGTTAAAAATATATATTTTATTTATTGTTAAGATTTTAATTTATTTATTCAAATAAATATATTTTATTATATTCCAAAAAAATATTTTATTATTGAAATATGTACGTATAAAATTCATAAAAGTGTAAGTTTCGAGTTTAAACATTCGGAAGTAAAGTAAAAATGAGTCCAACACTTCTTAAACACAACGATTTATGACTGATGTCAAATTAACATAATGTAAGAATTTTGAATAAACCGACACAGTACACTAACGAAAGGGTTAACACTGGCCGAGGTCGTGCAATGTGTGACCCTTTTTGAGTATACTGAAGGGACAGTACAGTGTCCCGAAAATAAATTAAAAGAAGGGTCATTTTTTTGTGTACGCTCGTCGTTTTAATTTAGACGAGGATCTATGTTACCTTTATACCGGTGGTCCATTTGCCCATTGTCTTGAGTTGAGCAGATGTTTTCAAAACATTAAATACAAAGTACATTCACCTTTATTGAGAAGGTCAATGTGCGCGTGGTGGTGGTGCTGAATGCATTTGATTTTTGATACAATAATAAATCTCATTTTCGGTCGATTGTTTTTGATTAGCTGTAGACGTTTTGTTTTAAAGATTCATTCAATTTTAACTCTTTTAAAAGTTCATTCGGGTTGATTTAGAACTTTTTAAATTGTTTCATTTGTATTTTATTTTAATAAAAAGTACAATTACCATTATATAAAGGATATTTCATAATACGTATGTAATTATTAAGATATTATTAAAAATAATTTTTAAATTATTTGATAAATGTGATCCATTTATATACGTATTTTTTTTGTTAACTATATTTTTATAATTTTAAACTTTAATCATATTTTTATAAAACACAGGATTATATTTGTAATATCTGGTTTATTTTTCAAATTTAATATTTAAACCATAAATGACTTCATTTTTTTAAAAAAATAAATAATATATGTGTACCAGTTAATAATTTACTTTTTAAAATCTTAAAATAACATTTATATGAATTTTAAATAGTGCTCATGCCTGGGTACCTATTGTTATACGGTGTTGTTAAGTATTCAATTTTTGATTACTAATATTTTATTTTACAGCGACCAGTTTCAGAATTTATACTATATTTAGGTAGCTAAATACTAATTAGTTTATTTTTTTCGTACATTTTGGTCTCTTTTCCTATGTTTTTAGTAGCAATTAATATTTCTTCTATTTTTAAAGATTTTTTTAGTATTTTTTCTGAATTAATTATTATGCTTCGTCTGTGTTTTTTAATTTTGGTACCATTTTCATACTATTATGTTAAAAATGAGAAACATACAGCCTAAACTCTATCTAGTAAACAAAATGAAAACAAATTTGATCAGTATTTTTAGCTCAGTTAATCAGTTAATATAAGTTTGGATTCAATAACTAACTTAATTGTAGTAAAACTTAGAATTGTATTCACGAAAAATATATTAATAATTAAATATTTTTTATCTTTATGGCTATAAAAATAAGACATGGCATATTAAAATTCACAATGTATTATTTCCTGGAGTAGAATTTTTGATATATCAAAATTGTTAGAAAAACTGATGAAAAGTAATTATCTTGTCTATTTGGCAATACTTTGCTTGTTATTTCAGAGTTATTTTAAATATATAGTTCAGAGATAAAAACCTAGAATTTTATAATAATCACTACATCTATCATCGTTTTTCACCTTTTCATAGTTCCGGAATTAATTATATTTTCCATGAATAAAACTTCCATTGTTTTTTTTATAATAGAAGATTTAGAGATTTTTTTGTACTAATATTTTTATTTTTAAAGATTATTGTTTTAAAATTTCATTTAGAAAGAAAAATTCACGTATACTGAAAAAATATACTTTTTTTAAATTTTAAATAACTTTTTTATTAATTTTTATAAATATCCAATAGACAAAGACCTTTTAAAAACAAATAGAACAAATTTACATATTAAAATATAAGTTATAGAGTATATGATTTCTTACATTTTCTCAGGTATAAAGACTGGAATTTATATTGTAATTTTTTGTATTAATTTTTTTAAATACGAGGGAGCATTGCCCCTTCTCACTATGATTACAGACCTACCACGAAGATGGGGAGGGGGGCTTCGGATCTCTTTTGCTGACTTTCAAAAACGCAATTAACAAATTATACGCACAAATAAACTGCGTAGAATGTAAGTCGTAAAATTTTTAATAGAAAAGTTTATATATATATATATATATATGTATATATATTAACAACAAAATACAATGTTAAAATGTGTAACATTTTGTTACTCTAAGGCGTCAGTAAATATACAATATTTTGAATAAATGTTAACAGTTTTACATTGAAATCGTATACACTTCTCTCGTTGTATACCGTAAGAGAGCTACGTACATGTGACTGATGCCAACCAATCAGAATAAAGACCTCAAGATAAAGACCTCAAGAAATGCATCAACCAATCATGAATGATTGGAACGGGAAAGAGTTAACGTGCTACTTGTAGAGTATAGCGGGGGTAGTAACGTTTCGAGAAGGTAGTCTACACAAAAAAGAATTGTTTTATGGAAATTTTACGTTGGAATTAATGTTTATGTATAAATGGTTCTTTTAGAATTGTATCATTTCTTACTTAAAAAAACTTCTAAAAGTGCAATTAACAAACATTTTTTATATATTGATTCCAATGGAAAAAAGAAGAAATAAATAATAGCAAAGTTTTTTTTTGGATTTGAATATTTTATTTTATAAACATTTATTTTTATAGAAAATTTTAAGAATTTACTACAACGGTGAGTCAAATTAAAACTTTGATTAATTTTGTCTTTCCATCGATTGTTACAAAAGGTATCATATAAATATTTTATTTTGAACGAAGTATTCATTGGGTTCAATACAAGTTCTTCAATGTTCAACTTGTACCTGGATTCCTCTATAAAAATTCTTTTGGTTTCGTGTGCAACAACTCAGGTACAACCTGTTGCCCTTTTTAATTTAATGTAAAAGACTTTCTTTCTTAACTTCATAATGAGAACTGCGACTAAAAATTAAACCTGAGTAGACTATCACCAGCCAGAAACCATGAGAGCAGCGAGAGTGCCATATTTCCTTACCAAAATCAAAAAAGTGTAGGAAAAATGATTCTGATCCTCTTCTCCAACATAGAGGACCAATTTTGGGGGAATTACATATCCAAAGGAAATAATGTCATCAGTACTATATATTCAGTCCTCTTTAGGAATCATTTACGAGCAAAAATCAAGTCCAAATGATGAAAACTTTTCAGTACTAGCATCTCATTACAACATGAAAATATTCGTCTCCATACTGCCCTTGCAACGATAGCGACCATAAAGAGATTGCCCTTCTGAGTGTCTTTCCTCATTCTCGCCAAATCTCATTTCGTCCATTTTGGATCACTCCATGAGGAAATCGGTGGAAAGTACTTCACACCAAATGAAGATGTGAAATAGGTGGTACATGAGTATTCGCGCATGTGACTACTTTTTTAGGAGGAATCCAAGTACTAGTTAAACGCTGGAAAACTTTGAATTTGCATTGAATGCAAAGGAGACTATGCTGAAAAATAATATAATTGCATGATACATCCTTGAAATACACGATAAAAAAAAGAATAATTTATGATTTTATTGACTTTTACTTGTAATAGACTAACAATAAAAAATATATAAAAAATAAAAGTATATTTAGAAATAAAAAATAACGAACTATTGTAAAAATACCGTATTGAGATTAAAGTTATACTTTTTCTTTGTGTATATATATATATATATATATATATATATATATATATATGTATATATATATATATAATATATATATATATATATATATATATATATATATATATATATAAGCACAAAAGAAAATAGATATTTACTAACGAAAAAGCACAGTTTGAAATTTTAACACAAGCAATCAAATGAAATACAACCGAGCTTTTAATTTAAACTCCACTCTTTCATTAAAGAAAATTAACAAATTCAATTAATTTTTAGTTTCCCGCTTAATATTTCCATAACAAGGACATCAATCGTTAATGAACAGAATAAGCATAGAAATAACTAATTTCACACGTTTTCTATCCCACTCGGCAAATAAAATGTATATAAAATTTTCTTAAGTAAGAGGGATTAGGGCATTCGTAGATTCTAGCAAATGATTGTACACTTTTAATAAATTAAGCTTATTTATGAAATTTGATTTTTAATGAACTTTTGTATCTCAACAAATAAATTCATTCTTTTCAACCGTTGTATTATATATATATATATATATATATATAATTAAAATAATTTATAATATTAAATGTTCGTTAAAATATTCACACTATTTATAATAGTTTATTTTAGAAACAAAGAAATTTTTTGTCTTAGTTATTTATATCTTCATTCTAAATTTGTAGATAGAATGCATCTTTTTGGATCATATATATATATATATATACATATACATATACATATACATATACATATACATATATATATATATATATATATATATATATATCAACATCATCAGAACCATCATCAGCCTCTGTCAATCCACTGGTGGATAAAGGCCTTTTCCATGATTTTTCGTTTTGTACGATTGAATGCCTCTCCTTTCCACTGATTATATATATATATATATATATATATATATATATATATATATATATATATATATAATCTAGAGATGATGCCGTTCTCATGAATTGAATGAGTCATTTTCAGAATAAACTGCATACAGCTAAAATATTTCAAGTTAAAGTCGTTTGCATTTCAGATTTTGTAATTTTAATTCTGATTTGATAAAATGATAATAGTTAATTACATAGGCATAAAAACAAATTTTTAAGGTTAAAAAGCGTTAATCTGTGTCAGTCATAATAAATGATCCTGGTTCTATGCATGCGTTTTATTCGTTTTCTAATTGGTTGACATCAGTCACATGACCAGTGTTCCGTTTCAGGACGTACAACGAAAGAGTGTATATGATTTCAGTGCTAAACTGATCGGAAATTTATTCAAAATATTGTAATCACTGAAGCTTTAAGGTAAAAAATTCTTATGCATTGGAACATTGTATTTCGTTATGTTAATTTTTATAATCTTTTCCAAAAAAAATGTTACGATTTACATATTACATGAATTATTTGCGCATATAATTTGTTGATATCATTATTTGTTAACATAAGAGCGAATGGGGGGAAAATCCACCCCCAGTTAAGCGAGCGCAACGAGAAGGAGGAAAGGCATGCTAGTAATATTAAAAAAAATAAATTGAAAACAAAACTATGTGAAAAGTATTTAAACATAAGAAATGTATAGATGAAAAAATACTCTTTTATACATATTAAAATTTGGTATTCCCCAAATATGACTCAAGTTAAAAACGGTCATATATATATATATATATATATATACACTAATGTGTGTGTGTATTCTTAATATATAACAGTCTTCTGTTTGATTAATATGAATGTGAACGATTAATATGCACGAAATGTACCTGGTTCCGGGGTTAAATGAAAAAAAAATAAACAAATAGACAATACACTAGGAAGGGTCAAATGCGTGCGTATAACACGGCAATGGTCTTTGATTGTCGACGGCACATCTGCTTTTGGAAATAATTATTAATTCGGACGTGCTCGTTAATCGAGGGTCAAGACCCTATTTGTGACCTATATACGGGATTTGTAAACTCATAGACTACTATTATTACACACATACTCACACACATACATATATACATACATATATCTATATATATACATATATATATATATATATATATATACATATATATATATATATACATATATATATATATATACATATATATATATATATATATATGCATATATATATATATATAGTATGTATGTATATATATATATATATACATACATATATACACATATATACACATACATTATTTATATATACATATATATATATATATATATATATATATATATATATATATATATATATATATATATAACGTGTATAGTTTTCAATAAATGAATGAAATTTATATATTTTTTCTATTTCCACATTACGGTATAAGTACTTGTTTAAATATGTTTAATGAATAAAAATTGAGACTAAAAAAGCATTTATAAAAAAATTGTAATTATATGTTGTTGTGTAATTTGTATGTTATGAGTTGTGTGTTGTGTAAATTGTAATAGTATATTGTTGTGTTGTATTTTGCAACATAAAATAACAACAAAAGTTCGTAACTTTTATTATTATTCGAATTATGTATGTATACAAACACATTTTATGTACATATGTATATATATATATATATATATATATATGTATATATATATAATGTATACATAAAACCTTTTTCATTCATTATTTAAATAATTATTCTTCATTTGTTTCTAAAAAATTTATTATATACTTTCTAGCATTTGGAATATATATTCAATCTTTTTCTCATGTATGCTTTAAAATTCTACCTAGTCTTTTAACTCTTTCTTTCTCTCTCTCCTTCCCATTTTCTCTCTCCCTATAAGATTGCTCTCTCTCCCTCGCTCTCTCTATAATTGCAATTGAATAGCAAATTTATTTAACTGATAACCGCAATTGAAAACATCTAATGAAGTAACCATCTGTAAAAATTTACTCCGCATTACAGTTGATTTATAGAGAAAATATTTTCCATTTTTTGAAAAAAACGAATGGTGATTTATAACCTAAAAAAATGTTCATAGCTCACATATTTTGTATAGAAGATTTATTTTTTCCTGCAACAACATATAAGTGAATAAAAATAGTGATTAATTTTTTAGAACAATAACAAATTATTTTTCCCTAAATGTAGAAAAATATAAAATCTGATAAATTAAATATTTTTTTTAGATATAAGAGTAGTTTTTAAAGTTATTTTAGCTTTTCTTATATTTGAGAGAATAATACTGACAAAATACATACATTGTATATATGTAGGTATTTTTAGATAGTTTTCCCCAAACATCAAGATTTATGTCTAACAAATTATTTGTTAGTTAATAATAAATTTTTGAAATCTTTTTTCAAGATCTCAAAATTAATATTGTCTTAATAATAAAAACCCACATTTCTCGTCACTTTGTCCGCAACACGGCCTTCTAACCCCGTCTAGCGAATGTGGTGTATAAAGAAATTTTCAGTGGATAGGTTTCAAGTTTATTTTATTAAGTTTTATCCTTAGGTATTTTTTATATTTAAATATGTTATGTTATAAAACCAATGAACAGTTTTTTTTCTTTCTATTTTCCCTTCCATTTCTAAGGGTTATATTTTAGTATAAAAATATAGGGCATATACTGTACTATAAAACACTAAAAATATGTAATTATTTGCAACATCTGCAAAATATTCTTCCATATAATTTGTATACAATTTGAACGTTCTCAATTCATTTGGAATACATTTATATTTGGTCATCATTTTAGTGGTTTTGTTTACTAAATGTACGCTTCTCGTTGAAAAAATTAGAAGAATATACACATTAATTGTAAGAAATTACATTCAATGATAACTTCGTTTATTTGTTAAATAACTTTATTCAGAATTAATAACAATAGTTTATCAGGTTCTAATGGAAAATTGTTATTAATAATTTGAACTTTTCATCTGCCTTACAAAAAAAGTTGACATCCAACAAATCATCTACAAGAGATTTCAAAGATTTTATGAAGATAATTTATATTTTAATGATAAAATATGTACATGAATTTTTTTACTGAATATATTAATAAATAAGATTTTCATTCGTGCATTGATTGAAAACGATTAACATTGAATCATTTGAACTCTCATTTCATGTTATCTTCAATATCTGAACTACATAGAAATTCAATAAAAAGAGTAAATATTAAATTAAAAAATAGTTTTAAAATATAATAGTCATATTCTCAAAAGATATCAGTTATTTTTTTCTTATGAAAATCGTTATGATAAAAAGACAATATGTTTTAAAAAAACATGTTTCATTCGAAAATTGTTACAAAAAACTGATTATATATTTTAAAATTGATCATTGTTTAATAAATACTCTTTTATGCTATTTTTGAAAAGAAGACCAAATGAACTAATTCTGGATAGAATGGCGAACGAATTTCTTCACCTTGTCTAAATAACAGTTAATTTTCCAGTACTTTATTCAAATTTTAAGCGATCTATATGTTTTTCTCATGGAATAATTTATGAAGAAAAATTAATTATCGTCCAAAAATAAAAGAGACATGTACCGCAAATCGCACATACCATATTTATTTTTCATTGAATATTCATTAAATATCTTTGTTCAATCGGTCAACATCGGCCATCAAATTGCAATATGATTTATATTTGTTAATTTTTTATATGACTAAAAAGTGAGAATATCTAAACTAGTTTAGTTTTAGTTGAATTCTGATGTACGAAATCTACTAGCTCTCGAATCTACTAGCTTTTTATTTATCGTTTTCTTGTTAAGAGTTTGAATATTTCTCAGCATGTTGATTCTAAAAGTACTAGTTCCACCAATTCAGTTAATTGTCTGAGCTAGTCTTAATTTAATAAGATTAATAAAAAAATATCGTATATTGAAATGTGCACAATAAGAATTAAGAGAAATAAAATAAAAATAAACTAAAATAAAAACATATCGCTTAGAAAGAATTAATTATTACAAAAACAGGATGATAGGAAAAATGTAACTTTTGTCTGCATATGATTATATATATATATATATTGGTGAGAACTAATGATTCCTAAAACATATAAATGGATATTTAAATATATTTTTTGTGTTTTTCAAACAATTAAGTCATTTTTCTTATTATAAAAATACATTTGTAAACTCAAGATGAAAATTTTGACCTTATGGCTTCCGCCTGAATGATTAATTTATTTTTTATTTAAGTATTTTTATACCCATTTACATCAAATATATTTTAAAACACACACATTCACTCCCTTTATATAATTATTTAATATTTAAATAATATATCAATATTATAAATAAATAAAACTGTTCTCAAAAATATTTTATAAAGAATTCCTCTCAGTGTGACACAGTTATCAGCTTTGTGTATCAGGATAAATTACATTTAAATAAAGTACAATTAAAATTAAAAAAAATATTTTAAATACGCCATTTTGTTTTCAATACAATCATAAGTTCTATCGTTTATTGAACATTTCTTATAATTAAATAGGTAGAATTATATTTAAAATCATATTATTTAAATTTGAATTTGAATTTTAAATTTATCAACGAATTTTTGCAATTAATTAAAAGATGAGTGGAAGTTTGCAACGAAAAAATGTATTAATAGATACAAAAAAATGTAATAATTTTTTCTTTGTACGATTTATTTAATGAAATTATTTCTAATAAACTTTCACAATAAATTAACATTATATTATTTCTTTTAAAAACAATCGGGTAAGAATTACCCTAAAAAGATATTAAAGTAAAGTAACGAATTTTAAGTTCACTTAACATATTTTCTGTTCTTTTTCGTTAACTTATTGTCTTTTTCAATAAATAAAATATTTTGCATCAAAAATTATTCAAAAATGGAAAATTATTATTATTAGAATGTTCAACTTAAAAGAATACCAGTTTTTTAACCAAATTTCATTTCCCTTTTTCTGAAAATTACATATTTGCGAGAAAATTTGATGCAAAAATTATAAATTTTATATTTCAACATTTACTTGAAGACTTATTAATACAATAGATATTTTTTCATATAGAACTATAATTTATTTTGTATTCCTGTAAAATCATCATCGAGTTATAGAAAAATCTAAATTGTTCTATTTTTTTAAAAAAATATATGCAAAAAAATATTTGTTTAGAGCAAAAATTTCTATAAAAAATGTTTATTTAATACAATGAAAATAAATAATATTTCCTTTCAAATAAATCGTATAAAGAAATTTAAAACAGCACCATAAATTACAATGTAAAAAATCTTAATTCAAACTTCGTAGTGGTAACGCAGAACGAGCTCAAAATATTAACCACATGGTGGTAGATAATTTTTAGCTTGGCAATAACTTTTAACCAGCGAGGTCTGGTTAGTGTAGTGCATACTTTTTTCATGTCGTATAACAATGGTGGTGTGGCTCGAGAACTATAAATTTCTTCTGAACCGCGACCACGTTTTCTTCCTGATAAAAGACAGACCCCTTGCAAAAAGTTCAATGTCTATTTAGTCGCCGAAATGGCGTGCGTTATATCTACCAACAAACAACTTAATTGGAAGTATACACTCAAAACTGGAAACTTTACATACCTAATATTTGAGAAGAGTTTTTATTACTTCCTTCATACATTTTTTCTTTCATATATATATATATATATATATATATATATATATATATATATATATAAATGGTTTTATATGTACATACAATTATATTTATTTATTGATATTTTTATTTATATATTATAAATATTAACTTCAATTATCATAATTTTCATTGAAACTAAACATAAAAAATGAACTTTATTGAAGATATTTTATTTTATATTAAGAATTCTATAATTGAATGGTAAAAGAATAAAAAAATCGATTCAGGAATATTTCCAATAAATCAATTATTTATATATATATATATATATATATATATATATATATATATAACCCATTTACTTTTTCAACAACCACAATGTCTTATTAAAAAAGGTTTATTATGATAATTTAATACAAAACTTGATAAAAACTTTTAATATCTCAATTCCGTTCAGTATTTTATTTCACACTATTACATGTTGAATACCTTTTATTTCTATTTGTTTTTCTAATTAGTATGTTTCTATGAAATTACTTATTTCATTAAAGTTAATTGAAATGAATGTATATAATATTGATCTTACTACATTTATGATTAGTTCAAATTAACCTTTTAGCTATGTATGACGAGTATACTCGTCATTAAGATCTATTTGAGTAATAAAATTATTAATTTTTCAAAAAATTAAATGCCACTTCATTAAAATTTCATTCAATTTAACAGCAGCTAAATATATTCTGTGTTTGATTAATATACTCGACATGCCTTCGTTTTTGTGGCACAATGTGGATAGACACTTTTAAAATAGGGCGACATAGCTAATAAGTTAAGGAGAAATATTATTAGGTGTACGAGAAAAATGACATTATCTACAACAATATATTTTTGTCAAATGAAAAAAATATTCTCGATTTATATCTGAATTATTTTTGAAAGAGTCCAACTCACATCTCTAAAAATATTATTGGTATATTTGGGGATGATTAGATGATTTCAAATGGCAGAAATGGTTCTAAATATTTAGTTATGAAAGTATGATATGAAAAATAACTTTGGAAGAGAAAAGATTACAAAATTAGGTTTTCATCTTAACTTTCGAAAGAGTAAGAATATATCTTCTACTATTTATAAAGTTTCAAATTATTTTGGGTTACTTAAATGTGCAGGAACGTGTTAAGAAAACTAACAAGATATGGAGGTAAGGAAATTAGGTACCGCATTATCTAATTAAGATATCAACTTTTAATTTCAAAGATTAGGAGAGTTTAGAATAGAAAATAAACCGTTCGTATAAATGTACAAAAATCATTAAATACGAGTATAGCAACAAATATAAACACTTACATAATAAGTAAAAGGAAAAAAAGTGATTAATTGAAACTAATATTTTTGAAATAATATTAAATATACATATCATATTCTTTTATATATAAAAAAATAAATCAATCATAAAATTTCCATAAAACAATGTTTTATTTTTCGTGTAGATCACCTCCTTACAAGCCGCTCTCCTCGGTACACTACATACAGGTAGCACCTTAACTATTTCCATTTCTGATAATTTCCGATATTTCACGAATCGTCAAGCTCGTCGATTCTAATGAAACAGTATTCGAGCACGGCCAATTGTATTTTGGTTTCACCAGATATACTTCTAAGCAGGGTATCAAGTTTCAGTGTATCAAAAAATGCAAATTGCAAATATTGTGTACACAAAAGATTTAGAATAAGTCATAAAATGTTTTCTCCCCCCCGTCACACTCTACAAGTAGTACGTTAACCATTATTATTTCCGATGTTTCACGATTCATTATCGATTATAAGCCGGGGCGATAAGCGAGCCGGGGGAGCAAATGAAGTGAGTGGGGGTGGAGGCCACCGGGGGTCAGTGAAAGTATCGAGTAGAGGCTAGGGGCTACTGGTTTAAGAAAAATAATTTATCTGAACTTTTATTTGAAGATTTATTTAAGTCAGGGGTTCCCAACATTTTTCATACATTGGCCTCCTCGCAAAAAATATTCTTTTTTATCGCTCCTCTGAAAATTGTGCCTCCCTCGCGATATTAAAATATTTCATGTGAATTTTTTAAGAAATATTTGTAGTTTTCAAATGATTATAAAAAATGATAGTGAAAATTGTTTTTAAAATTTCTTAAATGACTGTATTTAATAAATAATTATTATTAACCTTGTTAATAATACACAAGAGTACATTGAAAACAAAACAACAGTTATATTTATAATAGAATTTAATAAATGATATTTTTACAAAAAACAGTAAATTTTAATATATATATATATATATATATATAAATTATAATAATAATAATATATATATATAAATTATAATACAATATATAATTGAATATAAATATATTTATTAATAAATCGTATTTTGTAGAAACAGTTTTATATGTATGGTTATACATTTTTAAACATCTATTTGTAATAAAAGAATTTTATTTAGGAATTTTGAATGCTAATATTTTTATTTACTGGTCACTTCAGACCTAAGCAAATAAAAATGCTATAATAAAATTTACCTACTTGAAAGCATTTTGTAGTGTAGGTGATTTATTCACAAAAATTCACTTAAGTTTGTAGAATATATATATATAATTTTTTTATCGACTTCCAATCGACATTTTGAGGTTAGTTATCATCTAATAAGTCTATATTGATCCGGTTGGGAATCCCTGATTTAAATTATTACATGTTGACTGTTTATTTTTTATTACAAAATAAATATTAATAATTATGATCAGTTTTGAATTCCGTTGCGGTATATTATATATATATATATATATATATATATATATATATATATATATTTACATGTAGGAAAAAGAAAATAAGTTTTAGAAGATGGTCGAACAGTTTGAATCTAATAGAAGTTTCTACAATTTATTTACATAATCATTTTAATGTACACACACACACACACACATATATATATATATATATATATATATATATATATATGTGTGTGTGTGTGTGTGTGTGTGTGCGTGTGTATTAAAATGATTATGTAAAGAAATTGTAGAAACTTCTATTCGATTCAAACTGTTCGACTATTTTCTAAGATTTCTTTCTTTTTCTTCAAATACAAAGATTTAAAAGAAATATAGTCCCATAATTATTATTGAAAACTTCAAATGTAGGTAAACAGCAATCATACAAGTGTGTTGTGTTCATCCGGATTATTTACATGAAAAAAATTAAAAAAATTTTATTTCGTTTTTTGAAGTTAAGTTCTTTGTCAGATTATTATTGCTTGATTAGATACGGTTAAATTTAAGAAAGACACTTGAAACTTGAAATGGAAGAAATTAGATAAACTGGGCGTCTGTCAAATATATAATATAAGTCATCAAAAAGTTAAAATATTGATTATAGGGTGATTGAACTTAGGCTTTCACATGAAAGTATTAAAAGAAAACGCAAAAATTGAAAGAAGAATGTTCGTCCCCATTTAGTATTTTAGTTCGATTGTATTTTAGTATTGAATTGAACAAAAATATTAAATAAAAAATAAAATGACTTTTCTTAACATCTGAACCACTTTTAATTATTCCATGTAGAAGGCTTAATTAAATCATCTTATATATATATATATATACATTTTTTTTTCTGAATACAAGTGAAAAAAAATAACTAAAATTGTATCTTCACTATAATGTTCATTATGTGTCTTAAGAATGTTACCTATAGAGCATTTAACATATCTACTGTAAACTTAAATTTTATATTGTAAATAATAACATATTTAAACAAAAATCATAAAATATAAATGAATGTGCAATATACGTGTACGTGTATATTTTAAGACTGTAATTAAAATTTGAAAGTAAACAAAGAAAAACAAAATCACGAAATATTTCAAATATAATGTGCAATATTTCTATTCAAAAATCATGTACGCATGTACACTTGACGGTACAAAAATTATTTTCGTACTGTTTTTTGTATAGGTAATGGATTAGTAATAGAATGCAATTTTCTAGACTGGTGTTTTTGTGCCAATTTTAAAACTATAAATATTTTTGTTGAAGCGTTTGCTTACGTTTAGTGCTCGACACGTGGTGAACTAACTTTGATGAAAACTTTGAGCGATTTTGTATCTCGAGGTCAGATAATTTGTTTAAAATACTTTGCTATTTGATTTTATTGTTTTTCATTCCACTAGAGATATTCAAAGAAGTGGCAAATAGAATCATCTATTAATAATAATAAAAGAATAGGTATACATGAACAGTACCGTATTTTAAAAGAATTTTTTTGATTTGTTTACGTATCAGTTTGCTAAATTTAATTTTTTTTTCAATTTTATTATAGAAGATACCTTTTATATTTTTATAAATAATTCTTTTATATTTTTATACATTTTTCTTATATATCTTTTAGATTTCTTTATATATTTTTTTTAATTAAAATGATTATCGGTCGATTGTTTTTATATACGTTTAATTTTTTTATATATTCAATATATTTTTTTTAATTACTGATTATTTATAGAACTTTTTGATCTTTCGTAATATATATGTATAAGTATATATGTTTTCATGATTAAAAATATTTTACTTTACAGATATTTATGTTAACGATATTTTTTAATTGCAAATTTTATAACAGAAACGTATATTTTATTTTATTACACAGTTAAGAAAATAAAGATGTAATGGCTTTCATGAATATAAAAAATTAAACTTCTAATAATATATTTTACGATGTATCCAATTTTTCTAATTAGAATATAGTTATTATATGTAAAAAATATACATGTTTTTACAGTTGTAACTTTATTTGAAACGAATTAATTATTTATTTAACCTTTTTAAATTTTTAAAGATGATAATTTCTTAATATTTTATATTAAAATTAATTATTTTATAAAAAATATTGTCGTTTATATTACATGAGAAACTAATACAACATATGTCTTTATAAAACATATAAATAGTTAAATATTAAGATATTTAACTATTTTCTAACTAATCAATAACATTTATATTTTTTTTATTAATTCCTATATTTTGTATATATATATATATAATATAGTACTGAAATAGTTCCGTGTAAATAGAATTTTTTCAGCATTCCTTCAATCGTGTTAATCCGAAACCGTGCAATTCGAGTACCTTGTAACTCGGGGGTTAGGTGTATATTGTTTTCCATCATGAAAACTTAAATCGTTGTAGAGTGATCATAACTCAGTTACTGACTGGAAAAAAATATTTCATTAAACTAGTATTCTGTGTTATTTTTTTTTTAGATTTCGCTGTAACCGCTATTTATAATAGAAAATTTAATGCTGAGCATTAACTTATATATGTTAGTGATTTTTTAGTTCCAAAAATAAATGTTTTTGAGGAAGAATCTCAAATAAATTGTATAAAAATGTAAAAATTAAGAAATCTAATTGAACTTATATTAACAATAACATACTTAATGAAAGTATAAGAAATGCTATTAGGTTGTAACATACCAAGGTGCTGAATTTTAGTCAGTCAGAGGTCAATCACGATTAAGAAAGGTTCTGTGCAATATTTTACAACTTCAGCTATTTGGAATTAACTAATGTACTATACCATTCAATTGTTTTTAAATATGGAGTTATTGTTGTTATTTTTATTTTTTTAATCCTCTTTAACGGGATGGTGTCCATGAAATATTTGCGTCTATTTAATTATATGAGATCAAGTTGGGACACAATGAAGCGATAGTAGGTGGAAATATCAATAAAGCTTTCGGAGAAGGGTCGGCTAGCCAGAGAACAATTTAATTATGGTTCAAAAAATTTCGTTCCGGTAATATGAATCTCGACATTGAGCCTCGAGGAAGGCTCAAAACTATTGTGAACGAAGAACTTTTGAGTGCCATGGTGGAAGATAATCCACATACAACAGTTTGAGCTCTCGCATGTGATTTAAGTGTTAGTGTTATGACTGTTTCTCGTCACCTCGCTGCAATGGGAAAGGTGAAGAAGCTGGATAAGTGGGTGCCGCACGAATTGACAGAGGGTCAGAAACTGAGACGGTTAGAGGTGTGTTCTTCATTGATGATTCGAAATGATAAAGCGCCATTTATAAATCGAATCATTACGTGTGTGGATAGTGGATTCTGTATGATAAAAGAAAAAAATCTGGACAATGGTTAAATGTAAATGAAGCTGCAGGAAACGCACCTAAGCCGTCATTACAACAACAAAAAATTATTGATACTGTGTGATGGACAAATAAAGGAATAATCCATTAATCTTTTTTAAAACTAGGCAAAGCAATTATGGCTGATTCATATTGTCGCAAAATCCACAATATGAATAGAAAATTAAAAACAAAGCAGCTAATGCTAATCAATAGATATAGACCAGTAGTATTGCAAGACAATACTCGAACACACACATCTCGAATCACAATTTTCAAATTAAATTCAAAAAATTATGAAATTTTACCGCATCTCCCTTATTCACCAGATCTTTCATCGACAGACTATCATTTTTTTCGCCACTTGGAATATTATTTAAGAAATAAAAAATTCCGAAACCAAACAGAAGTGATTCAAGAACTCGAAGACTTTTTAAGCTCTAAATATTTTAATTTTGATAAAAATGGGAAACAAACTAATTTCTCATTGGACAAAGACCATTGAAGCTGATGGAGATTATTTTGATTAAATATATTTTGTTTTGCTGAAAATACTTCATTTTAATTCTCACCTACAAATTCGGCAATTTCATATTTTACACCCTAATATGTTTGATTGAAAAAAACAGTTTTTAAAATATTGAATATACGAATGTATTTGAATAAAAAATAATTTCAGTAAATGATTTTTTATTTAACAATAGGACTTGTGTTGACGGTCCCATTTACTATACATAAACGTCATATTTTAATAAATAAGATTTTTCGAATTTATGAATGTCAACTGAATGATGGAATATATATATATATATATATATGAAATGATTCTATAAGAATTACAAACACCTCATTCGTATTCAAATTGCGCGGCCAGTTTCTACAACACATTTTTATTTGATTCAAATATAAAGATTTAATAAAACATATGATTGTATATAATAACGAGTGACGATATGAAACTTGTTGTTCTCGCTGATGTGTAATCTTAGGATAGTGTGATGGAATCATTGACGTTAAATCTGTGCATATGAACAATATAACGAGAGAATAAGCCAGTGCAGTTTATTCCGCCGATACGGCGATAATCATGCAGATTCACTACCAAGAACAGTCCACCAACCAATTTACGGTTTACCCTCAATGAGTAGATGAGAACTTAGGGTGAATATTGAAAAGTGGTGGTGTTATCTATTAAATTCTACCGAACTGAAAGCATTGATGTAATGTTTGAATTTGGATTAATCATATGGAATATTAGGAGTTTATAATATTGTTTCATATTTCAATGATCATTGACTGATTAAAAATTAAAATAGTTATTGTAATATGAACAGTTAGTGAATAAGAATTTAGATTCGATTTCATGAAAATGTGCAAAAGATTATTTATACAATGAATGTTATTATTGAATGTTATTTAAACAACCAATTTAATTCAGAAGGCTTTCTAGTAAACTTGAAAAGTTTTGATAACACAATTTTATTTTTTTTTAATTTGTTTGATAAAAAAATATTTTATCGAATTTAATTAACATAGATATATATTGGTCATAAACCATTTTAGTTAAAATAAAAAATAATTAAGTCAATGAAAACAAAACAATATGAGCTATAATTTTTTGAATTTGTGTTATGTATGTATGTAGTAAAGCAAAGTCGTTTTTCATTAGTAAAATCATTTGAAAGGTATTAAAAGAAACATAATTCAGTCTTTTTCTTGTTTTACACCGAATATAAGAATATCGATGAGTGCAAAAATCATATAAATTTCTGGCAAAAGTAAGTTTTTATTCACACATCAAAATTAATATTTTATTTTGTTTTCTTTTTAGTTGTCACTCGATCTGTTTGTTCTAGTAATTATAAATATGGTCTTGTTTAGTTTTCTTTTTATTATTATTAGCTTGCTAGAAAAATAATTGCGGTTTATGACCTTCAAATTCATATACATTTATAGATTTTTTGATCTTCCCAGCTGTTTAAAGTAGTCCGGAACTGTTTGATTACTAACGCCTAACTTTTGTGCAAGCTCTCGAATTGTGCGTGGTTCTGATTTAACTAACGCCTTCAGTTGATCGGTATGAATTGAAGAAAGACGCCTCCGGTCTCCTTCATTTTCAAGGTTCTCGTCATCAGTAAGAAATTTTCGGAATCACCATTGCACTGTACGTTCTTAACAACACACACCAAAAGCATTGTTTACTTTATGAGCAGTTCCTTCTGTTTTACCAATCTTTGTGACTCATACAAAAATTTTTTGTTATTTGCTTCCTTTCCATTTTTAATTCAATAGACCAATTTGAAACAAAATTTATATTTAAATCAAAGTCGGTGTTACCAAAAGACAGTCATTGAAAAATTAACGTTAGAATTCAGAGAAGAAAAACCGCAATATCTGTGTACATGTATTCTGTGTGTATGTATGCCTGTGTGTGTATGTATGTGTGTGTATGTATGTATGTATGTGTGTATGTATGTGTGTGTATTGATGTGTGTGTGTATGTATGTGTGTATGTATGTGTGTGTATGGATGTGTGTGTATGTGTGTATGCATGTGTGTGTATGTATGTGTGTGTATGTATGTGTGTGTATGTATGTGTGTGTATGTATGTGTGTGTATGTATGTGTGTGTATGTATGTGTGTGTATGTATGTGTGTGTATGTATGTATGTGTGTGTATGCATGTGTGTGTATGTATGTGTGTGTATGTATGTGTGTGTATGTATGTGTGTGTATAATATGTGTATGTATGTATGTGTTGGTTCATAAATGCATGTAATGTGCGAAATCGACATCTAATTGACATGACAGAATAAATAACGTAAGAGAGACGATTTGTTTGTTTAATAATGTATTTAAAATATTTGTTTTCAAATTCAAGAAATAGTAAGACCCTGACATATATTTATATGAAAAAGTAAATATATTTTTATTAAACGCCCAAGTGAATTGATGTATATCCTTATAAAAATATAAATTATTTAAATATTTTTTATTTTTTTATGAGTCTCCGGAGTATTTCAATATTTTTTTACAAAAATGAACACATCCATAACAATATATATATATTAAATCTGTTATTTAAAACGAAAACTTTTTTTAATTGAACTACAAAATCTCAAACTTTAAAAAGATTTCCTTTTAATTTGTGTTTGATTAAACATTTCATATATAAATGTATGATTTCAAATTGTTTTTAATGTAAGATATATATTACACTTACTGACAGTATATCATACCTAAAAGTACTTGTTAATATATAATACAATCAATTTCAATGTTATTATGTCGAATTATTTATGTTTAAAAATATAAACGTTTTGTTCTTATTTTATGTTCGATTAAGTGTTAAACGTATTTTATTCATAGTATATCTAGTTTCTTTCTGTACTTAATTCGCAATTTACAGTAGCCTAGTCTCCTTGAAGATTTCGTGAGTGTGACGTCAGAATAAGCGCTTAACAATCTTGCGCGCCTTTTTACACAGCATGTTACATTCAAGCATATATATATATATATATATATATATATATATATATATATATATATATATATAATTTATAATCAAGTGTATGATATTTATTCTCAGAGATTTAGCAATGTGTGTACTTAAAATTTATAAGAACAGTTATTTGATATAGGAATACAAACTTTATTTTGGAATTAAGATCCTTATGAAATGCTTTTTCAAAAATATTCAAATTATGGACACAGTTTAACATTTAGTAAGTGAAGGGAGAAACTAAGTGACAATATAATTCAGACATAAGTTGTGAGTTGACTATCGTTGAGTTCGTATTGGAAAGGTATTTCGTTCGAGAATTATAGTGGGTTTTCGTAATTAGATTTTCTTTTCTGATTTTTAAGATAGAATTGATTGAAGAATAAAGCGTCTGTATGAAATCTTACGTTAAACTGTGAAAGACAACAATAGACATATTTTAAATTTTGAAAATGAACTTTCGCGAAGATGCCCCAAGTCGGAAAAAAACATTATAAAAAAACAGTGAGTTCTCCGTGATTGAAAAGAAATCGTCAAGTGAAGTCAAATGTGAAATTCAAGATCACCATGTTTTTGAATCTCAAGGACTTGTTAATCGTGAATGGATACCTGCAAGTCAAACAGAAAATAAATATTTTTTCTTGAGGTTTTGTATAGATTACGAAACTCAGTCAGGAAAAGGCGGACTAAAAGTTAGAAAAATGAATCGAAGATGTATCACGACAATACATTACCTTATCCTTCTCGTTTAAATCGGAAGTTTTTGACAAAAAACAGAGTCACCCTCATTCCCATCTACCATACACACTTCATTACGTGTGCATAGT
>CM068316.1:19673089-19815589 GCA_034766995.1 Acanthacorydalis orientalis
TTTTATATTCAATTTTAATATAATTTTCTTTACATTCTTTATATACAAAAAAAAAAACACAAAAACTATATGAAAAGAAAAATTTCTATTCAATTATTTTACTTTAATTGAGTTTTTAAAGATAAAAGAAGATTTCAAAAAAAGAAAACATTACATGATAACATATTTTAACACGAAAGAATTATATAATGATTTATTCTTTAAATTTTACTCAACTCTTGCTCTACAGCTATGTACATTTATTAAATGCATATTTTATTAAATATATTTTTTAATGCATACACACACACACACACATATATATATATATATATTAAAAATGGGTCAAATGGAGATAAAAATATCAATAGATTTCATAAACTATCGATGTGCCAAGAATTATAAAGAGTTCCCATGAAGAGACAAGTTGATTGATGTATTAAGGATACATGAATATTTGCCAGAAGTTTAAGAATAAGGTGTATCATTTTATGTAAATAATAAATATTTACACAATCATTTATGAACGTGTAATATATATATATATATATATATGAGAGAGAGAGAATGGTGGAATAATATGTAGATTTTCAAAAATATTAAAGTGCGTTAAAAATCTGTATTTTTATTTGTTTTCCGTTTAAATTGTCCTAAAAATTATTTTATAAACCTATTCATAAATCATAATTAGAATTTATTATTTAATATACATTTTAAAAGAATATATGAATTATTTGAACGTCTTTTTAGTTATAAAAATGTATATTTAATAAAGGAAATATAATTCTAATACAATTGGAAAATTATATAAATTTATTTATAAACTACTGAATTGTAAATTACGATACTTGTTATTATATTGTATAAGTTTTTATAATTTAAAGAATATTCTAATATAAAGAAAACAATAACACCTGTATATTTTGGAGTTTTCAGATATTTATGTTATTTGAAATAATTAATTTCGTTTCATAAAAATATCAGATTTAATAAAGAATAAAAAAAGTCATATGCACAATATATAACATAGGAAACAAATATTTTCACTCACCTTAATGATTACTAAACTTATTTGTAATTTTCACAAACTTTTATTATACACTTTGAACACAATTTCTCAAAATAAGTGTAATACGCGAAAGAAATTATTGTTATTATTTATTTACCCTGAGTTAGTTTCATAAATTAATTGACTAAGCATACAACTTCAGTGACGATATTCGGATCATATTTACTGTCGAAAACAACGTCCTGCATAAATTGCCCATTTTACACAGAACATTTATTTGTGTAGAAGTATATATTTATATTTTTATTAAAAAAAGATCCTTTATACGAATCGCCCAATATTGTTAAAAAATAAATATGTCACTAGTGTAGAATTTTATTAAAAGCCCACGTTTATATTTAAAATTTTTGAATACCTGTCCTAAAATTGAGTTGCATTTAAAATTTCCATAGCCTTAACCGAAATTTACTACACAAAACTGTTTTTTTTTACCCATATTTTAGAACGACTTGCATTTAATGTAACCGCACGATTCGGAACGGAACTGATTAATAATTGTTTCTATTCTTTTTTTGAATACAAAACACAATTTTTACAATAAAACAACAAAATATCAATTAATAATGTATCCGTACGATTACGCAGTCTTTTTGCAACTGAATTCATAACCTGTAAGATGAAAATCCGTTATATTATAACCCCTTTTTAATAACAAAATAAAATTAAATAAAAACTTCCCGTCCAGACATCGAACCCGGTTCTCATTGTTTTAAAAATAAAAATTATCTTTCAATATGGTTACCCTATATACACCGGTGTTACACAAATAAGTAGTTGGGTGTACAAAACTTACCTGGACATATTTTTTTGTTTTTGCATTACTCGAAGTACGGCTCTCTTCAAATCGACAATCCGCGGTCGCTCCATCATCCGTGTTTGTTATTGAACGCTGTTGGATGGGAAGCGATTGTACACAGATGATGGTTTCAGTGTGATTGAAACGATGTACCCTTCCTGATTTAAATTCTTGGGGTCATTTTCTAAAGATGTTGACAAAAAATGGTTTTCACTGAAATCAAGTTACATTTCATTAAATAGAGCTTAAAGTGCATGGGGACTTCATGTAAAAGTACACGCTACGTATTCATATATCATTTAACTTACAACATATTCGCAATTTAGGTTTGACACGTCAATTTATATGACATGTTTTTTGTATATTCGCTATACATGTATATAATTAAAACCGTTACTTGTAATCTAAATTTTTAAATTGAAACGATTACAAAATTCTGTTAATAATAAGTATAAAATATTTGATGTACATAAAAGATGATTTTCGAACAGAAATTTTTTTATTGCACACATGAAATAAATATTTAATATTCAAATTAAAATAAATTTCATATCCAAGATCAGATAAGTTATATTCAATAATGGACAAATATTTTTTTATCACTTTTTTCAATTTTTACCTTTATCTTATATGTTTATATATTTTATATATTTCTTTATTTTATATATTTCTATATAGTATTCTAAATTATGCTACAAATGAAAGTAAATTAAAATTCACACTATTCTGTAGAAGAAGATGAAAAAAAGCATCTGATCTAAGTAAAAGCTTACACTAAGGAACATAATATTAAATTTAAGTTATAGGAATATCATATTAAAATAAGTAAAATTCATAAAAATGTATATTTTCTATTGAAAACGATAAAGTGATAAGATTTAAAATGTACATGAATGAACCATTTTTTAAACACTGTAATAGTATTTGCGATTAGAAGAATACTTATATAACACAAAGACAGATATACACAGAAAAACTGTTTCTTTGTGTAACAAAATGATTCTTTATGATCGATTCCCTAAGATGAAAGAGCAGTGAAAAGATGATACTTTTTATCGGTACTTCTTTATTTAAATTAATTCATAGGTATTCAACATACGAAGATTTTAAATCAACAATTTTTGATTTCATTAAGAATAACTATTCTAACTTAAATAAGTAAATAATAAATAGAAAAATCAAATCGAGAACTAATGAAAAAATATATTCTAGTCTATTAGAGTAGGTAGGAAAATAATTGCGGTTTTATTTTCTGAATTCTGACTAACTTTTTTCAATGAAATTGTCATTTAATCGTGATTTGGTTAATATGATTTTAGAATGCATTTTTCGGTCTATATTTTGGTAACTTCGACTTCGGTTTCATTATTAATTTTGCTTCAAATTGGGCTATTGAATTAAAGACGGAAAAGAAACAAATAAGAGAATTTTTGTATGAATTGAAAACTGGCGATAAAGCAGCAGAAACTGCTCGTACACTAAACGATGCTTTTGTTGTGGGTACTGTTAAGGAACTTACGATGCAATGATGGTTCTAAAAATTTCGTACTGGGAACGAGAGCCTTGAACATGAATAAGGTCTCAGGCGTCTTTATTCAGTTCATAACGATCAGTTGAAGGCGTCAGTTGAATCAGAATCGCACACAACATTTGGAGAACTTGCAAAAAAATTAGGCGCTAGTCATACAATAGTTTTTGACCACAAATTAAAAAAAATTATAAAAAATTAAATGCCATAAACCGCAATTATTCTTCTACCAATCTAATACTTTTGGTACAATCGAAATAAACTGAAATGAATTTATAAACTTGTGTGCTTAAATCATTCCATTTATTCTTATTTATCTTCAGTAAAAGACTGTGTCAAATAATTTCTAATAATTAATAGTTTTGATATGTATTATAATAAGTAAATATATTCATATATAAATATTCATCAATTCATAATGTGTGTGTAATATAAATATTTATATATATATATATATATATATATATATATATATATATATATTCATCACATTCATAATGTGTTTGTAACCCTCATGTAGTCGTTATTATAAAAATCAAGCCTCGAGTTTATAACTCACGTGATTTAAAACTGATTTTAACATTGGCCGAACGAAAATTCAGAGAAAGATTGAACCTTTTTGTGATCTCTAGATACTAGAGACTGAAGATATTGCCTTACTTACTTCTAATAAATCTATTTATCGTCAAATAACGTACAACAATTCGAATTGGTCATTCAACAATTCCGGCCTACTTAAAACCGCTAGGTAAATCAAAAAGCTTATCAATTGAGAAAAATATATATGACTTTGAAGGTCATAAACAACAATTATTTACTACCAACACAATATTAGTTTATTTTTGTACTTCATAAATTATGTTTTTATGCTAGTTTATACATTATTCAAATTACGGGATATTTCAAATATTTTTTGTTAATCAGATTAGAAAAAATACAACACTACCACACTATATATATATATATATATATATATATATATATATATAGTGTGGTAGTGAATGTATGTACAAAATTGAAATAAAAAAATATGTTTAAAAATAAACATATCTTAATCAAAGATTTCAACTTTTTTACTATTAGGTTGATGCAAAAATAATGGCAGTTTTTATCATTTGAAAACCATCTAAAAACCGCAATTATTTTTGCACCAACCTAAACAGTATATTATTCTATGATTGTCGTAACAATAGATGATGTATATATTCATTCGCTGAACTTATTAACGCTGCAAGTACAAATTGTTTTAGATAGAGAATCTTTTATATAATACAAAATACTTCTAACACCCGGTATAAATAAAGAGTTTTATTTTGCATATCAGTTAAAGTCAAGATCATTGAAAATAGTTAGTAGATATCATAGTTATGTTGCGACCAGGAACATTTCACTGAATAAGGTGATCAAAGCAGAGTTAAATTCCATTTGTAATGATTATACGGATAATATCTGATAGAGAAGAGACGGAAGATTTGAAATATCTAAAGAATAAAAAAATATTTAACGTTACAGTTGTGTAGATTATTAATTAATGTAAAATAATTAACAAATGTAAAAAGAATACACTGTTTTCAATAATAAATTCAAATATTTTAAAGAAATATTTTATCTTATATATATATATATATATATATATATATATATATAAATATATATATATATATATAAATATATATATATATATATATATATATATATATATATATATGTATAATAAAAGGATGTTTAACCTTAGGCTTCGACATGGAAGTATTAAAAAAACATGTTATTCCCCAGTTATTATTTAAATTCAATTGTATTTTAGTATTGAATTGAACTTAAATACTAAATAAAAAATAATATGACTTTTCTTAACTCTTGAGTGAACTTTTAATGCTTCTATGTGGAAGCCTAAATTGAATCATCTTTATATATATATATATATATATATATATATATATATATACATATATAAAATATGAAATTTACCACTCTGTGAGAAACCCTTTGGATGTATAAAAAAGATAAGAAAATAAGCAAACTTTATTTTATATGTCCATATATATATATATATATATATATATATATATATATATATATATATATATATATATATATATATATATATTGTGTATATATAATATTTATCATGAATAGTGGTTTTATCTTGTTTCGATTACTGAAAAGTTCAAATATTACTAGTGCACACGCGGGTAAAAATGAATTAAACACACCGTACAACATACGCTCACACACATGTAAGTGAATTTCGAAAATTGAAAGGTGGTGCGTACGGAAAGCGAACGGCGTATGATCGCCGACATATGGGAAGCATAGATCGAGTTCGGGTCAAGCCAGGGTCATTCATTACAGTCGTGGCCCGCTAAGCGCCTCTGGTCAGTGTTTTTTTGTGAGGACATCTGTACACCGGGAATATTGGTGATCGTTTAATGCACGCCGTTCTTAGCTGACTAATATACATAAATGTACATATACATAACTTTGTTCGTCCTGTATGCCGTACAAGTAGAAATCGAAAGTATTTATTGTGTTTCCGATCAACAACACATCTGGAATGAACGTTTGCTTAACGGTTAATGTATATATGTACATTAGTGTACAATTACACACATACATATACACAAAGATACATGAATATATACATACATACATACATATATACATACATATATATATATATATATATGTATATATATATGTGTATGTATGTATGTATTCATACATACATACATATATATATATATATATATATATACACATTTGATTGAATTTACAAACATAAACGAATGTATTTCCGCTTTAACGATTTTCGTCCGTTATTTCACATAATTCAAAAAAATACATTTTCAGGCTGTTATTAATTGAAATAATATATAATTGTTTTATATTGTTTAAAACATATTAAAATATAAAAAAAAAACAAATATGTAACTTTACACCTACATGAAGGTGGAATAAAACATTAACTGTTTGTTAAAAAAATATGATTTACAAACATGATGGTAGAAAAAAGTTACCCTTCATATTGACATTAGTATACAATTTTATATGGCTCTCCATTTCAATTATCTGCATATATTTTAAATAATTTTGTTAAATTATATATGTTTAATTGCAATTAACTCCAATCCCACTGGATTGGTTTATTGACTTTAATTGTCACAATATGATATCAAGACACAAATAAAATTTATATTATCATTATTATTAAAAATCTACTGCAAAATTAGGCTTCTTATTTTACTACTAAAATCATAAAAACCAAACAAAAACATAAAAAGAAAAAGAGTATTAATAATATTAAGAAAATGTTAATAATTTGAGTATCTTAATAGCTTATGAATTTATATATTTCCTAACACTATTTCTGACATCGTAGATGAAAAATTAAGAAAATGCGCCTCTTGAAGATTCTGTTTGTCAGGAATAGTATCACTTCATTAATTCCTACTCAGATAATATTTTTTTCAAATTTTCTTCTATTATGAGATATATATTTTCGGGTTGTATATGTTTTTCATTTAATAATTATTAGGTTGGTAGAAAAATTATGTTTCTTATTTATTATCTGTTTTTCTATAGTATTAGGTTGGTAGAAAAATAATTTCGGTCTATAACTTTCAAACTCATATCTACTTACATCTTCTTTGATTTTCTTAGGTGTTTTAAGTGGTTTAGAATAGTTGGATGACTAACGTCTAACTTTTGTGCAAGCTCTAGAATTGTTGTGTGTGATTCTGATTCAATTAACACCTTCAGATAGTCGTTATGAACTGAAGGACACCCGAAATCTTTTTCACCTTCAAGGCTCTCGTCCCCATAATAAAATTATTGGAACAACCGTTGTACCGTACGTTCCTTAACAGTACCCACACCAAAAGCATCGTTTAGTTTGTAAGCAGTTTCTGTTGCTTTAACCCCGTTTTGAACTCATATAAAAAATGAATCTTATTTGGTGATTTCCATCTTTAATTCAATAATCCAATTTGAGGCAAAATTAATAATAAAACCAAAGTCGATGTTATCAAAATACAAATTGACAAATGTTCTTTAAAATGATACGAATACAATGAAATGACATTTTCATTGAAAAAAAAATTAAGAATAGAATTCAGAAAACAGAAACCTACAGCCAGCCACATCAACCTAATGCCATTAATTTTCTGTGTACTGAAATCTCACTATTTTCAATAAAAATAAATTAATCACTCATTTCCAAAGCAGTTTCTAAATGTCTTTCTTAACATCAGAACTATACTTTTAATATTTATTAACGTTTACTATATACCTTTTTTCTCCAATTTCTTTTCTTAAATTTTATATATGGTCTTCTCTGAGACGTTTTATTCTCTAGGACTCAATGGTAGTACTATAATTTAATTATTTTTACAGTATATAAAGCGAAATAATCAATAGTAATGCAAACAAAAAAGTCAACATACAAAATACACTAATAACTAGGCAATATAAAAATATATTAATACCCAGCAAATATATTCAACTTCTGATTAAGTGAAAGCAATTTGTAAGCGTAAAAGTTCTAACCAAAAAAACATGAATAAATTGCATGCTACGATTATAAACTGAATACTAAAACATTTAGAATTAAAGAGTACGGTTTTCATTTTTAAAATAAGATGAAACGAAAATTGCATGTTATTATGAAAGACTAAATACTTGCTTATTTAAAATAAACAATGTTTTATATAGAATGTGCCTCTATGTTACATTGTGGTAGCTTAAAGTTAAAGATCTAATATATTAGATACAATAAATAAGGATATATATATATATATATATATATATATATATAATGGTATATTACCAAATAAATATATTTATAGAAAATTCACTTGTTTCAAGTACAAATATTACTCAAAAAAAGGACACATTCTGCTAAGATCAGAAACAAATAAGGAAGTAATTATATCTAAACGTTATTAAATAGTACTTTAACACTTAAATCAACCTTTTAAAATATAATACACGAACTAAGACATCCTGTGAAATATTCTCCTTGAGATAACTTATTTAAATAATAAGATACATAACATTTTTTTTATAAGATTTACAATCAATTTTTGTGTTCCAGATAGCATTATAAAAATATATTCTCAATAATTTAAATCCGATTCTTGAAGCAGAATTGTGTTCTATCTTTATTTCTTCAATGAAATACACAAGTTTTTCTTGGCAAACTATTTTATCGTTTCATCCATTAAATGATACTCCCTTCACATAAAACATATAAGGTTTATTGTTTGTGGGTTGAAACGATTCTTATATGATTGATCACCAGAACAATTTGACAACACAAATGGAATTGACAGTAATATCATGGTGGGAAAATGCAGCTTTAGGAGATATTTTAAGGAGAAATGTTTAATATCATGTATATTTTCAATAAATGAAATTTCTGATTTAGATATAGCTAACAAAGTACAGTTAACGTCTGCAGTGATAAATTTTGATGCCAAAGAATAACAGCAATATTAAAATAATTTCTCATGTACCAATAAATCATTTTTTAAACTTAATTATTACTGCAACATTTAATAAAATAATGTAAATTTTTCTTAAGCCCTTTGATTTATATTTCTTATTGTTGGTACTTTAACCAGTTTAATTCAATATACATATAAGCTAATCATATTCAAATTCCAAAATATCAAAATCCTTTTTCTGTATTTAAAAAGTAATCACTTTTAATTATAAATTTGCTACCATTTCTGTCTAAGATATCTAATAAGGCTCTAGCATTTATTAGGATGATAGAAAAAGAATTATGATTTATGACCTTAAAATTCATATACATTTTTCTCTTTTTTGATTTTTATAGTTGTTTTAAGTGGTCCAGAACTGTTCGATGACCAACACCTAACTTCTGTGCAAGCTTTTGAATTGTTGTGCGTGGTTCTGATACAACTAACGCCTCTAACTAGTTGTTATGAAATGAATAACGACGCTCGTTCTTCAAGGATTTCGTCTCTAGCAAGATATTTTTGGAACCACCATTGCACCATATGTTTCTTAACAGTACCTACACCAAAAGCATCGTTTAGTTTACAAATACTTTTTGCTGCTTTACCACCAGTGTTGTGCGTGGTTCTGGTTTAATTAACGCCTTCAGTAGATCATTATAAACTGAAGAAGAGCGTCCGTAATCTTTCTCATCTTCAAGACTCTCGTCCTAAACACCAACTTTTTGGAACCACCATTGTACCGTACATTTCTTAACAGTACCCACACCAAAATCATTGTTTAGTTCACGAGCAGTTTCTGCTGCTTTACCCCATTGAATTTATATAAAAAATGCACTTATTTGCTCCTTTTCCATCGTAAATTCAATACTTAATTTGAAGTCAAATTAATAATAAAACCAAAGTCGATGTAACTAAAATACAGACCAAAAATGCACTTTAAAATAATATTACATGAACACGATGAAATGACACTCTGACATTGAAAAAAGATAAGGTTATAATTAAGAAAACAAAAACCGCATTTTTTTCTACCAACCTGATACAATGGAATACTTCAATAATTATATTACACTACTTCTTAATATTGAAAGAAAAGATAACTTTCCAAATGGTTTCAAAACGGTTAGCTACTTGAAAAATACTTAAAACACTGATACTCTTTACTAGACTTTCTTCTATTAGAAAACATCTTCAAAAGTAGGTAAAAAAATGAATTATCACTTAACAATTAGTTAAGTAGTTTTCCTATATAATTAATTAGTTACTATTAATACCTTTAATCAAGTAAACCATAAAAAAATACAATATTACAGAAAATGAAATAGATATTAATTGCGTTCATTTTAATACAAAGAACCTCTATCACGATTTTTTGGTTTTATTATAATTAATCTTAGTATAATTAATTTTATTCCGACACAATAACTAGTTTTTCTGTTAATAAATATTTTTTTAATAGAAAATTTAAGATCTGTGACATTTCAATATAAACTTTTTAGTAAATAAATACTATACAAGTTTAATACTATTTAAGTTTAATTCAGATAAATAAGCGACACTTATTAAATAGTATGTTAATAAATATTATATGTTTATAAATGTATCTCAACATTTATAGTTCTAGTTTCATTTAACGCTAATACTTTACTATTAGCACAATATAGTTTTTTTGGTGGATAAATTCATTTCTACAAATGATTTTTCACTGATCTCAGGAATCACATTTCTTCTGGCCAAAATTGTTCAATTATTGAATAATATTTATTAAAAAATGTACAATAATCACTTATCGATGATTTTCGATTAAAAAATTCTTTCATGGTTGTGGGTTATATGAATTTCATATTTAATTTAATTAAAACAGAACAATATAATAAGCACTTTTCTAAAAATAAATGTGTTTTTAAAAAGAAACAAATTCCCTTCTATGTTTATCTTTAAAGTAAAGGGTAGGATAATAAAAACACCTGCAGGCTTTATGAAATTTATGATAATAGAATATTGTTTCGTTCAGTACGAAAATACAACAAAACTAATATTTAATACGAATTAAATGCACTTTTGATTAATTACAGTATTTTTTAATTCTATATACACATTTCAAACTAAATACATTGAGAAATATATAACACTACTGGACGAAAACATGTACTATTGTTTAAAAAATTTAAATATAGTAACTTTATTGGGCGCGTGTTTTTAATAATATTATTTATGAACTGAATATATAATTCAATATATAATTGAACATATAATTCAATAATAACACGCCTGCGAAAGGTAAATCAACCTGATGGCAGCGGGTTCTTTGGAAACCAAACTAAAACATATGTCATATATTTCCCGCTTTAGGCTTTTGCTGAAGGCGTTGCAGCATACTACCGTTTAATCGTTCTCATTACAAAATATACACGATTGAGGTTTATTAATAATCATAAATAGTAGCATTCCTACAATAGAGGTATTTAGTGTTACACTAAGGAATTTATACGAATTTCCCAGTTTTATCTCTATTCTTCTAATAGATTAGGACGATTTATGTTTTTTACTTTTTTCTTTCAACGTGCAAATGAACTGAAAACCTAATGATTGAGTTGAAATACTATTCAAAGAATTATCTAAAACATTCTCATATCCGATATTTATTTGGCATATTTTTTTACTATTTAACACTTTATAGCCCGGGAGGGGGAAAGGATGTTAAACATTTTTAATAAATATTTTTCGATTAATTGGAGATTCTTTTATCATAAACAAAATGAAAACTGCAAATTTGTCGGTTAGAAGAAAAAATATCTTAATTCAGATTAGCCATTAGAAATTTTACATTTATCTGATATATGGTGGAAAATCGTTGATAATATTCGGAGAAATATAAATCTCTTGATTGGAAACATAAAATTGGAAGAGGAAAATTTTGCAGAAATAACATTACTGTTCTGTGTGAAAAATTTCGAAAAAATCATTTGTGCAAAAACGGTTTCACATCTGTTACATTTTGTACTTGGACGTTGATCTCTTTCATTTGCTTTACAAATTACCGTTGACCATGATCTGATGATATTCTCTCCAGAAAATGGGGCATCTCTCGGTATGAATTTGAACTTCTTGTAGAAGATGCATTGGAGCAATTTTTTAAATAATATGTGAAACTAATCTGAGTTTGTAGTCAGCAAGACTTATTCCTTACAGTAAATAACGTATGTGTTGTAGATTGTAATATGGAAAATATGGAAGAAAAGTTTTTTGTGCCATTTGATTGTCATTTTTTGAGCGGAAATATTTTTTTGAGAGGAAAAAATCTACTTCCCAATTAATCAAACAATGTCGCTGCACAACGAAATATATTTTTTTGCAATACACGTGAAGAACTTAGAGTTTCGAAATTTTTTATACGTTTTCTTCCAATGATGAACATTTGGAAAAAAGATATTATTCAACCCAATTCTCAAGTTTTTTTTTAGGTTTTCTAATGAAAGAAACGCGGTTTTTCTGATTTTTGGACGACTGTACTTTTTTTTAATGAAATAGAGAGTTATAGATTTAATCTCATTGGAAAGAGATTAGTGATCTTTAAATATATCATCTAAAAGATAGTGTTCTGAGATCATAGTTTTTTTGGAAAGCATCAAAGGATTCCTAGATACACGTCCGATTTTAAAAGGTTAAACATTATTCTAGTACCAAATTCACTCCCAAATTATTCTTATTTATTCATTTTTTTTCATATGTGCGAATTTAGAAACAGTTTTAATGAAAAACATGTAAATTATCTAATGATTGGTGTCATATATGTATATATATATATATATATATATATATATATATATATATATATGTATGTATATTTATATACCAGGGGGCTTTTCTCACCAAAACACGGGCTCGCTTTGCTCGCCCACTCGTCAATTATAAGCATGCACATGTAACCGAATGAAACAATAAACATATTAAATAAATAAGTCGACGTGACATATATATATATATATATATATATATATATATATATATATATATATATAATATATTTATCGTCGACTTATTGAGATATCTTCGAAAATGAAATAATTAAATTGATATAAAAAAAATAACAACTTACATTTATAGATTGAAATATTATAATCGTTCCAGTTTACTTTATAAAATAAGTTTAGCTTTGTATATATATATATATATATATATATATATATATATATATATATATATATATATATATATATATATTAGCATGTGTATAAAAAATAAATGAAGAAAATACTGTAGAAATAATGTCAATAAGGTTTTAAAAATTTAAATATTTTTGTAATAAAAATCGTATTTTATACCAAACTTCAGATTAATATTCTATCGGTATAAAAAACTTTAAATAAATTTTCAATGGCCATGTAGAAACATTTAGTATATGTTCTTGTAATTCAAAAAAATATTCAGACTTCAAAAAAAAATTTTACAATTTAAATAAAATAAAATAAAAATTATCTTTAGCACATACAAACAATTATAAACACTTATTCACATATATTCTCGTATATATATATATATATATATATATATATATATATATATATATATATATATATATATATATAAGTTAAGTTTATTTTGTAAAGTAATCTGGAATGTTTATAATATTTCAGTTTATAAATGTAGATTATTATTTTCTTATATCAATTTCATTATTTCATTATTTCATTTTCGAAGATGTCTCATTATTATCTGTTTTGTTTCCTAATTCTACATTATTTATTTTTATTTCTAAGAAGGTTTTTGTTAATTGTAATTTTTCTTCACTTCCATTTTCTATTTTTTATATTCTATTTTATTCATTTCTATTGAAATATGTTATCATATTTTCATTTTGGTTTACAGATTGCGCAAAAACTTTTATTAGCTATTAGTGCCAATATTTTAAAATTATAATCATTTATATACAACGGACAACACTTTCATATATTATTAAGTATTATTATTTATATATGACTTGTATAATACTGTATAATTATAAACAGTCAATTTATGGATGGATGAATGGTGGTATCCTTGGTAAACATCCAAAAATATTATATATATATATATATATATATATATATATATATAGAGAGAGAGAGAGAGAGAGAGAGAGACACTATTTAAATAGTTATATATAGTATATTGGTATTGTTATATTGTATATACATATATATATATATATATATATATATATATATATATATATATATATAGTAATAAATAAGAACAAACCGATTAGTTATATTCAATATGTTCTCTAATGCAATTTTCTGAATATTTTTTAAGACCAATCAAAAAGTGTATTGAAACAACATATTCGTATGAAGAAATTTTATTTGTTAGTTCTCAAAACTTTGATAAAAAAATAAATATGTCACAACAAATAATTACTTTTAAATAAAATATAATTTCATTTTTAAAATATTTAGATAATATTATAAATATTATTTTAAATGTCAAATGTTTTAATGAAGTGGTAATTAATTATTGATATAGGAACGTAATTAAAGTTCAAATAAATCCAGACATTTTATGTTTCTCTTTTATCAAATATTTTTGATTTCAGCTATTATCGACAAATTTTCTTTTTTTTCTTAAAAATTACATTAAATTAATATAATTCCAATATATATATATATATATATCAGCAGATTGATAATTTTTATATATGTAGATATTTTTAATCAAAATATATACAAATAATTTGTTAGAAATATGTATAATTTCACTGTTATATTTTTCTTATACTTATATATCAATAAAAAAATGCCAAACAGCATACGGTTGTAATACAGTTTTGTATTATGAAAGTGGAAAGTTACTTTTAACAAGTTTAAATACTATGTAATACAGAGCCATCTAACCATACTGATGGTATATATTTATGTACGTACTAATATTATTTCAGACTCAAACCATTTAAGCAAGCAACTTAAATGCTACAGAGGTCTAATAATCGGTTACATTATTCAAATTTAGAAATACTTTATGGAAAGGTACGCATTTGAAAACATTAATTAAAATAAAAATAAAAGATAAATACAAGAATTTTTAATGATACTCCTATAAATATATCAAAATAAACATTCTAAAAAAAATATAAAGTAATATTCCTTTAATTTTTATAATTTATTATTAATTATTATTTTCGCACCTAAACATTTAACACCCCGTTAAGAGTTTTATGATTAAAAAAATATTATTAATTTTTAATAAACTTAATTTTCTTAATTAAGTTGGTAATTAAATCTTAAATATTTAAAAATTTTAAAATATATTCATATAATAAAAAAATCTATATATATGTTTTGTTTTTCAAAATTAATCAGTATTCCTAAACTACCAGTTCGTAATACATTTTTAATGAAACATGAAATGCTTTAAAAATAATAATATTAAATGAAATCTTTAATATAAAAAAAATATCGAAAAAGTTGATTGTATTTATTTGATTAATATATTATTTGAGATTTTTATCTAAAATTTGTTGCTAAATACATAGATTCAGATAATTTTATCTAATGCAATTACATTTCTTTTTTACGTTGGTATATTTATACATAATTTTATTTCTTTCACTTATTTCATAATTTTGATAACATTTTCGTTACTAACGGGATACATATGTCTCACCAAATTTCATATATTTCTGTAAAGGGAATACTTTACATAATGAACCCACTATAAGATATTAATGTGACAAAACTTCCCATGACTTTATCTTTTTTCCAAGATGTCGGAAAATTCTTGGACAATAATTTTGACCAATTTTAACTATCCCTTAATGGAATTAATTACCATTTACCGAAATTATTAAAGAAAAGTCGTATTGAAAGGATTAAAACACATTATTTTTATAATTTAAATAATTAAACAAATGATCAAAATTATACCTTTTCCATTTTGTAGTTAAATTTGGTTTTATTAACGAATCATTCTCTAAATGCCAATTTTTTCATCAAAATTATTGAATAAGTTAATAATTTAATAATAATTATCGAACATTTTTGGAAAAAATTATAGCTTCTGGAAAATAATTATTTTTTTAAGAAATGCTCTTTTCCGGTAAAAGAAACCGTATCAATCTTATTAGGATATTGTGGCTAAAATAAGATTAAAAAATACATTTTCCACATATCTTATTAACCATAATTTTTTTTCTGATCAATAACATTCAATTAATGATTATTATCGCAATACATATTTGACACTGTGATTAAAATTCACTTTCAAAATGCATTATTTTTTGTACTTCAAACCCTTAAATTTTCTTATTAAAATTTTTCACTAGATGATTATTGATCATTTTTGATTTTGATTATACGTATTTCAATAGCTATCCTATTCTTTCCGAAGCCCTAAAGTAAAGAAAAATTATTTTTTTCTGTAATTTGGAGTTCTGTGAATGAAGGACTGTTATGGTTTATGCGGTGTGTGAAAAAAATATTTGTGAAAAAATAAAGTGTTTTAAATAATCGATTTGAGATAGAATAAAATTAATGTGTTACAAGTTTCAATACAATTTCAGATAAGAAATACAGTTATAAATGACAAAGTAAATATATATAATGAGTACCAAATTGGGAAAAATGGTCGTACACTTTAAACTTGTATGATTCTTGATAATAAATTTCATAACAATTTAAAGGCTTCATTAAATGAAAAATCAGTTATCAAAAATGTATTCATATTTATTTTAAAAATTAGTGCTAATGATTCATCTTACGTAGCAATTAATTCATTTTCATCGCCAAATTATTATTTATAAGATATCTAACCAACAGTTAGCCTGCTTCATTAATATATAGTATTCTGTTTTTTACTTGTATATCATATAATTTATAATTAATCATACAATTTATAATTAATAATTATATTTTGTATAGCAGTTATGTATAATAGTATTATTAATTCTGATGGTTATTGGGAACATGGATTGTCAACCTGTAAAATTATTATTTTACAACATTTTGTTCTATCATTCTATAGGCTATTAAGGAAGGATAATATTTATAAATATTTTATTTTTCGTGTAATCCATGTGGTTAAATTTCGTTTAAAATTATACAGGATCATTCTGTTCACATATGGCCAATATTATTTGATTTTATTAATACATCTGTTATATTTATTTTTTTGTTACAATTATTGGATTCATATAAAATGGTTCGGGATTATGAAATAATTTATATATATACTATATATATATATATATATATATATATTAAAAATAAATTAAAAGCTAGTATGATTTACAAAGAAAATCTAAAATTTTTGATAACGATACAATATTTTTTTAAAATATAGCTTTATATGAAAATATTAAATATTTATATGAAATATATTTTCTTGTATAAAGTATTTACTCTACGATCATTTGTCAGAGGTAGGTCAATTAGTCGATAATAAGAGCCACATATAATAATTTTCATACATTTTTGAATGTTTACGAGCCATAGAAAATGTTACTTTATAATTGTATTTATTAGCTTGTTAGAAAAATAATTGCGTGTTATTGATGTTTTTTAAGGATTGTCCATAACCGCAGAGTTATCTTAAACAACAGTTTTGACATATAATGCATATATATATATATATATATATATATATATATATACATACATACATATATATGTTTGAAAAGATAATGTGAATTATCCATTGTGAATTATCTATTTATCGTATATATATAAAGTTTAGGAAAATGGAAATGAAATGCAATATTGTCTCGGGTGTCGCACAGAGTAGCTTTGGGAACCGCATAAGGCTCTCGAGCCACAGTTTGTCCACTCTTGCCATATGTAATATCGATATGATAATCTAACCTACCCTGGAAATGAACTGAATCGAAATTCTCTTTCCTTACTTTACCTAACTGGTTTGACTGCCTGACCTGATAATAATTTTTTCTTTTTTTTCCCAGTGGACCCAATTTACTTTAGTGGTTGTTAAATATCGTTTCAAGAAAAATCATTTAAGAATAAAGAGAAATGATATATAACTTTCAAGTGAATTATTCATTAATGCAATTTTGTTTTGGATAAATATCTGTCTCTAAATTTACTTTCACAAACGACTTTTATATTCTCCAGATAAAACAAAGAAACGTGTATTCAAAAATATTCAATACTTGATTATACTGCATTATAATTGTTGCTTATATACACTCCTATGGAAATGACATCATATTCAGAACGTTGAGGCACAGAAAAATAATAATATTTATGAATATATCACTCCAAGTTTGAGTGAAAAGTTCATTTGTGAAATTTGTCAAAACTTCAGTTATTATAAATTCAATTTTTTATAAATTTAAAATTATAAATATTGAATTTTAATGTATTTTTTAACAATCAATGATATATTTCAAAAATAAAACATTCAAAATAAAAATACATGTACATCAAAACAGACATGAAAATCTTCAAGCATATTGACAGAAAATTTTCAGTAAGACGTAGTTATGAAATAATTATACCGTATATAATTATACCATACTGCCTTTACTGAACTTTTAATAATAAATAAAGAATTCATAGGAGATGTACATAAAATGAAAATTACTAAAGAGAAAATGTTGTGTAACAGAGAAACTATTGTTAGCTACTGAGTAAAATATTAAAATACAGAAAATTGTTTCTTGCTATACTTGTCTTAGTAGAATTGAATTTTGTGAGATGTACAGAAAAGGAAATTAATTAATTATTTTGTGCTTGTGATTCATATTTAATAAATTACAGGAACTGAATTTAGAAAGTAGTTACGTTACGAATTGTTGATTTATAAGAGTGAAAGTATATTTAAAAAATATTTTTATATTACTATATTCAATATATATTATTAATTACATTTAATTTAATATTTCTTATACTAAAAATGTAAAAAAAAGCCTGCATTTGATGCAGCATATGTATATATGTGTATGTATATATATATATATATATATATATATATATATATATATATAAGGTTAATACGAAAATAATTGAGGTTTTTGTATTCTAAATTCTAATCTTATTTTTTTCAATGAAAGTGTCATTTCATCGTGTTCATGTTAATAACATTTTAAAGTTCATTTTTCGATCTGTATTTTGGTAACATCGACGTTGATTTTATTATTAATTTTGTTTTAAGCTGGGCTATTGAACTAAAGCCGGAAAAGAATAAAATAAGAGCAATTTTTTATACGAGATCAAAACGGGTTGCAAAATAGCAGAAACTGCTCATAAACTAAACAATGCTTTTGGTATAGCTACTGTTAAGAAATGTATGATTCAATGGTGGTTTCAAAATTTCGTGTTGGGGACGGGAGCCTTGAAGATGAAGAAGGTCGTGGGAATTCTTCTTTAGTTCCTAACAATTAATTGAAGGCGATAGTTGAATCACAACTATGCACAATATTTCTAGAGCTTACACAAAAATTAGTCATCCAATAGTTTCGAACAACTTAAAACAGATAGTAAAATCAAAAGAAAGAAAAATGTATATGAATTTGAAGGTCATAAACCGCAATTATTTCCCCACCAACCCAATATATATATATATATATAATGTTAATATAAATTTATTATTTATTATAGAAATACAATAAACTTTTTATCTACCTATTTTGTACGAAAATGTCAAATTAAAACACATTTTTTTATACAATAAAGAAGAAATAATTATATTTTTTCTTTGCCATGTAACGAATTTACTAGACAATTCGTTTTTGAAATTAATATGAAAAGTATTTAAAAATGATTTACAACAAGGTTCAATATATATATTTATATATTTTATAGACCTGTAGAATACTTAATATTTTAACCTTAAATAAATTGAATTTTTTTAAATTTAAAAAGTGATACGATCGTGTTATAACTTTTTATAATGATCTTGTTGCACTTTTTAAAATGATAACGTCAGAGACGAACATTTTATTGAAAAAAATAATTAATGATTGAGCTTAAGTTTATTTGATCTATATAGTATAAAATGTTTAAATAATATTTGTTTTATATCAAATTATTAAATGATAAAATATCTATATTGAAGATTTGGAATGTATGAAAGTCAATGTATCTACACTACCGAAATTAAAATTGTAAGGTTAAAATAAATGTTTAAGTGCAATTAGCAATAAAATTTTACCAAATTTAAAAACCTGTAACAAATAAAAAGCATAGCTGACGTATTATAGTAAATATATAATATATATATATATATATATATATATATATAATAGGAGGTTGCATTGAAATCCGCTGTTCACGTGTAGATGACCTAGGTGCGTATGTTGTGGGTAATGAAAGATATCTCTTATGACATTTGAAGTGTAAACATTTTCCACTAAAATTCAGTCATTAGACGCCGTCTTTTACTTACACAAGAGCTTTTCTATAATCGAATTAAAATGGAAAGCGATAAGTTGTTTTTCCGATGTGTACTTCCATACTACTTTGATTTGAAAAAGTGCAAATGAAGTTCATCGATTACATGCGAAAACGTAGTTCTATTGGAAAAAAAACCCTACCACTCCAACATCACCCAAACACTCAAAGAATTGGCTCAACATCTCAAAGTCGATTAATCAACTATTTCATGACAGTTACAAGCCATGGGAAAGATTCATAAAGAAGGGAGATGGCTGCTACATGAATTGACCGAAAATTCCATTGCTAGTCGTTTAAACATCTCGATTTCTTTGCTTGCAAGGCATAAAAAGAAGAGTTTTTTGTTGCATATCGTGACCGGTGATGAAAAATGGATCTATTTATATCCTTTCCTATCTATTTATATCCTACTATCTATCCTGGCCAACCATCAACGTCGACACCAAAGCGAAACATCCTCAGTCACAAAGCTATGCTCACTATTTGGTGGAATATGGAGGGTGTCGTGTATTATGAACTATTGAAACCGAAGGAAACAATCACCACCAAAGGGTATCGACAAAAATTGGAGCGTTTGAATAATAATTTGAAGCAAAAACGAACATCAATTGCATTAAATCGCCGAAAAATGATTTTTCTCCATGACAACGCTCGGCTCCATGTCGCTATAATCGTGAAACAAACACTTATGGAGCTCGAATGGGAGATTTTCCTGCACCCGGACTTGCCCAAAGATATTATCATCTGTTTCGATCAATGCAACATTCTTTGGAAGATACACACATTTCTATAACTACGGAGAAGTCGAAGATTGTGTTGCTTAATGGATTGTCTCAAAAGACAGACCATTATTTCGTCGCGGAATTCAACTTCTGTTAGAAAAGTGGGAAAAATGTATAACTTTCAAAAGCAAATACTTTGACTAATGTATTCACACATGTTATTATTGAAATATATGCTCAAAAAATCACAAAAAACAGCGGATTTCAATGCAACTTTCTCATATATACACATATAGGTAGGATTGTTGTGCGTGTGTGTGTGTTTATATATATATATATATATATATATATATATATTATTAGATTATTTTATATAGATTTATTCATAAAAAGAACAAAAGAGCATGTAGGAGAATGTAAAAAGTATGGAATAAATACTTAAAGTGATTAAAATTTTCTCTGGTCAATTGAATTAGTAAGAAATATTACATAGTAATGGTTTTTTTTGGAGTTTTATTGACTAACAAATTGCAAAGAATCAAATTGGTTGGTTTTTGTAGAATTAAATATTCAGAAGTGATTTGGAGGTGAGTTCTTAAGATCCTATATATATATATATATATATATATATATATATATATATATATATATATATATATATATATATATATATATATATATATATATATATATATTTGAAGTTAATAAATCTAGAACTATTTTGAAATTATATTTTTATGCGAACGTGCAAAAAAACTTTTTAAATTCAGTAAAATTTTGAATTGTGGACGAAAACTATAACATCAGTGAGTTAGCCAAGAAATTAAAGTAACTTCTCAGTGTATAAATGGTTGTGCATAATCAAGTCTGGGATTGTATTAATTTCATAAACCTCAGTTTATGCACTCCTTTATTGTTGTACGTTTAGGTTGTATGGTTTCAGTGAATATGATTGAAAAATAGAAACATAAAAATAAAATGCATTATAAAAGATGTTTATAATAAATTTAATTACATAAATTATAATTAAATAAACTGCGTTCGAATTAATAAAAATATGAACATATGAACTAAATATAAACTAAGCAAATAAAAAGGTAATTGATTTTTAATATTTATTTCAATCATTCCTTTTTCTTAAATAGAAATTAACATGTAGTTTAAAATAATAATATCATGGTTAAAATTAATATGGATTTTAATCTGGAAAATTAATTTAGATTTTTTTCGATATTTTATTTTTCTTTTTTTCGATATTTATTAAAAAAATAAATGAAATAGATTATGATTCCGTGGATATTTGAAAAACTAAAATTAATTTTCATCTAATTTTTATTAAATACATATTTGTATATATAATATATATATATATATATATATATATATATATATAAATTTATATATATATATATGTATATATATATATATATATATATATATATATATATATATATATAAATTTCGTGCAGGGGACGAAAGCCTTGAAGATGAAGAAAATCGCGGAAGTACTTTTTCAGTTTATAACGACCAACTTAAAGCGTTAATTGAATCAGAAACACATACAACAATTTGAGAGCTTGCACAAAAGTTAGGCGTTAGTTATCCTACAGTTCAGGACCACTAAAAATTACTTAAATTAAATAAGTATACGAATTTGAAGGTTATAAACCGCAATTATTTTTCTACCAACCTAAGAAATACTCCTGAATTTTTGTAAATATACCAAATTTTCTATACAGAAGAAAAGCATTGGTGAAATGGAACGAAAATTAATTACTTAAATTTGAGAAGTTGCCAAGAGCGAGCAAAACGAAAAATAAGAATGTATCAAAGGATTTTTCTGGAAAATGTGGAGTATAATAAATAAATCTGACACGAATAAAGCTCGATTTATAAATTAGCTGTATTGTGTCTGGGTTAAGTTCGGAATTATTATCCCATTCCAGACGGAAGATTTCTTATAAAATGATGCCCAGGGGCCAGAATTTTTTAACATATTTATGTTGAAAATTTAGAAAAGAAGAAATATTTGGTAAGTGATAAATTAATATCGTAGACATTTTTCGTACAAATCATATGACAACGCACCATGTATGTTGTTGACTCTTCATCATAATTATATTACGAAGGACCGATGACACACTATATGTGTCGTACACATAAAAAAGGAAAAAACATAATTAAAGTGGAAAACAATACTTATTTCCAAGATATTAAATAAACATTTTTTTCTAAATCACTATCATATGTCCATCCTTCAATATATTCATTATGTTTCAAGGATTCAACTATATTTTGAATTTTAAATTCACTTTCACTTTCATCATCAGTTCTGTAATTAGTTTCTTCACTTGTTCTACTAAATTCATTATCTCTTATTTTGAAACTTATATTTATATGGTCCTCACATACCATACTCATGATACTCTGATACTCATGATACTCTGTAATCATTTTTCTATTTTTTTCTGTTACTTTAAAAGAAAAAATCATCTATCTCATCGTCATTGTTCATTTTTTGCAGTCTTCAAGGTTCTGGTAGTGTATTACTCATTTTTAGGTCTTAGCTTGAAACCAATATAAATTTTATTTTTTATACATCTTTAACTTCTAGCCTATTTCAAAACGATCTTATATTTATGTCTAGTTCTTTATTACTAACTGATAATATTAATTCATGATCATGACACACACGATCACGTCAATCGTCTTTTTAGCTAGATACAGCATTACACACCTGATGTGTAATATGTCTCGAATGAGTTAAAATATTTTTTTAAATATAAAAATTAAATAACAGTATATATACTTGCATATATACATATATATATACATATATATATATATATATATATATATATATATATGTCTAACATTTCTATCAAGACATTTCTTCCATGAATAAGTGGTACTATCCAAGTAGAGTCCAAATATGTTGGTTAACTACTGGTGCACATTGAAAGAGTTTTCACAACCAAAATGATATCAGAAATCAATATTAACTATACTTTAATTAATAAAAGGACTATATGAAATAATTTACTAATAAATAAAATTGTCAATTGGATATATATTGGGTCGGGGATTTCTTTAAAGTTAGAGTGAATTTTTGTATATACCTTTAACTCAATTCGCATGACTACTTCTTACAATACAATCAGTTAGATACAAGGAAGTCAAGAAGAAACTTTTTAATTGGCCTATATGTAATGGCTACATCACTGTCAAATTGTCAATAGTTCTATATTTATCATTTGAAACAACCAAACTATCTACACACAATTCAACGCACTTTTCATAACAATGTTTTAAAGCGGTTACCTACTTACACTTAAGTAACATTATTTGTTTTTGGATTCAAAGTAGAAGTTCAATATATATATATATATAGTTCAAGGTTAATCAATACTTTCAAAGCTGTGTTTAATAAAAATTATATATATATATATATATATATATATATATATATATATATATATCAATATTGACTATATTTTAATTAATATAAGAAATATATGTAATAGGTCATTAATAGTTAATATAAAATTGTGATTTCTTTAATAATGAAAAAGAAAACTAAAAACATATTTAGAATCAACAAAGTATTATTACAAAAAGATCAACTTGTTTAACACTTTCAGTCCGGTACTTTTTTAAAACTCTCCATACCAGTGCAGTAAAAATAGTTAACCGCTAATATTTTTCATGAAAATTACTATTTATGAAAGAATAGAAAGATTTTTAATTAGTTAAACAACAAGTTTAATCCCTATACAAGCGATTATTATCAATATAACATGTGTATGACAAGAAAATAAAGAAATATATATTTAAATATCATAACAGATATTTACAAATAAAAACGCTGTTAACAGAGTTTACTACAACGGAACGGTAGAGTTAAGTATTATGTCAGAGAAAGGGTATTTATTTGTTATTCATTTGAATGAAAAAAGTTATTAAAGGAAAAAATATATTTTACTGTATACTTTTATAATTTATATCGAAGTATTATTTAATTTATAAATATTTTAATGCAATGAAATTTGATAGAAATAAAATTATAATTGATTATTTACATACAATACACAATGGAAAATTAATTATGAAATTAATAAAATATGTATAAATATTTAGAATATATAAATATATCATTTATAAAAAAAAATAGATTGTATGCTTGTTTTCTGTGAAGATTTTCCTTATAAAAATATTATGTCTATTATTTTGTTAATTTATTCTATTTAGAAATAAAAACGCGTGAAAAGTATTTATTAATGATTGTATTTATTTATTAAATAAAAGAGTATTTTTATATGCATTTAATTTGATATCATGTATAAATATAGCCAAAAAAATATATTTCCACGAGGTAATTACTGAATATATAATTTATTTATCAAAAAAAAGTAATTGTTAATGTGAAACGAAAGTCCTTTTAGAACTAATATAGTTTGTAAATAGTAGTAGAACCATGACGAAGTAATCATGTAACACTTTTTGTCAATAAACGTATCATATTCATAACACAAACTTTTTATGTACGTAATGGAGCAAAAAAATAATCGAAAAAAGGTATTAAAGTGCAACCCTTTTTAAGTTTCAATTGAACCATCTGTTGACACGTTTAAAAAGTCTATTCTACTTGTTTTCGTATGTATCTTTTTATGTGTTCGGTACGCGTATACGTTTTTTTGTCAATTTTAGTGGTCGCAAACATTCTCATAAATTTGTAGTGTTCCATTACAAAAAAAAAAACTCTAGCGGGTTAAAAGGGTTTTATAGATCGTTGCGGAAAAAAATGAATGTAGGTTTTATTTCATTGCGGTAAGCAGTTAATTTTTTTATGTTTAAGCTGTTCTATGTCAACACTTTTTTAATTTCTCACCTGTGGAATATCATTTTTTTTAACGAGGAAAAAATGTCAAGCCATTTCTTTTCAATTTGTGTGTACGCTTGTAGAGGCTTGTGTTAATTAAATGTCAGTGAATTGAATATTATTTAATAGCTGTAAGGTCTATTATTTCAGATTAAAAGGGACTTTTAGAATTTAATAAAAGTTCTATAATTACATACATACATACACGCACATATATATATATATACATATATAAATTAAGAAGGTAATTGTTTTGTATTATATTTTTATTAATAATTATAATAGGTTTTTCTTAAGAAAATAACTATACATTTAGTTTATGCAATAACAATTTATTAATTACATTTTTTTGAATATATTACACATCAACATGAATTTAACTACATAATTATTTCATTATTCGTATGTTGATTAGTGTATAAATCAGTTAATAACTAATTTGATTTTTATTTCTCACTTTCCGTTCTCTTTCTCTCACTATATATATATATATATATTTACACACACACACACATATATATATATATATATATATATATATATACACGCATATAAGTCAAATTATTTTAATTAAGTATTAGGATAGTAGAAAATTAATTGCGATTTATAACCTTTAAATTCATATACAGGTTACTCTTTTTTGATTTTCGTAGCTGTTTTAAATGGCTTAGAACTGTTGGATGACTAACACCTAACTTTTATACAAGCTCTCGAATTGTTGCATGGTTATGTTTCAAATAAACACCTTCAGTTGGTCGTTATGAACTGAAGAAGAATGCCCACAACCTTCTTTTTCTTGAAGACTCTCGTCTTTAGCACGAAATTTTTGGAACCACCATTGTACGTTTTTTAATAACACCCACACCAAAAGCGTCGTTTAGTTTACGAGCGTTTCTTCTATTTTACCATCTGTTTTGAACTCATACAAAAAATTGCTGTTATTTGCTTCTTTCCATCATTAGTTCGATACCCCAATTTGAAGCAAAATCAATAATAAAACCAAAGTCGATGTTACCAAAACATAGACCGGAAAATGTTCTTTGAAACAATATTAACATGAACCGATGAAATGACACTTTCATTAAAAAAATTAAGGTTAGAATTCAGAAAACAAAAACCTCAATTACTTCCTTACCAACCTAATTTAATGAAACAATCGTCAAAAACTCGTAGATTTATTTTTTAATAAAAAATTAACTAAAACATATAATTTGAGTACCGACCACTGATGTTGATTACGCGTTGCTAACAAATTTTTGATATATATTGGGTCGGGGATTTCTTTAAAGTTGGAGTTAATTTTTGTATGTAGCTCTTCAAATACCAACTGGCGTGATTGCTTCTTACAATACAATGACAGAGATTCAAGGAAGTCAAGAAGGAACTTTTTTACTGGCCTATATGTCATGGCCACATCATTACCAAATTGTCAATAGTTCTATACTTATCATTTGAAACAAGCAAGTTATCCACACAAAATTCAATGCATTTTTCATAATAATTTTTTTAAAGCGGTTACCTACTGACACTTAAGTAACATTATTTGTTTTTGGATTCAAAGTAGATATTCAATATATATATATATATATATAGTTTAAGATTAATTAATACTTTCAAGGCTGTGTTTAATAAAAATAATATATATATATATATATATATATATATATATATATATATATATATATATATATATTAATTAAATGAAATTATTTCAAACGTGAATGAGTTTGAATTTTGAGAAAGTTCAAATAATCTATATTAAAAAAAATACTAAGTATAATTCTAATAAAAAAGACATTATGTTTATCAATACTGATTGTACATTCATCGTTTAAATGTTTATTTTTTAAAGTAAGTTTTTTTTAATTCGTACTAAAGTAACTTCACAGAAGTAAGATAATCGTAATGTAGATTTTTCTTATATGATTATATCAGTGGTAGATTCAAATGAAGAAGCCGTCTCGATACAACTGAGTTATACCCAAGTGAGTTCTAACTGAAGAAAATAACCACATCCCCGGCAACGTTATCATGGTGCAAGCATCGGTAATGTTTGTATGTAGTTGAGGACGCGGGAGGGCCGACGCCGCGGCTAGAAAATAACTAGAACTAGACAACAACAATTTTCAGTAAACAAAAGGTTCGCCATGAAAGATGGTTACACGCCCTGCCCGCTGTGGGGCGGGTCCCATTGTTACGTTTTAACAACGCGTATATGAACATCACGTATATGTATAACTATATCCAAACACACATACACACATATATAGACACATTGATAAACTCCGAGGTGTCCCCCTGTTTTAAGATAGGTCAACAATGATACGCTATGTTAATCTATTCAGTCGTGTTACGCTCTAAAAACTTTTATCTGCATTTTTAGACGATAGAATATATTTCAATGTTTTTAATATTAAAGTAGTTGGATTCAGTCAGAAACTTAAAAACTCCATTAAATGGATACGCTTAATGGATATTAATGAAACTGGAGACTTCGTGATGAATTAAATTACAATTTTGGTCAAGTTACTCATATGCATTTACAAGTAAAATATTTGACGTTATAGAATATACAGATATCACAAATCATCATTGTAAACGTCACAATGACAGATTAATACATTGAACTAGCAAACATTTTGTCAAGGGATCTTGGGTGTTTTACTAAATATAAAATATTATTCGTTTGTATGTATAAGTAATTAAGGTACTGTATTTTTAATAAAATATTCATTATAGGAGGTTGGTACTTCTATGATACATAATTATATATATACAGATACAAATAGATATAATATATAAATGTTGCTTAACTTACATCAAATTTTACATATAAATACTTGTATAATGGTCAGATAAACTAAATAATTATTTAATTCTCATCTATTTTATTTATTAATAATATATTTTAAACACATACAGTGCTGCTCAAATGCTGTTCACGAATTTTAGATTGGCAAAACTTTAATCTAAAAATCAACGATTACTTCTGAAAATACTCGAATAACTTCATTATTTATTAGACTGAGACCACATAGTCTGATAATGCAGCATTTTAGTCATTTTTTTGGTGTCATTGAAAATTATTCATATTCGAAATACAGTAAAGATCATGAACAGTTCTTTGGGTGAAGTATTCTTTAATATTGAATTTCACCAAGTAATTTTTTTTAATATTTCTATTCTCAAAATTGTCTGACAAATAATAAAGAGACAAGGTAATAAATCATAGATTTTGATTAAATCTGACAAAGTAAATTGTTATGACTTGTAGATGGAAAACGAAAAAGTATTGACATAAGAAAGACAATTGCAACAGAAATTAAAAACTTAACTCCAGTCTGTCAAATAACTTATTTATACAGTGTTTTTACTGGATTTGTATCAAAAACCAAAAAGGAATTGAAAATCATTGTTGGGGTCAATAAAGGAAGACGTCCAGAAAGATTAACTCTAGAGACCAAACGCTATAGACAATCTGCACAGTGCAGTAATACAGTGGTCAATGCTATACAGGGCAAAAATGTCTTACAAAATAATCTGCAAATCAATGTTTGGAACCAAACAGTTAGGAACTGTCTAAGAAAACCAGGATTAAAATCTAAATACAAGCTAAAAAGGCATTGTTGACTAATATCCATAGGAATAAATGTTTAAATTATGCAAAAAAGATAAACATGGGGACCCTGTTTATTATAATCGAGTCGTTTGGTTGAATAAGACTAAAATTAATCATATACACTCGGATGGAATTGGATCAATCAAAACGCAAGCTAAAAGAATGAAGTGTTATGAAAAAGTTTGGAGACTGCTCTTTAATGGTTTGTGGTTGTTTCAAAAGAAATAAATTAAGAAACTTGTGAAGAATACAAGGGGTTATGAAAACAGAGAACTCCAACTCCATAGAAATCCTTAGGGATTAGTTTCTTCCAAGAACCGAAAAGTTTGGATATAAGCAAACAGATTTAGTACTTATATAAGACAACGACCTTAATCATACAGTTAAATAACGAAAATTTTCTTCCAAACAAACAACATTGTTGTAGTAGATGGACCACCGCAATCTCATGACTTCAACCGAAAAGAACACCTATGGGCTATATTGAAAAAAAAACACTTGTATTCATTGGAGAAGTACCAAAAACTATTGACAAATTATGAGATGGAACCAATCAAGTATGATCAAGTATTGAAGAGTCCACATTGAAAAATTTAATAGACAATATGCCAAAAAGAATAGAAGCATTTTTAAAAGAAAAAGGTGGCTATACGGTGTACTGAGTTCCACAAAATAGTAAACGTTTCACGCAAACCAAAAAAGTATCCACAAACTAAGAGAGGTAAAATAATTTCTAGAAGTAATACGAGTGATGCAATATTTATATTTAATTATTTTTTTTGTTATTATAAAGTATCTAAAATTTAATACTGAATAAACAAATTAATATTTTTCTTCACAAGCATGAAAATTGTCATTTTTTTAAGACTTCACAATTTCGTGAATAGTTTTTGGGGTCACTATAAATTATATATATATATATACACATATATATATACATATATATATATATATATATATATATATATTAAATATATATATACTATCTTGAAAAGTTAAGTATATAGTAATAATTCGAGTTATAAAATATTATGTAGATTAATGCATGTTTCAACATTTACATTTTATAAATAAAAATTACCTTAATATATCACATATATAAATATATATATATATATATATATATATATATTGCTATTACTAAATAATTAACAGTTATGAAACTGAATTGTTATAGAATAAAAAATAGTATATTTAATCCTAAAGTTCCTGTTATTCTAATAAATGTACGTAATAAACATTCGATATATTTTCATCACTTCATAGTACGTACATGGAAATTTTTGATATGATAAAAATACTATAACAATTTAAAAAATATAGAAATATTTATAGAAGGTTAATTATATATTTGACAGATCTGAATTTATATGGTAAAAAGGGCAAGCAGATTTTTTAAAAAACTATTTGTATTTAAACAATCTGTTACATAATTGTTATTTCAATGTAGCCACATTTCCACACGAAATAAATAAATTTTAATAATTAGCAAAACACAAAAATATGTTCATTTTGAAAAAAATGCACAAAAAATGTTATTTGACGTATATAAATGAAAAAAAACATTTCGACATGAACGCAAATTAATCTCGATATTACATACTTTTATGAATTATCTTTAAGAAAACGAATACATACATACATATATCTGTATATATCTGTATATATATATATATATATATATATATATATATATATATATATATATATATATACACATACATACGTGGGTCGTTTGATAAGTTTGGTAATTTTTTATGATATGGCGCCACCATTTATTTGGTGACATCACGGGTATCAAGTATCACTTTTCAAACTGGAATTGGCAAAATTTTGACCAAAAGCGAGACGTTGTTCACGTTCTACAGATGTTTGAAGCGTTGATATGTTTCCACAAAAATGGAAAAAAACGGGAAGGCCTTTTTGCGTTGATTCATCACCGTGGATGAAATATGGATCCACCATTACACACCCGACTCGAAGCAGTAGTCAAATCAGTGGAACCCGACTGGTGAAAGTGCACCGATGAAGGAAAAGACCATCTTGTTGGTTGGGAAGGTGATGGCTACTGCTTTTAGGATTCCTAAGAAATGATCCTGATCGACTATTTAACGAAGAGAAAAACGATAACAGTAGCCTATTATGCAACATTATTGGACCGTTCTAAAGAAGTACTGAAACAAAAACGGACAAGATTGGTGCACAAAAAAGTGCTCTTTTATCAGGACAACGCGCCGTCCCACAAATCGACCATTGCAATGGCAAAATTGCACGAAACAGGCTTAGAATTGATTTGTAATTCACCCCATTCTCCGAACTTGGCTCCGTGCAACTTCTTCATCTTTCGAAACTTGAAAATTTGGCTCGGTGAGAAGAAATTCTTGTCGAATGAGGATATCATCGCCGCTGTCAATGCGTATTTTGCAGACTCGCTGGATCAAGTGTAGAGCCCTCAATAGAAACTATATTGAAAAATAAAATCGATTTTTTTTCAAAAAACGTTGTTTAACTTGTTTTATTACCATCCATATCAAACGATTCGCGTGTATGTGTATATATATATATATATATATATATATATATATATATATATATATCAAATGAAAATGAAAAGGTGCTACTTGTAGATTGTAGCGGGAGGAGCGGTGTTGCGAGAAACTGGTCTCCGCAAAAAAAAGTTTATTTTATGGACATTTTAAGATGGGTTTATTTTTTATGTATAGAGACATTATCAGTATTAGATATGTAAATATTTCGGTTCGTAGCGGCATAAAAGTATGTGAATTTTTTTATATATATTCTGTATGTAATAAAACACTACATTTCCCATCACTTTATCCTCAGGACAAAGTAATGAAAAATGTTTGCTTTGTCAGCTCATAGGTTTCAAGATTAATTTATTAAGTTTCATTCTTAAGTTTTTTTATGTTTAAATATATTATCTTGTAAAAATCAATTAACAGTTTTTTATTTCTATGTTGCTTTCTATTTTCTCGTTAATTTTGACGGGGTATATATTAGTATATATATATATATATATATATAATATCCCACGGATTTATTCTTCATGGCAGCTGTAGATTCAATTTTAGTTTCTTAAGAGTAACATTTGTTTTATATAATCGTTATCTGAATAAACCTCTTTTAGTCAGTTAAGTATGTGTAAAAATTGTAAACTAATTGACATGCCATGCACAATTATTTATAAATAAAAAAATAAAATTAATTAAATTTAATGAATTTAATTTTATATTTTATTAATTAATTTCAAATAATCTTCAAAACTAATTAACATATTTTGTCAATATTAATATAAGCATTAACTTTTTAATATGTGATAACTCTTAAATGGTGTAATATGAAAAAAAAAAACAAAAATATTATTATGTCCTAGTAAGGCCATAACTAGAGTCCAGAGGTTCTGAATAAGACCTGAATAGTTTCTTTGAATCTAGGGGTATTATACAGGTATAGAGAAAAGCTTTTCGTTTTGATCTACGTACATATTATAAGACTGAAAGTTATAATGAAATAATAAAAAATGATGTTGGGTTATTTATTAAGAAGAGGACGGATTTCAATTCTAGCCTACATTTTTCATTTTTTTAATAAAAAACCTGTAATTAGAAATATTTGCATAAAAGATTATTTGATCTATTTTACTAAGTAAGAATGATTAGAAATATACAACAAAAGGTAAAAATAATAGAAAATATGTGGATAAACATTTTATTTTCAGTAAAAGCATTAGAGTTTTAAACGAACCCTTTTTTTATATTCTGATTTTTTTTGTTTTTCTTTAGTAAAGGTCTAAAAAGTACAAAATGCGATGGATGAGATTTTTGTATCCCCGTAAACATCTTCCAAAATAATTTAATATAGACAAGAGTATAGTTAAGATGACCAGTTTAATTTCAGTATTCAAGGAACAGAAGTGAAATTGATCAAAAAAAAATAATAATTACTTTAGAAAAATGATATTGAGAATAATGGTATGTTATCAAATCATTAAGTGTATATGCGCAGCAATAGATATTCATTAATAAGAACAGTATTGATATTCGCTGTTATAAATTATAAGAATATAATCTACTACAATAAAAAACAGAGTTTGTAAATAAGATCATCAATACGTTCAATTTAACTTATATACATATCGAGCGATTAAAATTAGGCGTCCACATAGAAGTGTTAAAAAATCACAAAAATGAAAAATCATGTTACTTTTTATTTAGTATTTTAGTTCAATTTAATAATAAAATGTAACTGAACTGAAGTATTAAATAATATGTAACTTAATTTTTTTAATTTTTGCGATTTTTTTTAATACTCTCCTTTTTTTAATACTTTTTAATGGAAGCCTAAATTGAATCACAAACACACACACACACATATATATATATATATATATATATATATATATATACAGATAGGGTGATTCAAATTCGGCTTCCACATGAAAGTATTAAAGAATAACAAAAATAAAAAATCATGTTATTTTTTATTTAGTATTTCTGTTCGATTTAATAATAAAATATAACTGAACTAAAATTTTAAATCAAAAGTAACATAAATTATTTAATTTTTGCGATTTTTCTTAATATTTTCCTTTTTTTAATACTTTTTAATGGAAGCCTAAATTGAATCACACACACACATACATATATATATATATACATATTTACATATATACATATACATATACATATATATATATATATACATATATACTACCATACATATATATCACCCTATATGTATGTATATATACATATATACATACATATAGGGATTCAAATTTGGCTTCCACATGAAAGTATTAAGAAATCACAAAAATAAAAAAAATCATGTTGTTTCTTATTTTGTATTTTAGTTCAATATAATACTAAAATATAGCTGAACTAAAATATTAAATAAAAAGTAACATGATTTTTTTTAATTTTTGCGATTTTTTTTAATACTTTCCTTTTTTAATACTTTTTAATGGGAAACGTAAATTGAATCACACACACACACACACATATATATATATATATACACTCGTAGGTTTCCAATCGTACTCTTTTACAAAAATGCTCAATTACTTGGTTTTTACTTGAAAATGTACAGGTATTGAAAAAAATGATAGTCAAGAAATAACTACTCAATAAGTTCAAAGTGCATTACATAATGGTGCGTCATTTGGATAAGCGAATCGATTAATATTTCGTTTCCGTGAAAATTAGATAGAAAAAATGGATTTATTTTTAATTTTCCGTAAGTTTTCATTCATATATTCTTTCATTTTCGAAAAAATCAAGAGATATTAATCAAGAAAGACTCAATCACTTTCGAAATGTTAAAAATAAAAGTATTAAATTAATATTCGAGGAATGAAATTGCACGAGGAGTTAATAAAAGATTTCATGATGTGGGACAGCTTCTTAATGATTTTTAAAATTATATAAGGAAAACGGGGAACAAATAGAGCGATTATAAATAATCTAGGAGCTCTTTCTGTTTGAAATTTTTTGGCCTATTTTCTTACCTTTACATAATTTTGAAAAGTTATTAGTATTTTTGATTTACTTTTAGTTTCTAGTATATATATTAGGAAAGATGAGGTCATACAAAGTGCTGCAGAGACACTTATTTAGTTTCATACACTTTGTGAAAATTTCGTTTAATTTGAAAATTGAATTATTTTTTAACGATACATTTTATTTCGTTTTTCAACACTTCTGACAAGCAATAATCAGAAATATAGAGAAATATTTTCTATAAATGCTATCTTATAAAAATTAGAAATAATTAATTTAATTTATTTTTAAAAAAAGTGATATTATTTTTTAAATAAATATTTTAACTGATAAAATAACAAATTTTTATAAAAATTATTTAATGAAGTATTTAAAGTCTATCAAAGTATTTTTTCCATTATTAAAATTGACATCGATTTGAAAAGTTCTATTTTAGAAAATTTTCATTTTATCAATAGTGTATTTTTTATTTATACGCTTTAATTTGCGCATTAAATTTATTCTGTTGCAGTATGTGTTCTGCAAGTTGGTTACTGTCATTTAAATCTAAGATATATTTTTAAATAATTGTTGCAAACTTTTCCAATGTAGAAAAAATATGTTATAAATATTCATCAAATCTATTCATACAATAGAAGTCATGTAGTAGATCTAACAACAAAATGCAGGTAGATATTAATCTGATATATATATATATATATATATATATATATATATATATATATATATATATATATATATATATATATATATGATTATACAGGTTTATGTGTGTGTGTGTACACAATGAAACCACACTATTTTCATGTAAGTATACACATATATTGCATATTGTCGACACGTACGATGGAACTCTATTGTTGTGATGCTACTTTAGTTGTAAGTTTTGCTGCTGGATGTAGCGGGTCTAACGGAAGAGTGAAATAAAACAGTAGAATAGTTATTTCATGGCTAACTACGATTTATCAATGTCACTAAAACGAGATAACGAAAACAATGGATATACAAAACAGAGTTACACGGCTTAAAAGACGGCGTGCGCGGGTGCGCGATCTCTCCATCTTCGCTTGGTACCTACACAGCTTCCCTTACCCTTGTTCTTCTGTCGGTCGCTACGCCTCGCCGCGCGCGTCCCGCGCATAGCACTTCCTTCGCGCACCCTCGCGCGATCGCGATTCAGCATAAAACATACAGACTACCCTCAACCGCCACCCCAAAAGTGCGGATTCTTTGCGCGTGTTCCCGTTTAATTCAAATTTTGTATGTATTTATATATTACATTATATTATATCATATATATATATATATATATATATATATATATATGTATATATGTATCCACTTATATATACACTATCATTCGCATACATCTGGACATCATTAGTTTCATTCATTCCTTTCTTAGTTCTTTTTTAATGTGTTGGAAATGAAAGTAAATGCTTTTATAAATAAAATTAATAGATATGTAATAATGTAAGAGCATTTATTGATCAGTAATTAGTTCGGTATTAAGAACACATTTTCAGATGAAGAATGAATGCAACTATTTAACTATTTCAAGTGTCTTTTAATAACAATATTATTGGCAAATAGGTTATATATATATATATATATATATATAAATACATATATATATATATATATAAATATATATATATATATATATATATATAAATATATATATATATATATATATACATATATATATAAATACATACATATATATATATATATATATAAATACATATATATATATATATATAAATACATACATATATATATATATATATATATATATATTGGCTTAGAATAAAATTTCGTAGCGTTTATAAGATGAAATTAAAAGGCAGTGTTTACTTAGTTTTACATATATAAATTTTTCTAAGCTATATGTGCTTTTTGATCCATCACCTTTTGCCATCTTTAACATAGTTTTATAATTCCGTCCTCTCAGCACTTGGTATCTTTCTGGACGAATAATTTAACCAGGTGATTTTTGCAAGTTTCCATGAAAGTGAAGCTTTTTCCATTAAGTGAATCCTGTAAAGATCGGAATAGATAGTAATCTAAAGGTACAAGTTTAGATGAATATGGCAGATGAAGTAGGATGTCCCAACCAAACTGTACCAATATTTTCCGGGTCTGTAATGAGACGTGAGGTCTAGTGTTGTCTTGATAGAAAACGATACTCATCCGATTAATCAATTCTGGACGCTTTTGATCAATTTCCGCCTTTAATTGATCCAATTAAGCACAATACTTCTCCGAATTTATCGTCTGATTATTTGGAAGAAGCTCGTAATACACAACACCCCCAGATACATAATATCACCTTCTTCGGATGAAGATCCGCTTTTAGAGTGGGTAACGGAGGCTCATTTTGTTTTCTCAAAGACATTTTTCCATCCACATAATTGTAGGTCCATTTTCCATCGCCTGTGATTAATCATTTTAGAAACGGATCCTATAGTTTCTTTAAAGGAATAGATCACTGATGGAAATAAGTTTCATTAAATTTCTTCCAATTGAATTATGAGGCACCCAAACCTACAAGCGAATCACATATCCAAGTGTCTCTAAATGACTTACAACACTCATATAAGATACCCGCAGTATGTGTGCTGTGTGTAAAGTTGATTATTTTCAATAAGTGTTGCAATTTTGTCATTATCAACAACTGCAGGCCTACCAGAACTCTCTTGATCCTCTAGGACGAATTTTACATTTCTGAACCATGCGATCCACTTTCAACAAGTATTTCCAGCTACGGTACCTTCTCCATAAATGGCGGATATCTTTTTTGCTGTCTCTGCAACATTTTTCTCTTTCCGGAAATAAAACAGCATCAAATGGCGAAAATGTACCTTATATTCCTCCATTTTCAGTTTTAAATTTAACAGATTTAAAATTCTCAAAACTATACAAAAATAGAAGAGATATATAATAACGTTGAAATGTTACTTGTCAAAATGACACATGGAGTCATGTTATATAATCGAGCTTCGTGCGAAACTGCAATTAATGACCTCTATTGGAAAACGCTACGAATTTTTGTTCCAACCAATATATGCATTCTTTTGCAAACATAATGAAATGTGTGAAATAATTCTGTGCAATACGCATCATTCCGTTTTACCATTTATAAGTTCATAGTTAATTCAACCAATTTGAGACAGCTTTTACATTATTTCTTCACTCACATCGTTCAACTGGTAAAATACTTCATTTTACGACATTGATAAATATCATTTCAGTTTAAACCATTCTGACCTTGTTATAAAATACCTGCGAAAATTGTCTTGGGAATAATATAAATGTACACACATATATTTATAAGTATATAATTTTATATACACACATACATATATATATATATATAAATTTATGTGTTTGTGTGTGTGTGTGTCTATGTGTTCATCAACATATGTGTTGATATCAAAACGTATAACAAAGATTTTTCCTACTTTTCTGATTACAATATTGTACTAGAATTTACTTTTTAAGAGAAGAAAGTATAACAGAAAATTTGATTTTTATTTCCTGGAAATCATACATGAATTTAAAACCATACATAAATTGTATATAGAAGTTAATATTTTATTTTTTGTAGATTTTCTTATTTTTTTAAAAAAAAGAAATAAAGAACTTAAATAAAATAGCTTTTGAAAATTTCAGTCAAAATATTTTTTTCGTTAATATTTATTGCGAGAGATGAATTCATTTTCTAATTTCACTTTTTTTCGATAGACAAGAAAATCATTTGTAACTAACATTTAATTATAATTAATCAAAAAAATTTTTAAAAATAATTAAAAATACTTAAAAAAAATTATTAGAATTCAACATTTTCTTTCAAATGTAATAAAGTAATTTTTATATATCATATTATATTAAAATAGTTTTGTTAATAAAGAAATATTAAAAATACATAAATATAAGGTGGGTAGAAAAATAATTGCGTTTTATGACTTTCAAATTCATAAACAAATTTTAATTTTTTAAGTAGCTTAGAACCGTTAGATGACTAACGCCTAACTTTTGTGCAAGCTGTTGAATTGTTGTGCCTGGTTTTAATTCAAATAATGCTTTTAGTTGGTAGTTATGGACTGAAGAAGGACGTCCGCTAACTTCTTCATCTTCAAAGCTCTTGTCTCCAGCACGCAATTTTTGGAACCACCATTGCACCATACGTTATATAACAATACCCCCACTGAAAACATTGTTTAGTTTACGAGTAATTCCTGCTGCTTTACCAATCGTTTTAAACTCGTACAAAAAAATGCTCTAATTTGCTACTTTTTCATTTTTAATTCAGTATCCCTATTTAAAGCAAAATTAATAATAAAACCAAAGTCAACATTATCAAAATACTGACCGAAAAATGCACTTTAAAATTATATTAACATAAACACGATGAAGTGACACTTTCACTGAAAAAATTAAGGTTACAATTCAGTAAACAAAAACCGCAATTCTTTTCTACCAATTTAATACAAGCGACGTCATATTATAAGCGTCTAAGACTACGTTTCAAATGTACAACGCATTTTTTGACTTAATAAAAATGTAGAAATATAAATGTAGTTGCTGTATTAACCAATACACTATTCATCTCGTTAAAAATTTCTTTTGAAATCTTTTACGAAATGTTGAATTTATTTATGAAAAACATCATCATTTCAAGATGTTTAATATTATCTATTTAAGAACTATTGAATTAAACAGCTGATTACAATAAACTATTTAAGATATCGATTTAACACTTCACAGATATATAAAATACACATGTGGTTTTATAATTTGGTAGAAAACATTTTGGACATAGCACTGATAAGTATATGTTGGACTGTGAATTTTTTAATTAGCACTCGTGTTTGTGTGTGTATAATATATATATATATATATATATATATATATATATATATATATATATATATATATATATAATTGTATTTAGCCACAAAATATTAAAAGATTGCCAAAAATAATCTACTGCCATGTTTATATAGACATACTAACATATATATATATATATATATATATATATATATATATATATATATATATAGATTACGTTGCTATATATCTGATAATAATTTTATAGATATAATGAGTTTTTTCGATTTCATGTACAGGCTTATAATTGAGAAGTGGGCTGCGCAGCGAGCTCAGAGGTCGGTGAGTGAAATGAGTAGGACATGAAGCTCTCTATTATATATATATATATATATATATATATATATATAATGACTTAATCATTCTGACGAACTTATTTGAAATTTTCTCAATTATCATTTATTACCTAATAAATATATGCAAGTAGAAAATCATATTTTTAATAATAATATAATTATAAGTGAAAAATATAACAATTCAATAAACAAAGAACTATAAAATTTCGGATGAAATACGTATATTGGTTTTACTATACGATAGTTAGATTTCTTGTAAAAAAATACACTACTCAAAAATACATACAATACTCTTAAAAGCAAAAGACTAATTTATTAATATTAAGAAAAAATACCTTTTATTCTTTTAGAATAAAATTATTTTAAGAATGTGTTGAGTAATTATTGAATAAGTTCGAAATTATTAATATTTATTGACACTCTTTCTTAAATTATTTATCAGTCGTCGTATAAAATTTTAATTTTCTCGTAATTCTTAAAATAATACAATTATAAAACCTTTTATAAGTTTTGAACTCTCTAACCCTATATAGTGAAAGTATATTTCCGCGACATCCTATTTATTTCCGTTTATGTAATGCACTTATTTACGTATCTGTTTTGTTTGCCAATTGAATTGAACAAAGCGAAGATCTTTGTATAAATATATATATACACACACACACATACATATATATATATATATATATATACAAGCAAAAACGGCCGCATTTGGCTAAGAAGAAAGTGTTGTTTCATCAAGACAATGCACCAGCTCACAAATCCGTTATTGCAATGGCCAAAATTAATGAATTAAAGTTTGAATTGCTACCTCATACACCCTATTCGCCAGATTTAGCCCCCTCGGATTATTTTCTGTTCCCAAACTTGAAAAAATGGCTCAGTGGTCAAAGATTTTCCAACGATGAAGAAGTGATGTCGGCAGTTAATGGGTATTTTGAGGAGCAAGACAGTTCTTATTATAAAAAGGGTATCGAATTTATTGAACATCGCTGGGAAAAGTGTGTAGAGCTGAAAGGAGATTATGTTGAAAAATAAATATATTTTTTTCCAAAATTTTTGTGTTTTCTTTGTTGGGTCGGGTACTGCTGGGACCATCCTCGTATATATATATATATACATATATATATATATATACACATATATATATATATACATATATATATATATATATATATACATATATATATATATATATATATGTATATATATATACATATATATATATATACGTATATATATATATATATATATATATACGTATATATATAAATATATATATATATATATATATTTATATATATACATACATACTATATATCATACATATATACATATATATATATATACATATATACATGTACATATCATAATTAAATGAATCAATATAATAACTTTATTACATTCAACCCTTCATATGAGAAGAAAATATCAACTTACATACGTCCTTATTTATATTTTCAGTTATTAAAATACAACCTACTTTTTAGTGAATAATTTCCTTATAAGTTTAATATTACTGTTTTTTATGTATTTATATATTTATATAGTTATTTCTGTTGAGTATAATAATTAGAGAAAAAAATTGTTATGAATGATATATTATTTTTTTTAATGAATGTTAAGCGAATGATTCAATTTTTTATCATTATTATAAAGTAGTAAGATTAAAAATAATTTTCTATGTAAATATTCTAATAAGTAATTAAAGTGGTCAATTTCTATACAATTTCCTACATTGAAGAGAATTTACTTAATATTTTAAAAAATCACAAAATAAGTTTTAAAAAGGATTAATATATATAAATACGTACATATATATATATATATATATATATATATATATATCTCACAAAATCATATTGAAAGTTATGGAATTATAAGTCATTAGGTTGGTGGAAAAATAATTACAGTTTATAACCTTGAAATTCATATAAATTTTTCACTTTTTTGATTTTCTTAGCTATTTTAAGTAGCCTAGAATTGTTGAATGACTAACCCTAAACTTTGTGCAAGTTCTCGAATTGTTGTGCGTGGTTCTGATTGAAATAATGTCTTCATTTGGTCGTCAGAAGGACGACTGAAGAAGGACGCCCGCGACCTTTTTCATTTTCAAGGCTCACGTCCCCAAGATAAACATTTAGGAACCATTATTTCATCGTCCGTTCCTTAACAGTCAAACCAAAAGCATCGTTTAGTGTATGAGTAGTTTCTGTTTCTTTACAACCCGTTTTGAACTTAAACAGAAAATTGCTCTTATTTGGTGATTTTCTATCTTTAATTGCAATTAACCAATTTAAAGCAGATTTAATAATAAAACAAAAGTCGATGTTACCAAACTGCACTTTAAAATGATATTTACATGAGCAGGATGATTTACATTTTCTTTGAAAAAAATTAAGGGTAGAATTCAGAAAACAAGAATCACAATTATTTTCCTAAAAATCTAATAAAATACAACCGAACTAAAGTATTAAATTGAGGATAACATGTTTTTTTTAATATTTTTGTTTTTTTTTTATACTTTTGTGTGGAAGCTTAAGTTGAATATCTCTCTCTCTCTCTCTCTCTATATATATATATATATGAAAATAAGAATAAATGTATATTTTTTCATATATTACTTTTTTTGAAACGTACAATGTTTCACATGTTTATTTAAATGAATTGAAAGAAATACTTTGAACAATAAATAAATAGTAAACTAAAATTTAATTTGTTTCTCTTAAATGAATCTATAATCCCTAAGAGACTGATAATTAATAATTTCTTTTCATTTTTAGAACATCTATTAACGCTGGTGAAGTTTTGCATTCAATTTTATTTTTTGAGCCCATTGATTTCATTTCCAAAATGATTTATTATTATTAAATTATAAAATTTATTTATTCTAGTATATTTATATACCTATCTCTCTCTCTTTTTCGCTATTTATATATATATATATATAATAAACAGAAAACGTTTAATGAACACATACAGAGAGATGTCCTTTGTGTTAAATATGGAATAACGTCAAAAAGAAATTAAATTGATTAAATTAGATTAATTTAAAAGAATCAATTATTTATTACTCATCAATCATTTAAAATATACATATATATATACATATATATACATACATATATACACATATATATATATATATATATATATATATATATATATATATATATATATATTGGGATGAAATTTGTTATAGCTAGCATTGAGACATACATTCTTTCGTCATAATCGTTATTCGTTATATTAGTGGGCGACAAATGTCTGCCAAGCATTAATTTTTCTATATAAATTGAAATAATATGATCATAAATTGTGTTGTTAAGATATTAAATATTATATATTTTAAATAACATTTATTTCAATACCAAGAAATTGAAAATACTGGAATATGGAAACACATTTGGTTTTTAATTAATACTTATATCTATTTAAAGTAATAATAATTTAAATATATGTGTTTAAAATTGTGTATTTCGAGGTGTGCAAGATTTTTATTTTATAGTTGTTATAAAAATTATAACTTATGACTCATTAAGAGAAGCATGAAGTTCTTAGAAAATACTTAATCACATGAGTATAAAGAAAGATCCGTGAAACGAGGTCGATACCAAATTAAATGTGTTTGAAAATTTGTATGAACCAAACATAGTTATAGAATTGAGAAAATTCTTCATTTTGTAAATAGGGCATTGGTACCTAATTAATAAATATATAAACTGATTTATTTTTTTAGAATTTAAATTACTCATCATATCATTTCCATTTATATGAACCCTATAAAAAATCCTTACATAGAATGTTGTTTGCAAGAAATACCTAAATGGCGTATGTAAAATTGGATATAAATTGAGATTTGTTATTAATATTCAATTTATATATACATACATATATATATATATATATATATATATATATATATATGTGTGTATGTATGTATGTACAGTGGAATCAGCATATTATGATAATTTTGGGACTTGAAATTTTTGATAACAATAACCGACTGACATTATTAAATCAAAGATAAAAAATTTTCATTATCGAACTTAAATTATAACAAACAATTATGACATTTGTACAATTTATATTTACCACAAATTGTACACTTAATATAACATTACAAATTTATATATGCTACATTTCTTATAAAAAAAAAACTGTTTTTGAAAATAATATAAAATTTATTTGAAAATCATATCGAGTGTTATATGTAATTTGTTTGCTGTTATTAGCTCCTGAATATAATAATTGCTCCCTCATAATCATAACACTTATCAAAGTTTGTTACTCTATACTGCACACCACGACGAAGAGTTAGTAGAGCTTCTTGCATCTGTGAATTAGTTGGAGGAACTTCTGAATTTTGTTTCTGTAAATAGGTTAAGTCCATTTTCTTCTGATAATTTGTAGTTATCATCAAAAACATCTTGACATATTTTCGATACAATCATTGTAGCTGCCACTTCAATATTGCTATCTATAGTTACCCAATATGTTTTGAAATGATAAAGAGAACGCTTTAAGAAAATAACTATTAGAAAATATGTAAATGTATTTACATATTTTCTAATAGTTATTGTCAAATATCACTAAAATAATATTGCACTTATGTCAAAGACAAAAAAACATACTTCGATTAAAAGTAGGTTTTGAAGAAAATGTCTATTTTGTACGAATTTAATAAGAATTCTTATCGTTTTTCTACAAATGTAATTATCAGAATTGATAACATAGCCTAAGTTTAATTATAATAGGCAGATTATTTTTAATTAATCTTATATAGTGTTTTGGCACTGCCTGATTATAATAATAATAGCCGCTTGTTAATATTATCCTTGATTATAATAACCGAATTCCACTGTATATGTGTGTGTGTATATATATATATATATATATATATATATATATAGAGAGAGAGAGAGAGAGAAAGAGAGAATATACGTAAAAGTGTTAATAGCAAGAGTGTAAATTGTATAATAAAAAATATTAATCAAAACAATTTAATTGTAAGGAGCTTGTATAGTGTTAGTGAGAACCTTTCTAGATTACCGTAGTAATGTATGTGATGTAAACAGTGTATGTAAAACACTGGATACCAAAAACGCACATAAAAAAGAACTAACTTCATTTACAGAAATGATATAAGCGCAATACTCGTAGTGTACTAAAATTCGAAAAGAACTTGAATGGATTGGCTTAGCAAAAACAAGACAAATTACAACAGTAATTTGTTGATTTAAAAAGAAACTTAGGAAAAAATAAGTAATACTATAATAAATAAAAATAAACCAAGGATCATTGCAATTCAGTCAGTAAATATTTTACTTAAAATAAATTAGTTAAAATATTATTTATAAACTGATAATTTTGGTTTGCAATGTAATTCCTTCCTTTTCCTGTAATTGCTTTGCAATGTAATATATATATATATATATATATATATATATATATATATATATATATACGTATATACGTATATATATATACACATATACGTGTATATATATATATATATATTTATATTATTATAAGAAGGAAGAAAATCTCTTAAAATGGAAATTCATTTTAAAAAAGAATAGTAACATTAATAAAAATAAATTAATATAAAAAATAATTCAAAAATTCTGGAAAATGGAAAAAGTATGTAATTTTCTTAAAAAAAAAAGTGGATCATAAATATTTGTCCCTTACGGAAATTACATTACTATAAGTAAAAGATATCTATTCGGAATCTGTAATTATAAAATTAATTAATAAAATAATCCAACTGAATGTGTTTACACAATTTACTAAACATCTGAAATCATTATTTTAAAAATACTAAGTAAATAAATAATTATTCAGAATTATTAGGAAATTGTATTGTTTATATTTTTTTAATTATTATATTTGTTATTCTATATATATTTATTTAAATTTTATTATTCTTATGAGATGAACATAAAAAAAGTTTATTATTGAAACTGTATTTTCAGCGCTGTACCTATAAAGATTCAAGCTCTATCCAAGCCATTTGTTTTATATATGTATATAGATATATAATGTAGGTAGCTTCTCACAAGAAAAGCTGTCAGGCAACAGGGCGGAGTTATTGTTTGGCTGCCTGTTTTCTTTTCTTACATATATTAAAAAACAATTTCGAAATCTAGTTAATAAATGGTTTAAATATATTTCTGTACACAAGCTTTTTTACTTCAAGCTTTATGCAAGTTAATTAAAAATATAATTCTTCATTATTAAAATACAGTAATAAAATATAAACACTTGAAAAAATTGAATATTAAAATCTATATCCACAAAAAAATTAAAAATATTTTTCAGTTTTATGTAAATTATACCGAAATTCATCATATATTATCTGTTGATATAACAAAAAATTATTATTGTTAATTTTTAACTATATTTTACTAAATTTAAGTTAACTCTTTGCACTCGATGTCTCTTTAGGTATGAGGAACCAGCAACTCAACGAGTTTTATTAAAGCGAACATTAAAATGACTGCAATAAATTCCAGATATTCTTTTCCGTTAATGTCCCGCCAATCTTTCCAAGAAGATCTATTTGATAAATCCTTCTTTATAATTTAGTTTTAGTATAAGTGTTGGTTTCATTAACAATTTCATTAATCAGCTCGTCGGTGAAGTACAATTTAATGAAATGCAAATGTTCTGAAACGTTTGAAGTAACCTTAGGTCCTGTAGGTCTTTCACCAGTTCTACATTATCTCTAGTCTGGTATTTCTTCAGTTTCGGTGACGTCAATTCATTCCGAATAATCTTTCTCATCATCGATGTCAGAATCGGTTTCACGGTCACTTTATATTATTCGGATTTTTTGCTTATTGGAGCAATTATTTTTCAATTTCTGCACTACTACTGTCACTACTAAAAATTTCTTCATCTAAATCCATTCTGCAGGACTGCTCAAAACAGATTAAATTTACCTGCTATCGACGTATTTATGTTGACAAACAAAAAAAAAACGCAATTAATTCTTGATGGCTACTATCGGTTGTCGCTCGAGTTGTCACAATACATTGAGTGGCAAGTGAGACACCACTCTAACGTAAATAATTTTCTTCTCACCACTATAGTAAATAATTTTCTTAAGATTTTCGAGTTTAGTGTGAGCAATAATACAAAACTAATTGCAAATATTGATATTAAAAACAAAAACAATCAAGAGCCGTTGATCACTTTAAGACCAACTAAATGAAAAAAAATGTATTGAGCTATAAAAAAACAAAATATTCTTTAGAATCCATTAAGAAGTAAATAAATAATATTATTAGTTTTCCAGATATTAAATAATTTTCATGTTTGTTACATTGTCCTGTTCCTTTTCTTATGTATTTTTTTTATTTTGTACTCTAGAAGAAGGCGAGAATATTTTCATGAAAAGGATAATATTAAAGGTTTATTTTTCAGATTCAAGATATAATAATTAATGACACTAATGTTGAAAATAACAAAAAATATAATCTAGGTCCATATCTTTATTATTATGGATACAGAATACAAAGCACACATTCTGACATCCTCCAAAGTACTCGTACTAATTATAGCATCAGAACAATAGACAATTAAAGTAAAAGAACTGAATAATTAAAGTAGAAATAATCTGTCATAATTTTTCGTAGTCTGTCATATATAAATACTATTCCATTTTATGAAAGAGTACGCTGATTGAAATATTAATATGGAATCAATTGAACATCACACCGAGAATTTCACAATTAATCAAAAGAGAATTTTAAAAGAATATTTTTTAATTTTTAAATAAACATTAATAAAAAATAATCATTTCAATTTTTAAATTAATTGTTATTTAATTACTTTTATTTAAATAATTGTTAATTTATAAACTTAATATTTTCTTTTTATTCAAAATTTTTTTTGCCATTCTTTAAAACTGCTTGAGCACTAGTTCCATAAAGTATATATATTTTTAAAGCATTTTAAATTATTTAATTATAAGTAGATTTTAAGTACTGTAAATTAAAATAATATAGAAAATTAAATATATCAAACTAAGGACAGTTCATAAAAAAGTTAGTTAAATAGGAAAATCTGAAATAACCTTTTGTTAAATAACCGAATAAAAAACACCTTTTTCAAATACATTTTTAATTTTTTTATATATAAATAATAAATCTTAATTGCATATTACAAATTAAATGTTCAAGGTAATTAATAAATATTCAATATAAATTTAAATAATGTGACGAACATTAATTGAATTTTTTCTGTTTTTATCATTTGTTTAATTTAGTTCACAAACACGTGTAATTAATTGTAAACTAAATTTATATACAATAATATAAAAAAGGGAATCACTATTATTCTAAAAAGAAGTAATAAATGAATTTGCGTCATATGTACGTATAAAACATTATCATTTTATATATTAACCGAATCTAATATTAAATTAATTCATGTAAGTATTTATTTTATTTATGTTATTCAAAATATAGGCAATGAATAATAAAATATTTATCAGAACATAACAAAAATATAAATGTGTTCTATACAAAATAATATTATAATTAAAACATGTGTGTTGTGTATTTTTTTATAAATTCTTATAAAGATAAATTTATTTTCTATATTGTATAATAAAAGAATTATTGTTGCGTTCGTATTCAAGGTATAAAATGTAAATAGTCCAATGTTCATTTCTTACTTCGTAAGATATCGCATTCATTCTTTCTCTTTTTATGTATGTATTACTTTATATATACACACACACACATATATATATATATATATATATATATATATATATATATATATATATATATATATATATATATATATATATATATATATATATATATATATATATATATATATATATATATATATATACGTATATATATTATATAATCTAACTCGTTTATAGCGACTACTCAACCACAATTATTTGTTATAACTATTTTTCGTTATATCAGTAATAGAAAAATTCCGCCTAAGTATTATTTTTTTAAAAATATGATCATAAAATTTATTATAAAGTAATAAATCTATTAAATAATAAATAAAAAGAATATTGAATAAAACATATATATTTTTGGGAATAATGTAAATATTTTTATTACTATGTATTTGTATTTAAAATATAAATTAATTTTGGTTTTATGTAAGTAACACATGAATTCAATTAAAATAATAAAAATGTAGATGGATATAAATATAATTCTGTATTTGAAAACTCACAGGACTTATCCCTGTTTTAAAAAATAGAGTTACTGTTAATTAGGTAACGAATAGAATTTTTAGAGAATACCAATTTTTTTTAATACATTAGTGAAATGAGGTTGTTGTAAATGTTTGTATAGAAATATAAATAAACCCAATTATATTACCTACTTTCGTAAAGTTTATTATATTTTTTACATCCGTATTTGATTCAAATGAGTTACTGTAATATATGCACATTTAATGTGTATATATATATATATATATATATATATATATATATATATATAAGGAGATTAAATTTAGGCTTCCACATAAAAGAATTAAAAAAACGAAAAAATTAAAAATCACACAAGTTTTTTTCATTTTTGCGTTTTTTTTAAATACTTTCATATAGAAGCCTAAATCTAATTATTCTATATACATATATATGTGTGTGAATTATATCCCTTTTCATTAACGTAACTTATTAATAAGATATTAACTTTTCAAAATTTAATAATTTTGATTTATTAAACTTGGATAAAAAATAGATAACTCGAAATATCCTTTTTGACTTAAAATATACTATTTAATCTTTTCAATGTGGATACTTAAATTACTTTTATGATACTATTACATGGAATGGAAAATATAATTTAGGAGTAGATCTAAAATTCACGAAAAACATTCACAAATAATTAATAATTGATTATCGATCACTTTGATTAGAAATATATTTTTAGAATTTATTAGGATTGGAAACCCATTTGTGAAAATTAATTTAGCAGAATTACTAATATAACTATAATGTTAAAATATAAAAATTAAATAGTAGTAACTAAATTAAAAAGTTGAATAATTTCTGAATTAAATAATATTTATGATTCGAGGCTGTTTAGAAAAATTAAATAGGTTTATATGAAAATGAAGAAACGCTCAATAAGGTCTCATTGTAAATGAAGTAAAAAAAAAATAGAAATATATTAAGTGCAACAGACAATATGATAAAAAAATGGGGAAATTATTTGTATCACCTTAGAAACGTACCAGTACAAATTAAGTGAAATGTTGTTTTACATGTCATTTGATTATTCAATGAATGGTCATAATCTGAATCTGAGTATTTTTGTTATAATATAAATTCACGTTCAACTTAGTAATATTCATAGGGAAGAAGTGTCGACAAATATCAAATAATCCTAGAGCTGTTTATAACAAAAATCTACATATCATGATTTATATTCTTAATCCCTAACATGAAACATTTAGGAAAAATCAGATGGAGGGATACCAAAACAGATTTTCAGTAGACATTAATAACAAGTGTTAATGTAAAAAAAAAAAACAGAAGGAATTATAAACAGGATTATGCTAAATAATGAAGTGAAGAAGAAAAACTACGGTTATATGCGTTGTAATTGTAAGTGGATATTTTGAATATTTCATTTCTGATAATTTAATGTACAAATATGTATCATCACCACCAGCCTCTGTCAATCTACTGTTTGACTAAGACCTCTTCTATGGTTTTACATTTTGTATGATTTAATACCTCTATTTTCTACTGATTTCTAATACAATTTTTAATTTACTTATCCCACCTGTTGGGTCTTGGTCTCTTTATCGCCTCTTTCTTGGTCTTTGTACATTCCTTGGTTCCCAGTTAATAATTTCTGTTGTCCATCGGTTGTCTTCTCCTCTTGCAACATACCCCAAAAAGTACCATTTTAGACTCTTCATTCTTCTTATTATATCTGTGACTCCTGTCTGTTGATGTATCCATTCTATTCTTTCCCTATCTCTACTTGTTATTCCCAGCATGCATATTTCCATACTTCTCTATGTTCTTTGGAGTCAGAATGATTTTGGGGTTTAACACCTATGTTTTGCTGACGTAGGTACGAACTGATCGTGTATACTGATCAAATATTATTTTTTCAAACAGAGTGGGATTTCTGATTTTACTTATATATATATATATATATAAGTGTATGTATATACGACTCTTCCCAGTTGTACATTATTTGAGAAGACCAACAAATAATAATCACGTCATAAATTAACAAATGGAAAAGGCTTTTGTCAAGGTCTTGCTCCCCCAATTACTATAATAAAACGAAAAATGCCCAATGTATATATATAAAGTAATGTAATTATAAATTATCACTCTATAATTAAAAATTAGTCCCGTGCACACTTTCTGGAAATTTTATTTTTGTTCTAATTGGTTGATGAAGATCGCGTGGTCTATGTTCTGATTGATTGACAGAAATCACATGTATGTAGCTTTCTCACGTTGTATAACGAAAGAGAGTAAACGACTTCAATGTAAAACTGATAATAAATTTCTTCAAAATATTATATTCACTGAAGATTTCGAGGAAAAAAAATGTTACAAATTTTAGCATTGTATTTTGAAGTTAATTTTCATAAACATTTTCAATAAAAATTTTATGATTAAAATTCAAGCAGACTATTTGTGAGTATAATTTGTTAATTTCTGTTATTTGTTAGAAAAGAGCGATAGGGGAGTGAAATCAACTTCGGGGGTAAGCGAGCGGAGCCAGAAGCAGGCGGAGCCCCCTGGTGCTATATAAAAATCTTATCATACAAAACTAAACTTTATACCGAACTAGAAATTAATCCTTATTTATAATTATATTTATTTCACTGTTTCTATTATTGTTAATTATAAATATAAGTAAATTTTATTCAATTCAAGTCAAATTTCAACATAAATTGTGACATATAAACATTACTAACTTAAGTGTTTGGAAATATTAATTTGAAAGAGAAAACTAAATCCTACATTCAAAGTTAATAAAGGCATTATAAATATTTTTAGTAATAATATTTCATTTTTATATAAACAAACATTAAAGATAAATATATATATATATATATATATATATATATATATATATATATATATAAATGTAAAACAATAATTTCATAGCATAAATAAAGCCTGAATAAAAAATACGATATATCACTAAAGAATATGTATTGGTTCAAAGAATTTCCTAATATGTCGTATTCGAAATCATACTCAATATTCATATTAATAATATTTATTTATTAAACATATAATTTTTATTATTTATGTATATATATATATATAAATATATAGCAAAATACCGCATTAACAATTTCTAAAAATAACTATCTTAAATGTTTAAAACAATCCATTGTTCCAAATTTAACAATTAATTAATCGTATTCACCGAATAAAAAATCTGCCACGGCATATAAAATCAGCATGTTTATTACCTAGTTAGAGTCTACATGTTCGGGCAGCCAGCATACTCTGCCTGGAGCAGCTAAGAAGACAAATGGACGTTTAAGCTGCACTAAAAACTCAATCTCGGAACAATATTTCTCTGTTACTTCCAGCCAGAATGAAATTTATCAAGGAGGATGGTCCCTACAGCATCTCTTCTTATTCGCTCATACCAACAACACGACACCCTTAAACACCCGTTGGAAGACGTTATATCTTTCCTTATATTCTTGCCGGATTGGACTGTCGGTGTGGGTTTGCATTGCAATTTCACCAACTGTGTTTTCTATACGATGTTCCCACGTTCGATGATTTATTTTTATTCTTAAATGATATGTTTTAGGAATTATCCGGATTAAGTATTTCATTCGCTTGTAATATAAATTCTTATGTTCCATTTTTACTCTAAATGACAAGTTTGAAAATTTTAACTATTTTTATACTTACATATCTTTTGGATAAATATTTTAAGATATTTCTCAATAACACTATATAAAGATTTTAATTTTAGAGTAAAGTAATTAATTTATTGTTGATTTTTATTTTTATTTATTGAAATGTATATATATATGTTGTATATATATATATATATGTATGTATATATATATATATATATATAATTCGTGTACTTATTGACTTAAAAAACATAAGTGTGACATTCAAAACTAGTCCACATGACTATTTCAGACGAGCAATTACAGGTTATTTGAAATAGTTTGAAAAACTACTTTAAAATTTTATTGCCTAGGAAATTCATTTAACCACGGTTTATGAAAATAACAAAAAAAATGTCTTTAAATTACAATTTTATATTGTAAGGATATATAAAATAGCACTATAAAAAAATTCAGTAAACAAGATTTCAATCCAATTTACTAAAAAAAATTTCTCAAGAAAATAATAATATTTTATTTAATTTTGTATAATAGATATTAATGTAATACGAACATATATATATATATATATGTATATGTATGTGTATATATATATATATATATATGTATATGTATGTATGTATGTATATATATATACATTATACACATACATGTTTTATAAAAATTTTACAAATCATTTAAATAAATTTGTCTTCATTTGAAAAGGAAAAAAATAAGAAAATACAAATCAAATTAACAACTTAATTCTAACAATTTCTGATATTCTAATTGACTATAGATTTAAATAATTATACAAGTGTTAGGTTCGTAGAAAAAAATTCGGTTTTTGTTTTCTGAATTTTAACTTTAATTTTTTTTAATGAAAGTGACATTTCACCGTGGCCATATTAATAAATACATTTTAAACTGCATTTTTCGCTCTGTATTTTGGTAACAGCGACTTTACTTTTGTTAATTTTCCTTCAAATTGGACTATTGAATTAAAAATGAAAAATAAGCAAATAAGAGTATTTTTTGACACCCACGACCTTCTTCATTTTCAAAGCTCTCGTTCAACAAAATTTGGGGCCATTGAATTAAAAATGTAAAAACAGCAAATAACTGCAATTTTTTGTACGAGTTCACGTAGGGTGGTAAATCAGTATAAAATGCTCGTAAACTAAACAACTGGCATGGGTACTATTAAGAAATATACAATGCAATGGTGGTTCCAAAAATTTTGAGCTGGAGACGAGAGCCTTGAAGATGAAGAAGTTTACGAGCATCTTTCTTCAATTCATAACGACCAACTAAAGGTGTTAGTTAAATCAGAGCCACTCACAAGACTTCTAGAGTTCACAAAAAAGTTAGGCGTTAGTCATCCAACAGTTCTGGACCATTTAAAACAGCTAGGAAAATCGAAAGAGAAAAATGTGTATGAATTTAAAGGTCATAAACCACAATTAATTTCTTACTAACCTATTGTTTATAGTTTATGCTCAAACTTACTCCACTTGCTCTTTGACTTATAACTATTTAAGGAAAAAGAAATACATAAAGAAAAAATGTAAATTTATGTGTTTCGTTAAACATTTATTAAATTTTAATTTCACCAAAAAAATATACCTTCTTGGTCAATAGACTCTATTGTTAGTAATTCTAATATAGTCGTTTTAAGTTAATATTAATATAGCTTATATTATTCGTGTAATGTTCTATAATAAAATAAATAAATGCAAATTGGTATATATATATATATATATAACCTAAACAATCTAACTTCTACTTATAGTTTCACTGTAATTTTTCCCCCTATGTATATTAAAATATATTGATCATAATAAACTGCTGAGTATTAGGTTATCATGAATTGCTTTGTAATTAAATATCTCATTATATATGTATCAATATATATATATATATATATATATATCAATATATATATACATATCAATATATATATATACATATATATCAATATATATATATATATATATATATATATATATATATATATTTATATATGATACCACATTTCAAGATTAAAATATAAATTAGTGCCAAATTATGATTACTTACATATTAGTCAATTATACGTATCTATCAAACAATAACCACCAACACAATTGTAACAAATTCATTTTTTATATACACAAATGAATTTATTGGAAAGACACAAAAAAAACTAACAGTTATTGAAAACTTGTCGAAACACGAAGCGGTACATATACACTGTAAACTAAAATAATCTCTAACACAAAATGTAAGGAAACTAGTTTTCGTTGTTAGTGAGTTATATAAGTACAAATTGTAAAATTTATAAATTGAAAAGTATACTGTAAGTAAAATTTATAAAGTATACTGTTAGTGAAAGATGTTTATTGTAAATGAAATGATTTCATCATTATTTAATAACAAAAAAAATATTCATTTATTGCCTTATATAATATATACATTGAACATATTTACTTCTTAGTACACAACATGAGTTATAAGTTTTATTATGTTTTCAGATAAATTTATTGTGAAACTGTATTGAAATATATATATATATATATATGTATATATGTATATATGTATATATGTATATATGTATATATGTATATATGTATATATGTATATATGTATATATGTATATATGTATATATGTATATATGTATATATGTATATATGTATATATGTATATATATATATATATATATATATGTACGAGGTCAGACAATTAAGTAATGCGACAAAATTCAAAAATCGAGTATATTTAAAAATTAAGGTACATCGCTGCGATCCCCTTCAAAGTAGTCCCCTCCCGCATCTATACACTTATTCCAGCGAGTTTTACAGTTTTCGTAACAATTCTGGAATACTTCTTGTGGGACCTCTCCGAGTACCCTCGTCACAGATTCTTGGATATCTTCAACGGAGTCAAAATGTCGACCTTTGACGAATTTTTTCATATGGGGGAATAGTAAAAAGTCGCAGGGTGACATGTCCGGTGAATAGGGCGGTTGTGGTAACGTTGCGATGCCTTTAGACGCCAAAAACTGAGAGACACTGAACGCATTGTGACAGGGAGCATTGTCGTGATGCAGAACCCAAGTCTTCGCGATCTCTGGACGCACTCTGAGCACCCTTTTTCGTAATTTTTCGAGCACATTGCGGTAGAATACTTGATTTACGGTTTGTCCAGGTGGTACGAACTCTTTGTGAACCACCCTTTTGCTGTCGAAGAAGCAAATCAACATGGTTTTCACTTTGGACTTGCTCATTCTCGCCTTCTTTGGCCTTGGTGCTCCAGGGGACAGCCATTGTTGGCTTCGTCGTTTAGTTTCGAGGTCATATTGAAAGAACCAACTTTCATCACCAGTAATAACTCGATCGAGAAGAGTAGGATCACTTTCAACCTGCTCGAGACAATCTTGAGCGATATATATATATATATATATATATATATATATATATATATATATATATATATACATATATATATTCATTTTCGTGACATGCACTACTCGCGCGTTGTTACAAAACACTAAACAGCTGGCGAAGAAATGATCGTACGAGGGTGGTCAAGGTCTCAATCGAGAGAGTAGGGATCTGCTATTACGGTGGCGGAGTTACAGGTTCGCAGTGTTACCACAGGCCGAGAAAAAAAATCGGTCGCATTACTTAATTGTCTGACCTCGTATATATATATATATATATATATATATATTACGATTAAATTTATAGTCCGTTATTATACACGATGACCGATTACAATGATAAATGTGAGAAAGATTTCAGTCTAAGATTAAAAAAATAAAAATTATTATTAACTCATCCAAAACAAAAATTTTAAAAAAATTCTTGTAAAAATCATAGATTGACATAATGACGCATCCGTTGTGTCTACTCAATGTTACATTAATCAAATGTAGTATTAGATTAAATTATATCAGGTTGAATCATTAGTAAAAAGTGCTTACTTTGAATTTTCTTAATATTGAATACTCACTCTATGTAATAGAAACATTTTATTTTTTTTTGATTTGTGCAAAGGTCGAATTCTGTCAGTTGTTTATATAATGAGATTAAAACATACTGACGTTAAGGTTTAAGTTTTAATTCAATCAATTTAATTGTTTGCCGAGTGGAAATTATTATTTTTAGGCATACTAGTTTTTAACCGAACATTATAGAAATATCGATAACTACAAATATAAGCAAAAATGTATTCAATTTCCAGCCAAAATAAAAACGTACTCTTTAACATTTAATGTACTTTCACTAAGCGTTTCCACAAACGTTGGATACACGCATAATATAAATGAATTTCAGCCACAGAGTCTGTGACTTTCCCTTTACGTGTAATATTCTAGAATTTCTTAGAAATTAAAATTGACTTCGGAATCGGAAGATATTGAACTTTGAATTTTTAAACGCACGTCAGATCTAATAATTAAGTGACTTTAGCGTGGCGAGTTTCGATACAAAATATTCTAGCAATCATATATATATATATATGAATGAATGTATTTATTTGTATTCGAGGTGCATAATGACCTCTTACAAAGGTGGTTGATATTATTTTATGCTTATTTTTACAGTAATTACAGTTTTACAATTACAATAATAATAATGACTAGTTTAAATAATAAAATAATAATTAAAATAATAAAATAGTACAGTAATATATAATAGTATTAGAGAATAATATGAAGTATAGTTTATTCATTTAGACAAAATAAACGAAGTTTCAAGGCTGAAGTTATATAATAAAATATATTCTTCGTTTCAATTTTGGTCTTTATGAACAATGTGTTTGGAAACAGGTTAACTTGTATGAAAGTGTTCCCATATGGCTCATATTGTGGACACGCACTTAATAGGTGTTGAATTGTTTCATTCACATTTATATATACATATATATATATATATATATATATATATATATATATGTACATAGTAAATTATAAAATAAATAATTATATCACCTATTATATTTAATGTTTACCAAATATTATAAACAATGTCATTAAAGACGTGTTTTATTATTGTTAATAAATAAAACATTAATGGATAATATATCGTATGAAGTACCTTTATTAGTTGCCGAATTTCTAAATCTAAATGATGTATGTATGTCTAGTATTAAAAAACACTAATTAGAATGAAATAGAATATGAAAAAATATCTTTTATAACCTAACATAATATATAACATAAAATGTGAATAAGATGTTACTGTATTATGGAAGTTAATTTTAAAATTAAATTCATCTTTAGAAACCAGTATGGTATTGACATGTGGGTGTACTTCAGTGTTCCACTTTACCTAGATGTTCACTATTTGAGAGAAGCAGCTACGATCGCAATAAAATTAAAATATAATACAAATAAAAGGCTGTTGTTTGGGTCCAGCACCCAAGTACGGCCAACAACACCAAGGTGATCAAACAAAACATGACGAAATACTTCAAATACGCGAAAAAAATACTTTATAGTTCTGTTGGATGAACTGTTCGGTTTGACCCCACGGCTACGAAAAATTGTTCAAAATTTGTTTGGCAATCACAACATGTAAATCGACAAGTTAAATTGTACAAGATAAATTATGATCTTTTAAGTTCATTATTCAAGGATTATTATTAGATATTTGAGATCCAATTTAGATTCATTTAGTAATTATCCAATTTATCCAAGAGATACATTAGTGATTAATTAAAATTAAATTTTAAGAAATAAAAATAAATGTTAAGCATAATTTTTTTTAAAAAAATCTCTCCACTTTTAATTTTCTGGTCCATTTTATATATGTATAAAAGAACATTGAACATAGAAGACAAGACATAGAAGAGAGATTTTTTTATAAAACTCTGTCATTTTAGATGGTAAAAGAAATATAAATATGCGTTATTTAATATAAAAATGAAAAAATAATAGAAATAATCACAATAAATATCAACAAAGAAAAATTCTTTCAGATCTCACACCAGTCTATTTTTTATTAAATATCAATAGAATTTATTTTCATTCCTGTTCTGATGACGTACAAAGTTTAATTGGAAACATTTATTTACTGAAAGAGTATTTTCCGGATTTTTAAGAAATAATTGCTGCTCTTATAATTAAAATAGAAAAAAACACCATTTTTCACAATTAAAATATATATGTATATATATATATATACATATATATATATATATATATATATATATATATATATATATCAATTATGAGAATATTAAAGTATGGTTCTCTTCTTACAAAAAAATATATTTGACCACTTATTTTCCTATTATAGTTAACCATATTCAATTTTTAATATAAAAAAATGTTTTATAAAATTTTATGAGCTGTATGAAATGCTTTTATTTTTTAAAAAAAATCATACATACTCAAATTGATGATAACTTTTTTATTTGAATCACCCTTCGAAATGATGTAAAGAATGAGATGGTGTGTGAGACTTGTCGTTGGAGTTAATGTAAAAAAAATAGAATGGTGAATGAAACTCATTGTTAGAGTGCAAAGGATTAATAATATGCCACTGACTATTGTTTATCAAATAATGTTAATTTCATCTATTTTTGAAAACTATTTTAAAGTGATTAAAATTGAATTAAATAAATATTAAATTTAAAATTTCAAGAAATGAAATATAGAAGAAATAGTTTTGTTATAAAAAAAATGAGAATAGTTCATACACCTATCCTTAATTTATTTCTTTGTGTGAATTTAACAAGTAAAACTATTATAATTTACAATAAAATTTATATTCTTTCTTTTCGAATCATTTTAAGTAACAGATTATGAAGAGTAAAAATTCAGTAAAAGTGTACATTAATTATAAAATATTTTTAAAGTTTTTCTTCTTAAATGACGTTTGTTATATTTCAGAAATTTAGATATTTCATTTCTTTAGTAATAAGTTAGTTTTTTGAAAATTTGTAAATGTTTAATATTTTTCATAGTTTTATTATGTATACAAACATTTATATATATATATATATATATATATATATATATATATTTGTACAGAAAATGGATAATGATTAAATACTATAAAAAAATTATCGTGCGTTTTTTGTTCGACGATGCCATTGCCGTACGCTCGAACTAACGATTTCTAAGAAAAACTTATTCTTAAAAATCAATATTTCAATGGCATCGTTACAAAATGCTCTCCATTTTCAAGCAAACTACCGCGTCTTACTTAAAAATACAGCAAAATTTTAATGCGATGCGACGAGCAATAAAGATAGAACATTAAGGCAAATTAAAAATTCCACGCGCGCATCTCTTTCCTACAATGTTGTAGTTTTATTTTGCTCGACGCCATGCTTCATTAATATGAAAATGTCATTAAAAGCAAAAACTACGTCGCACTCTGTCGCATACGCGCCGCTTATATAAATCGATCTCACTTTTGCATACGAAATGAGTTGGAGACCATCATTTTGTCTTAACGTCGTCGTATACAAAGTTTTTACTCATTAAACGTGAAACGTGGAATCACCGACTCAAGATTGAACTGATAAGTAACGGTCAATTTTTCAATCGCACATAAGATATCAGATAAAATTTTATATTTCAACAGTGTTTTGCATGTAATTATATTTTTATTTTGTAAAAAAATATCTTTATATTTAAGTTACAAAAACACGTATTGATTACTTAATTATTTAAGTTAAATTAAGTGTCTTCAACTGATTTTATAAAAAGTTATTGCATGAAATAAGTTATATATACATATAAACTAATATTTTTTCAAATTACTTTATTTTGCAATTTTCATATAAAAAGTATATTTTTTTTATAAGAAAACTAAATATTTCATGTGCTTAATAATTAGGTAAAAATAAAGGTACAAAATCAATGAGTGTATTTTTTAATATATGTGATCAATACATTTTTATTATTCTTACAGGATTTGAGTGTTTTAATTTATCTTTCTGCCAAAAAAATATTTATCAGAAGAGAAAAAATGAACGTTTGTTCTAAAGAAGTAATTGAAATAAAAAAATTGAGATTGTCCTTATAACAGATCGCTAAAAATCATTTACAAGTAATTTGGATAAAGAAATGATTAACTTTAAAAAATCATTAAATTTGTATATATTACAATTATTAAAAATTATTGGAACCATTTGATGAATTTAATTCTGTTTCAGAAATGAAAGTTAGGGACTGCAATTTAATTCAATTCAATTCTTAATCTTTTTAGTTTAGAAAGCCCAAAAATTGAACTCAATATATAAACGAAAATAAAAACATCTATTAAATATTATTTTTCATTTCTGAGAGTTTTAAATATATTTATTATATGCTATTTTAAACCTATACATGACTGAAAATTATTCCATTTGAATTAATTAACTAAAAAATATTTATTCTTAATTTCTAAAGCGATTATGGAATAGACTTCATAAATATATGTTTATATATATATATATATATATACATACATATATATATATATATATATATATATATATATATATGTGTGTGTGTGTGTGAATATATAAATTATGATCTATATTCATATTTGAATTGACATTACATCCATAACCACGAACTCAAACGAACAAATGATGATTACACATAATAATGAATTGGAACATTTATTTAAACAAATTTTCCCCTTTAAATAATATACATTTTTAATATCATTAATCTGATTTTATGTGCAGCTTAACAACCGTTTCCCTCCGACTTCATATACCTTATAGTTATTAAAGTATTCACAACCAGATTGTTTTACCTTGATGGAAGATCAGTCCATTGCAGACCACCCTAACTGTTGTTTATTTTTAATGAGATGAAAGATGACGCAGCTAGGAATGAACCAAAACCTAAATACTAACGATTTATTGGTTTACATTATACATCAATCATGTATTCATCAATTTATATATATATATATATATATATATATATATATATATATAAATATGTATTCATTGTTTTTTATTCTATATCTAATATAGCATTTCTTTTTTTATTATTTTTTTGATTGAATTATTTTATTGTTATATGAAAAACGATTTTCGTTAAATTAAATCTCAAATCCATTTTTTCAGAATATTAACTACTAATAACCATGTGACATTTTACTGTTTACGTCTATACACTCCCTTTTCTCTTTGACCTTTTAAGATATTTTAATTTATTTTTGTACTACAGATAATTTTAATGTGAATTTAATAATTCAAGGCATTTAACACACACACACACATATATATATACATATACATATAAGTAAATATAATATAATATTTTGAATAATTTAATAAATTTTTCATTAATTTACAAATAGTATCATGCTAATTCCTTAATTAATATCTGTTGCAATTATTAACTATTATGCAAAATAAAACATATTTATTTTCAGTTTAATGCTTAAATGTGCTAAAAAATTGAATACATTTTTAAGAAGTTAATACTATTATTATTATACTATAATAATAATAATGTATAAAATATCTTTTACTATTTTCATTTATCTATTCATTTAGATTGAATAAACACTCACACACACCCACAGGCATTCACAAACAGTCACAATTATATATATATATATATATATATATATATATATATATATATATATATATATATATATATATATATATATATATATATATATATATACAAAAATATATTTGAACAATTAGTGAGATTTTAGTTTCATAATTTGTTATTTAATTTATTTTTGCTTAAATATCTGTTTTGTAAATCTAAAAAATAATTATTTTAATGCTATATTAGGGCAAAATACTGAATGTAAAATATTTCCATTATAAAATTAATATGAATGGCTTGTAAATAATCAATAATAATAAAATTTTAAATAATTTATAATTGAATTGGAATTAGTACATATATACTTTCTAATAAATTTTACATGCATATTACTGTAAATTTCAGGCAAAAACCTAAATAAAAATGATTTAATGATCTATCTGTTGATATATTAGGTTGGTAGGAAAATGATATTAGTTTTTCTTTTCTGAATTCTAACCTTATTTTTTTTAATGAGTTTCATTTTTTCGTATTCATGTTAATACCATTTTAAAGTCCATTTCACGATCTGTATTTTGGTAGCATCGACTTTCGATTTATTATTGATTTTGCTTCAAATTAGGCTACTGAATGAAAGATGAAATAGAAACAAATAAGAGCATTTTTTGTATGAATTCAGAATGGGTGGGTAAGCTGCAGAACTACTTGTAAAATAAAAGATACTTTTCGTGTGCATACTGTTAGGAATCTACGGTGAAATGGTGGTTCCAAAAATGTCGTGCTGGGGACGAGGGATTTGAAGATGAAAAATGTCGCAGGCGTCCTGTTTCAGTTCATAACGACCAACTGAAAGCGTCAGTTGAATCAAAACCACGGACAACAATTCAAAAGCTTGCACAAAAGTTAGGCGTTCGTCATTCAACAGTCCTAAACCACTTCAAACTACTGAAAAATGTATATAATTTTGGAGGTCATAAATTGTAATTATTTTTCCACTAACCTAATGCATACATACATACATATATACTTACATACACACATATATATATATGTATATATATATATATATATATATATATATATATATATATACTTGTATATCCAAATACGAGGTTTACTATATAAAGCACTAAAATATTAGCATAAATTTTAATTTTTTGATTTTTGATAAAAAAATATTACCATTACTGTGTTATTAGTACATGCACATTAGATATGCTTTCAGTGTTAGCTTCGTAATAGTGAAAAGTAAATTAAATTTAGTTTTTAGAATTTTATATATGATAATTGATTGCAATAATTATTTTTTTTTAAACATGAGAAAAACGCGAATCAATTGATTAACATAGTTGTCATATAAGCACATTTTTTAAAAAAATGTAATATACTCTTTTGAAAGTTCAATCATTTACAAATATACAATAAAAAAAATATACAAATTTAGGCTATTGTTGTAATTATTTTTTAATTTGTAATTTAATATATTTGCTAAATCTTTAAATTATTATATTTAAGTATTCATCTAAAAAGAAACAGAATATAATATCTTATTAAGTGATAGATATCTTTCCTATACGAAATAAAATATTTGCCTATATTTTTCATAAACGTGAACACTTCTTCTATTTACATTTCAAAGATTTTTACGTTCCCTTCTTGTATCCATTTAATTACTTTCTTCAAGTAATTTAATCTTTAAGCAGATACAATTTTTCGTAAATTAAAATCAAAATAAAATATTTCATAAATTATAAAATACCTTATAAATTATTGTTATAATAGTTACTTGCATAAACTCTAGCTATAGAAATAATACATAGGTGTGATTGAAATGCAATTATTAGAATTTAAACCTATTTGGGTTTTCATTTCGCATTCAAGTAAACAAAGCGAGTTGCGGTAATTGACGTAAAATACAGTGTATTTGGATTTAGATGTACTGCATATGTTTATGTGTATGTGTATTTACATTTGTATATATTTTATGCTATATATATATATATATACATTCATTTGTAAATAATACATATAGTATATGTGAATGTGTTTCAATTGTATTAAATTATATACACAAATGTATTTAGACTTATATATATATATATATATATATATATATATATATATATATATATATATGGGAAGATTCAATTTAGGTTTTCACATGAAAGTATTAAAGAAAATCATGTTATTTTTTATTTTATTATTTTAGTATTGAATTCAACAAAAATACTAAATAAAAAAGTATCATGATTTTTTAATTTTTGTGTTTTTTTAATACTTTCATGTGGAAGCCTAACTAATTAAATTAAAAATTAAAAAATCAGACAATTTAGTTATTAAATTATTTAAACCTTAATTGATTTATGGCATTTATACCCCTAGATTTTATCATCATTGAATTTACTTATACGATATTGAATTTATCTTGAAATATAGTAAAACAGAAGTACGTACAAAAGTATAAATATAATAAATTATTAAATTTATCATTTATTTAAAAAAATATATACCAGAAAGTAATTTTAATTGAAAGTTTATTATTTTGAATAAAATACACACAGAAGTCTCGCTAAGGTGTTTAGTAATTTTGAATAAAGTTTCAAGAATGTGAAATAAAGAACAAACTTTTTTTCTTCATCTATATTATACTCGTATTACTTAACTATTCTAGAAGGAGACTATTTTGAAAATTTTTATAATTTTATTAAAGCTCTATATTTTTTTAATATATCATTATATTTTTTTATTAACTGAATAAAGACTACACAAATACAATAATGTAATGTATTATGTGAGAAAAAATATTCTGTATGTTTTTAAGAAATTGTCAGAAATTGTGTTCTTGTACAAATTACTTGTTCATTTCGCCTCACTGAATCTATTTTCTCAAATTTATAGAATATCATTGTGAGATTTTCTGTGCATATATTTGATTCTCACGTTTTTCAAAAGAGAAAGGTTTTTTCTTAATATAAAATGTAAATATTATCTTAAATTTTAATCTATATTTTCTACTTTAAGTATGCAAATAAACACCAATTTATATTCAAGTATAAATTTATAACTAACTTATATTCTAATAATATTTAGATCGACATTAATAATGACTACAATATAAATATTGTTATTTCAATATTTCAGTTTACAATTTAACGCTTGTAGAGCCAAAACTATTTTTTTTATAAATGATAATAATTTTTCTTCTCTTATTGAGATGAAAGATTTTCTATACAAAAAAAAATATTTCAGTTCTAAATTTATTTAAATAAAAATTACTAAAACAATATATTTCATCTATTTATATTATTTCATATTCTTTTAGATTTTATTTAATTAATTTTATTAAAGTATATATATATATATATATATATATATATATATATATATATATATATATATACATATATATATATATATATATATATATATATATATATATACATTTATATCAGCAGCAGCAGCTATTGTTAATCCACTGTTGCATAAAGGCCTCTTTTATTATTTTCCACTTTGTACGATTGAATGCCTCTTTTTTTCACTGATTTCCAATAAAATCTTTAATTTCCTTATCCCACCTGCTCATTGGTCTCTTCCTTGGTCTTTTTATATTCAGTGGTTTCCAAAGTGTATATATATATATATTAAATATAAAATTTTTAAAATGAAAGTTGTTAGAATTTCTACAATTTGTAGATCAGAATTATGTGAATATTTATTGATTCATAGATAAAAATTTATTAAAAAAAATTATAAAAACTTGGACTCGTTGAGACTTCTTCAAAAATACAAGATATTTTACTTTTTTCGTATAGTATAAAAAAAATTTTTAAAAAAATGTATTTAAATGTTTGTATTTATGTTCCTTTTTTTAAAAAAAACAGGTAATTACAAAGTTTTATATTTTTTTTTTCTAAATACTCAAAATTCATACTTGTAATAATTAATTTTACATCCAAATTTTTATAAATTTATGGATTTTTTATTCAAATTTATATGTATATAAACATATATATATAAACAATATTATCTTATAGAAAATATTTCATTAATATTATTATCATCAATAATAATAACAATGATAATTAAATTTTATTTTTAAATTAAAATTATTAAGAGACTTCACGGTTATCCACTTCAGGAGAATATATAATATAGAACTTTCTATTTTATGTAAGAGTCAACGGAAAGCGTGTAAAATGTTCTACTAAAAACATCTTGCAAAATGAAAACATTTCAGAAAATTATCAAAATTACTATACCATTTACAGATGATTATGAATGTTTCTTTTTATATTTCAATGAATATTAATGAAAATGTTTCACCTTTTTATCTCAATACATTACTGATAACTTTTGAAAATATTCTTAATATAAGTTATGTTTATTTGAGTAATTTAGTGATATTACTCCTTCCGATTAAGATGATAAGGTTTGTAGAGTTTTTGAAACGATCTTCATTTTTCTATCAAATTAATCATAGGAAAGTCATAGATGTGTTTATTAAAAATCGAGTTCAAATTAAAATAATTTTTTGCAAACTAATTTCTCTTTTTATTTAAAATGTTAAGTTCTTTCGTTGTTGCTGATTTTATAGGATACAATAAGTATCTGGAATGCCTATTAATTGTTACTTAACTCTGTACGATTATATAAAACTGGTTCCAATTATCCCAATTGTTTGAACACAACAATCTGAGAAATGTTCTTTATTTGCCATACTCTTCTTTGACGCTTATCGCTACTCGCAGTAAATTTAATCTCATTAGAGAACATAACTCGTTCAATATCGTAAATTATCAGTGAATGCTTTCTTGCAAAATTTAATATGGATCTGCGATGAACTACTGTACAATTATTAAAAGAGAAACGACTGAATACTTTCAAACCAGCTTCGTGGAGTTTATGCAAAATCGTCTATTTAAACATCGACATCTCGTTATTTTTATTTCTAATTTATTTTTGAAGGACCATTATTATGTTTGCAATTTTAAAATATTTTTCGATTTTTTAGCACTAATGCTTATTTTTGACAAGTTAAGATTTTTTTTTACATATTTTACACTTTCAAAAAGCCATTTTCAGATCTTTGTATAATGTTGTGATTTACATGCAGATTTTCATTCTTTCAATAAGGTATAATATTCTTATATAGAATATTATATAAATTTTTGATTATAATATATTATAATCTTCTTCTTCCATAAATGTTTTACTTCAATTTTCATTTTGATACATAAATAAAAATTTCATAAAATAAATGAAAGATATTTCATTTTATTTCTATATACATTTTAATATCTCAAACAAAATAAAAATTTAACAATAGATTCCATTTTTGATTACTAAATAATATATAAAAAAATAATATATTAATCTATACCAATTTTTTTCTAGATATATTTCTAAAAATAAACAGAAGTATACTATGTGACACATTTTTTCTACTGAGAAGAGAACATAGTTCAAATTTGATTTAAGGATGAATTATATTTTTATAAATTAATTGTTTTAATATTGTGTAATTTACAAATTACTCCACAAAAAATGCTTAAAAAACGTATTAGTTTTTTAGTACCAGGACGAATTTGATTTTTTAAATAAGAAATAATGCATTAAGTGATTGAAAGACCGAATTTTATTTTATCAATATAGGAAGTTTACCTTTAAAACGACTTCGTTCATTTCACATGAGGATATTTATAGACAATAAAAAAAATGTTTTGTTTCAATTCGAAATCATTAAAAGAGAAGTAATGAAAAAGTATATTTATATATTGTATATTTATTTTTTATATTACCGAGAGTCATGTTCGTAATATAAGTTTAAATTTCCAAAATATGATATTCATCGATGTAAATGTTACTTTACCTTTAATATATATATATATATATACATGCATATAGTAGTTTAAATTTAATTATACATGAATTTGTTTAAAACATTGAACCATCATCGTTTTTATTAAAAATATTTAACAATTTAATTAAAATATTTTCATTTCATATTAACAGATTTTTGACGTCAGGTTCAGTAACCAAAGTACAAATAGAATAAACATATACACTTACAATAACAAATCTGACATTTTGAAATATTCTGTTGTTATATTTATTAAAAAAAAATATTACCGTTGGGTATTTATAATTACATGTATATATATATATACATATATATATATATATATATATATATATGTATATACATATACGCATAATTATTATTATAGAATAAATTTTCCAAACTGATCGAATATTACCTCCAAGTGATAAAATTTTTTTTATTAATATTACAGGCAATAAAAGTTAGATATTTAATACTGTATCTTAAATATAAAATTTTAATTCACTATATTTTTCAGATAATTAAATCTTCTTTTATTACGTTGTCAGTGCGTTATTCCCCTGAATATTTTCATCATTAAATCATATATATATATATATATATATATATATATATATATATATATATATATATATATATGTATATATGTATATATATATATATATATATATATATATATATCTATGTGTTTATACACCTAGATAAATTATACACACTTGTGTGTGTATGTGAAATGAGAGAATGCGTATATGTTTATATATAGACACATAACATTGTAATTGTTGACATAATATGTTAGTTTTATATTTGTTCGGTTTGTTAGTAATAATGTCAATAAAATTATTGTTTAGTTGTGCTGTGTTTGTAGTTTGAGTTTATGAGTGTACAGAATTATATAGAGGTAGATTTCTGTGCATTATAATGTTTTGATTGCAATCGAAAAACGTACCCATATGTATATAAAAATAGACATACATACAGATATATATATATATATATATATATATATATATATATATGTATATATATATATATATATATATATATATATATATATATATATATTAATAAATGAGTCTGTTTTTAATTAAAATATTTTACAGTATAATAAAGATTGAAAGATTTTTAAAATTACCTACTTACATTTTTTATTCAGTACCAACTAAAATAATGAAAAATATTGTTTTTAGTAATGTTTTTTGTATTAAATATAACAAAAATGTGCTGAATCTCAAATTGAACTCATTAAATGTCTATATTCAAAATCGTAGGAATTATCTAAACCGCTTAACATTGTTTGATTCTAGGTCCCTTCTAATTAATTTGGCGTTAAATGGAAAAAAATTAAGAATTTTTGTTTTCCACAGTGAGTTTTTTTTTTTTTGTATACGCAACAGCGGCTACTAATGTTACTATTAATATAAAAAAAATATTTCAAACGTGAATAAAGCCCTTCTATTTTAAATTTTAAATTCATTTATTTTATTAAAATCCTAATCAAATGCCGTGTAGTTGCTAAAACACTTCGAGTGGATAAAAACGTTACACTTTTTAAATCTATATATATATATATGGTTTGGCTTTTGTAGTCTACATCTATTCCTATTTTTTTCTCACTTTCGCAAAAATGAAAAAAAATAATAATGCAGTTCTATTGCTACTGAATCAATGTCAGCTGTGATATAAAATAGTTTTGAAATATATTTTTAGCAGAGAAAAAAATTTCAAAATGCGTCTACACAATAGCGGCAATAGAGAAAATGTTGCACTTTTTACATATATATATATATATACATGGTCTGGCTCTTACAAAATATATATATATATTCCGCTTTTTCCTCACTTCTGCAAAAAACGAAAAAATAATAATGTTGTTCTATTGATATTGAATCAATATTTATTTTTAAATAAATAAGTTCAATAAAAAAATATTTTCAGGGGAGAAAAAAATTTTTAAAATTAATATTTCTTGTATGCAACGCCGGGTCTTAATGAGTTAAACACATGGCACTACTAGATTATTGCAAAAATATTGTCAATTAATTTCTTCATAGAAGTGTTTACTTTATGACTCTCATATACATCTTCTAATAATAATATATATAACATTTCATAGTATGTATAATACAATCAAGCACCGGATACTAACTATTCAATCTATAGGAAGAATATGTATTCATTTCAATTTATTCTATAAATAGGTGATATGTGGTTCGTTTACAAGTAATTTATCCATACAAATTGATAAATATTAGTTATGTTCTTTAATGCCTATCAGTTCAATTTTTTTTCTAAATAGATTTTAAGATATTAATTTTGTTTAAAAAATAGTAAGATGAATAAACCTTATTAAATCATATACTTCAGTTTCATCGATTTATATACATGTGAAGAATAAATGCAAAAAATAATTTTTACTAAGATACAAATTAACGGATTTATATTTAAAAATATTGATAGATTTTCGATTATTGTAAGTTGTGGACCGTTTTAAAAGTAAGATAGATGAAACGAAGCCATAGTAGCCAAAGTGTAGTGTATAATTTATATTATTTAAGTCTTATAAGAATTAATTATTATAATTAATAACGTGATTAAATTCAGTTTTAATGTAAGTGTTGTTTATTTAAAAAAAAAGAAAATTGTCAGAATTATATAAAATATTAAATGTGTTTTTATCTGGTCAGTATGATAAAATACTATTAATAAAAAATCACCATCGGTGATCATATTAGAGAGGATAAAAATATAAAGAAATAATTTTACAAATAAAAATAATTAATTAAATTTGAAAATTATAAAATACATTTTTAAAATAGCAATATATATGTATATATATATATATATATATATATATGTATAGGTATATATATATGTATATATATATATATATATATATATATATATATAATATTAACGCCTCTCTTATATTCTTCTTTCATTATTTTCATTATTAATTTTATTTAATTTTGGAACTATATATCTGTATCTCTCTCCCTATATATACATACATATATATATATATATATATATATATATATATATATATATAATAAGTTATGACTACAACGAAAATATGTTCATAAAAATTTTTGTTCTCACAGACAAACAGCTGGATTTATAACGGACTAATTATAAAAACATAAACAATTTAAGTCTTCTTTGTGATCGTTATTCTTTTCCAAATTTGTATAAATTTTAATTTTTGATAATAGAAGAAAAATAACTGTCCTATCCATCTTTAAATACGAAATTTATTTAATATATAGTTAGTGTCTGCCTCCTAATTTTATTATAAATGAGTATTACACAGATTAAAAAAATTGTGATCTTTATTATAAACCTTATAAAATATTGAATGTACTATTCGTAATTAAATATAAGAAAAGTGGATTTACCGGATTTGTCTCTTTCATATAAATTTATAGAATTATATATGGAATAATCTTCTATCTTCAACGATATTTATCAATTACTATTATATTATTAGGATTTCTATAGAAAAAGATAATTTCTAGATGAAATTCATATCATTGATATAATAACTATCGGTTATAATGAGAAAATATTAGGTCATAAATGAGGTCAGTTCTTCAGTATTCATTGTAACTGATTTTGACAGTATAAATATGAAGAGGAAAAACTAAACGAGGTAGAAAATCAGCATAAAAATTAAAATAAAACAGCGTACTTTTTTGAAATATTTAATAACCGTTTGGATCCGAGGAGGGGAAACGAGTGTTAAAATTTTTAATAAATATTTTTCGATTAATTGTACTTTTTTTATCATAAACAAATTATCATAAAAATTGCAAATTTGTCAGTTATAAGAAAAATATGTTAATTCAGATTAGTCATTATAAATTTCACATTTATCTGATAAATTGTGGAAAATCGTTGATTGTATTCGGGGAAACATAAATCTCTTGACTGAAAACATAATTGGAAGCGGAAAAATTGATTACAATTGAAAATTTCCAGAAATAACATTACTGTTAAGTGTAAAAACTTTGAATCGTCAAGTATGAATAAAACGGTTTCACATCGGTCAAATCTTGTAAGTTGGCCGTAGAGTCTCGATTTTTTGTATATGATTTCTTCTAATAATGGACTTTTGGAAAAAAAATTTATTCAACCCAATTCTCAAGTTTACATTTTTTATAGGGTTTCAAATAAAAAAACCTAAATTTTTTCTGATTTTTGGACGGTCGTTTTTTTTAATGGAAGAAAGAGTTATAAATGTAGTCTAATTTGAAAGAAATTAGTGATCTTTAAATATATCATCCAAAATATAGCGCTCTGAGACCCTAGTTTTTTTGGAAAACATCAATGGATTCCTAGGTCCGAGTCGAGCTTCAAAGTTTTAATAAACATCAATATTTATAAGACAATTGTAAATTATATTTTTTTTTTATTTCTTTAAAATGTTATTTAAATATTATATAAATACATTATGAAAAATAGTAAATAAAATTAAAATATTTTTTCTTTCTTACAACAATAAGTTGTTGATAAGGTTAAATATGACATTTTAAGGGTATTGAAGAATATAATAGGAGTATTATTAAAAATAAGTAAGTCAAGTATTTCAACGAATTACTTGAAGAAATTAGGTGTCAAAATTAGTTGCAATAGAAAATAACATGCAACAAGAAATAATAAATCTGTATAATTACATAAATATTTATATAAAATTAATCTCTTAATAGAAAAATTAAAAGTTTAAAAGAATTTCCAATAAATTACAACAAATTAATTAGATTTTCTTTCAACTAAATGCTCTGAAGGTGCGGTTATAACTATTTAAATACAATAAGTAATAATCAGAATAATTAAGTGTATTGAATATTTTGATCAAGAAGAAATTTGTGTTGTTTTAGGGGAGTGAAAATTAATATTCAAAAATTATAATGATTACATAAAAAATAATACTTTTATTTAATTACATCCATTATAATATGATATTTTTTATGAATATGTAACACTGATATTTTAATAGAAAAGCAAAATTTGTTTATGAGAGAATTACCTAATCTATATTAATTTAAATCTATCTATCTATCTATATATATATATATATATATATATATATATATACATATATATATATATATATATATATATAAATATATATATATATATATATATATATATATACATATACTTATATGTCAATATGTACATTTAATTGATGTATATTTGAAAAATAATTTAAATTTTATATATATATTTTTAAACAAGTATGCTTTAGTAAAAAAAACATATATTTAAAAAATCTATTAGAAAAGTATTTTCGTTGATATGACATGTAAGGAATTGACGTAAAATGAAAAGTGAGTATAGGATTCCAGTAAGCAGCAATGCACGACACCACTCGCTGAGTTTGTCATCCTATAACCAAGGGATGGGTTTGTTGTGGGTCGTCATGGAATGGGGAGTGAGGGCAGTTTTATAAATACTCCAGTTTCTTATATGACACTGTTGGGACTTTATTATGTAGCTAATGACGTGGCAGACGCGGCAATAGCAGAGATGTAGGAGTGGCAGAAAACACCGTCCGGAGAGGGTCTTCGATGGAAGTGATGACGATGCAACATGGCTATCTTTACACTGCTGTCTTTAGTCTTTCGCGTTGATAACAAAACAGCACTTACGAAACGCTTAATGAAAATTTCGATCCGATATTTATAAAACTTCATACACATTCGTTGTTACATTTACCCTTATTACTACGTATACAGCACACTATACAACACATCTTGCTTACTTTCATAATTTATTAGTGTCTATATATATATATATATATATATATATATATGTATATATATATATATAATATGATATGATATTGTTCACAAAAATTTTATTTTTATAATAGAAAAATGATTTTCTTTTTGTTTCTTATAGTTTCACTTAGATTTGTATTTCTGATATTTGATCATTCAAAGCTATTTAATCATTCAAAAATCTTAAAAATGTAAATATTGTTACAAATTATTTCCTTTTTTATTTTTTCTTGATACAGAACAAATTTTATCTTATATGACATTTTTTTATAATTTATTATACAAAATACTTCTATTATTATATAAATGTATTAATTTCATTTTAAGGTTAAAAATAACTACTAAATATTTTATTTTTTTAATATATATATATATATATATATATATATATATATATATATATATAATTATATTAACGTGTTTTTTTTTATAAAATAAGGCATTTTCTAACAGATGACATAAAAATAATTTTATATTTTATTATAAAACTGGAAAAATAATATATATATATATATATACATATATACATATATACATATATATATATATATATATATATATATATATATATATATATATGTCTTGTTGGTTCCAACATTTTAATCAATGATATAAATTTGAATTATTTATGAAGTAATTCATAAAAGAAATACTATACATATTTTCAATTTTTTGAGTATAATAGTAAAATTAAATATCAGATTCATTTATTTATTAGACAAATAGATAATCTAAGAACATTAGATTCAAGCATTATAAATTTTTGACAAAATTTTATTATTATTTTTATAAGCGAGTTTGCATAATTCATTTTTCATCACTCGATAACTGAACGATTTGATGTTTGTTAAAAAGCATTTCACATTACACTAAACATCAGACAACCTGACACAATTGGTAACAAACTAAAGAATCGACATACTATAAAAAACGAATAAAATTGAAAATATTGTATTAAATTTAATATATTTTGAATAGGTAGAAAAATATAAGTAAGACAGTTTATTGAAGTTATAAATCATGTAAAATCGAATGATATTGAAACGATTATTGCTCAAGGAATTGAATAATATTGAAAGTTTATAAATAATGACAAATGTTTTGATCTTTAAAATAGTTCTCTGAATCACTATTATGAATGTTCTTTATATTCTTATAAAGTTCTCAGACTCAATTTTATATATATATATATATACATATATATATATATATATATATATATATATATATATATATATATAAAGAGAGAGCGGTAGAGGGGAAGAGATTAAGAGATTAATATTAGGTGTACAAATTAATTCGGTTTCTTTTTTATCGAAAATAAATGTTTATTCCCATTATTTTATATAACATTATTCCATCTGTCGGGTAACTGACGAATTCTCCGTCAAAAAAAGATGATGGCCTTGGGTCGATGAAGTGATAAATGCACTTTCAGATTTTTCCACTGTTTTAGCATTTTCTGCATGTTTAATGCATCTCAACACTTTTCTCCAAAGCTGAGCAAATAATTCCTGGAACTTCGGAAGTATTTTTTTCAACTGAAATGCGAAAGTTATGCAATGCCTAACATGATGCTTTTCGAACGCTATCGTGTTCACTTCTATTTTGTGAGGTTATGACAACTCCTTGCCCAATATAAATAGAATTTTTAAATGTAAATATTGGGATTTCAAAATCTTAAAACGAGTATAAAAAATTAATTTAAAATTGAGTTACGATTGATTCAATTTTAAAGCATCTAATTCATTTTCACATCTAATATATATATATATATATATATATATATATATATATATTATTAATTTTTAGATGAGTATCTCTCTCTCTCTCTATATATATATATACATATATACATAGAGAGAGAGAAAGAGATATTAAAATAATATATATTATTGAATTATATATACGAACAAATATATAATTCAATGCAAATTATACATTTTTAAGAACAAAATTTCCATTTCAATAAAAATGATATTAAATTATTAATAAATATTATACAATTATTGTAAATTTTATATATTTTTTATCAATTAGCAAATTATAAATATAATATCAAAATTAATTACAGAGAATAATAACAAAATATATAATAATTATTTCAATTTCCAGTCATATCATTAGAACTCATCATACGGAATATGCAGGAAATGATAGAGATATATTATATATATATATATATATATATATATATATATATATATATATATATATATATATGTATATATGTATGTATATGTATGTATAAATATAATAATATTTCACCATAAATATTATATGAACAATTTGTAATTTAGTTCATATATATATATATATATATAAATATATGAACCAAATTACATTCTCTCACTAAATTCATACAGTTAAAACTATAAATATTTCAATTTATATATGACATTTCAGTAAATTTTTGATTTGTAATGATTTCAAGCAGCAGTAAAGATTTTTTTTGATATTTTGAAAATGTTTATTATATACATACATATATATATATATATATATATATATATGTATATATATATATATATAAGTATATATATTTATACATGTATATATATTGATATATATATATATATGTAGGTAAATTAATGAAGATCAGATAGATAGAAGTATTTAAATATATAGAAATATATGTGTTTTGCTGAATAATAAGGATGTTTAATAATATAAATTGAATTCAAAACATTTTTTTAGGTTTTCTCGATCGTACGAAATATTATTTAAAAAACTGTTGACATATTAATAAAATCTAAAATATTTATTAAAACTGAGTGAAAGTATTATGCAATTCAAATAAAATTTTGTTCAGAATTTTGGAAATTACGAAATAAATATATTTATATCATTTAAAATTATAATAAAATAATTAATTGTGTTTACAATGTTATTATTTAATTTAAATTTTATGAATATTTTAATATATTTTATTCAATAAAATAACAGAAAACCAATAAATTAAAAAAATAATATATTTTTATTGATAAAAAATTTCAGTAATATTTTTTTGTAAATAATTCACTATTGAATGAAATAAATAATTTGGTTGATTTTTGGCTTTATGTTGTTTTTATTACATGATCTGTTTTACTTTCTATGTTGGTTCTGACTAGATTAATTATAAAATGTAAATCAATTAAGTAAGATGTATATAAAAATCATTAGATTTTTTCTACTTTAATATTTGAGTTACTTTAATAAAAATCATAGATTCTATTTGCTAATAAATATATTTTGTTATATTCTGACTTAAATTACATATTTACTTCTCATATAGGGTTCAATGGAATAAACGAAAACAGATGATATTATTTAAAAAATGGAGTAGTTTTGAACAGTTTTTATTTTTAAATGTATGGAGTGTTTGACGATTAAATCAGTTATAAACCAATATACACGTACACACACACACAAACACATATATATATATACATATATATATATATACATATATGTGTGTATATATATATATATATATATATATATATATATATTACAATTTAGTAAAAAAAAGAGAGTAAGTTAATTTAAATTTATCTGAAAATTTAATTTTTTTTTAAATGATAATTTTATTTTAGATTCCAAAGTTTCTATATTTTTTATATTTCACATCTCAAAAAATATATTTAAATTAAGTTATTAATACTTAAATAAGATTTCGGAGATTATGTATATATATATATATATATATATATATATATAGATATGTATATATATATATATTATTTATTATTATATTTTACCATATATTTGAATATATTAAAAAAATCATTTAATATTTTATCAATTTGACCAGAGCTAAAGTATTGGTATTTTCAATTTTTAATAACTTATTGAATGTTTTAGAAATTATGTGTAGTATGTAATGTAAAATGGAATTCAACTGTGATATATAAATGAAGGTATTGGAAATATAGATGGATAGAATATATATATATATATATATATATATATATACGAGTATGTATGTATGTATATATATATATATATATATATAAGCTAGCAAAAATACGTAGAAGTTTAAATTTTATATATTACTCTTTTTAAACAAATATTATTAAAAGACTGATCATATTTTTAATATATTTTAAGTTATATATTTTGTGTTATATAATCTTGATATATAAAATTCGAATGAATGGAATCAATAACATAGTGAATAATTTAAATATAACTACCTTTTTAAATTTTAATATACTAACGTAATAAAAATAATTAAGAATATAGAATTAATTTGTTAGCAAATAGCATAGTTTCTTTGGTTTAGCATTTAAATGACGTTATAAAATTACTTAAACTAATTCAAATTTGTTAATTAACTTTAAATATACTAATAAAGTTTTTCTAAATATGAAATATATGTTTAACCGAAACTAACTGCATTAGAGAATTTCATATTTACTTAAGAATGTGAAACAATACAGTTGAATGTGTTATTTATAATTGTATCCTGCTTTCATCAAGTTAATAATCAGTTTCATGATAATATAATAGATTAAATATTTTAGTTATATGATATATTTAATTTTAAATGCATGTTTACAATTCCGCGAATTTAATATTTTCATTCTAGTAGTTATATTTATAATTATATCTCTTTTCATACTTCTTCTGTTCCATTTTAATATATCAAATAATTTTTGCATGCTTTAATTACTTTTGAACTAAATATGCGTACTTTTTTCCTAATAAGATTATTTTTTATTTGTTGAGTGAAAGCATCAGTATTCTATTTGATCTGTTCAATAGCCTGCGAATTTCTACACTTTCTTCGTAGGTTATTATTATAAGCAAAGCTTTTAAGTATAATGCAGTTCTAGTGAGAATATTTAAGATAAAATTGATGGAGATTATGAACGATGGAGTTGACTTTTAAAAAAATATAAATTATTTATTTAAAAAATAAAAAACAGATTATAACTGTAAAAATACAGACTTAAAGAATATATTGTGAGAATCACCTTGATTCTGAGTCGGGAAATAATTATTTATTTTTATTTTAAAATAAGGTGATCAAATGTTATATATTCCACTACAATTGAAACTTTTATTAATATCTTGCCATAAATAATCTTAACAGTTTTCTTTTCATAAATGGTCAATTTTCTTCTTGTAACAGTCATTGTAACTATTTCGTGTATATTTAACTTTTTATATAAATATTACTACCATTATTTATAACCTCCCTAACTCTATATACAAAATATAAAGATCTTATGTTCTCTTTGTTATTTATTAAGACCTTTCTCTCTCTCAATCTATACATACATACATACATATATATATATATATATATACATATATATATATATATATATATAGGAAAATAATTACGGTTTTTGTTTTCTGAAACCTAACCTTAATTTTTTTCAATGAAATTGATATTCATAATGTTCATGTTGATATCATTTTAAAGAGCATTTTTAGTCTGTATTTTGTTAAAATTAATTTTGGGTTTCTTATTAATCTTGCTTCAAGTTGGGCTATTGAATTAAAGATAGAAAATAAGCAAATAAGCTAGGATTCAGAAATAAATGAATATTTCTAAGAACAATTTTTGTATGTGTCCAAAACGGGTGTTAAAGCAACAGAAACTACTCGAAAACTAAACGATGCTTTTGGTGTGGATACTGTTAAGAATGTACAGTACAATTGTGGTTCAAAAAATTTCGTGTTTATAACGAGATCCTTGAAGATGAAGAAGGTCGTGGGTGCCCTTCTTTATTTTATAACAACCAACTGAAGGCGTTGAATTAGAACCATGTACAACAATTCTAGAGGATGCACAAAAATTAGGAGTTAGTCATCCAAAAGTTCTGAACCACTAAAAACAGCTAAGAAAATCAAAAAGAGAAAAATGTGTATGAATTTGAAGTTCATAAACTGCAATAATTTTTCTACCAACCTAATACTACAGAAAAACAAACAGATGATAAATGCCAATGCTAAAATACCATTCTATCCCGTCAACATTCAGTTATCAAAAATGATGAAATATCTCATTTTATTTCAAACATGTTTTTTTTATCAAAAAAACTGCTGTTCGCTGAAAAAACACTCGTGCGCTGAAGCGTGATGTGTTGAATACTCTATAATACTATAGGTGTTTGAAAAATCGATTTGCTGTTATCCAGTTGGTCCAGTGGTACACCTAGTTACATTTTCTAATGTGTACCTCTAGGTATTAAGTGACCATCCTCTACTTATCGTTTAACGGGTTACAATTTAGAATTATCTTTTCCAGTTTATTCTTATTTTATTAATGTATATTTTTTTCATATTGCCTTTATTTAATTTCAATTTTAATTACTGCTGTTTGAATTATCTAGTATAGTTTTTATATTAAGTATTGTGCCTTAATATTTTGGTCTGTCTATTTTCCAAAGTAATCGATTAATAATTACCTCGATGCTCTTAATTATTTGTTTGTTTAATAAGATAATATAAATTTTAATGTTAAATTTGATTTGGAATCAGGTGTTCTTTTCGTAACAAAACTTTTATCTTTCGAAACATGTCCGTTAGAGACGTTTAATAACTAGAGGTATAGAAAAAGAAATAGTTACGAATGCAATAAAAAATAATATTCTAAACATTTATCAATTTATTGCCCGCAGAATATTCACTCATTTCCTTTTTATACTTTCTGTTCTTATTTTACAATTATAGTAGACTTTTTACAAATTTAAAATAGATTCATTATTATTTCATGATTTTATTTTCATTTGAGGTTAACTATTAGTCAAATCAAATCAAATCAATACACTAATGCTTAATTAATAATATATATGTTATTAACTAATCCATCTTAATTTTTTAGCATTATTTGAAATATTGAACTTCTATTGAAAACAAAACCAACAGTTTACCTTTGTAAGTGAATGATATATAGAGTTTTATAAATAATATTTGGATCTTGCGCATTATTACGATATTCCAAAAAAATTTTAGTATTGAACTAAGGCACGCTACTTCCTACTCGCTACGCTTGACAAAATCCGGGGTCTCCGCCCTCGCTCGCTTCCCTTGACTGACTTCGCTCACTTCTCCGACTCACTTCGCTCGTATTGTGTATATATATATATATATATATAAACATGTTAGTATGTCTTTAGAATAATTCTCGTAGATATATTGCAACGTAGTTGCATTATATTATATATATATACAAAATATATATATATATATATATATATATATATAAATGTTAGTATGTCCATATACTTACTCTCGAAGTTAAATTGCAACGTTGTTCTTTTATAATATCGCACAATTCGTCATAGTTTTTTTGATATCTGAGCTTTTTGAATGTTTCCCCACATATTCCACGAATCAGGCTCCGTATTCATACACTGACAATTTCGGGAAAACTCCATCTCCGAGGTACAACTAGGGATACGAATACACAACATAACAACACTCACACTTTTTTAAAATTCTTGGATAAAAAAATCGATGTAATTTTATGATTAATCATAATTTTTCATGAAAATTTCGTATAAATTCGGATGTCTTAGTTTAATACAAAATCTCTACACGTTTTTTTACAATTTTTTGTCTATTTTGTGAAATTTTACGGAATATTTTTTTATATTGAGATAGACATTCCTTTCTCATTTAAATACATATTTCGTAGCTATATTTCATATCATTTTCGAACTGGTACGAAATAACTTTCATCACTAGAAAAGATAGTCAGTCAATCATATACACATGGTAAAAATAATGATTCTTCAATAAAAAAAAATTAGCGTCAACTTCATTCTCGTTCTATGTTAATTTTTTTCCTCAGATAATGTAATTAGTAATTAATGTTTGCGATGACGATTTTAATAATTTTTTAACCAGTTTGCGATTTCCAGACATAAAATGCTTCAGCTTACGTTGCAATTTCAAGGCTTGTTTAGAATTTGTATCAAGAACAAGAAAATTATTTTCCAATTTATTGCAAAGTTGAAGACCTTCTCGAATTATATTTGCAGTGAGGGAAATAGGTTCTTCTTTTGCTTCACTATAGTTTTCTGAATCTTCGACTATATTTAAAGTTATACCAGTAATAGCATCATCAGTTAAGGAATTATCTACAAGCAATTCATCGATATAATTCTGGCTTAAGGTATCAAAACCTTCTACATGTATTTCATGTGCCAAAGTAATGATTTCAGCTGATAATGTCGACGTTTGAATAATTGTACTGTTTGCAAAACATCCAGGCCAAGCTGCTTTCCAGCAAGCATTTAAAGTTTCTGGTCTTACTTCAGTGATAACAGATACAATATGATTTAAATAGTCCAACATACAAAAAATTAAGTAAAAAAATTAAATTTGAAAAAATATAATAAAAAAATTTAAATTTTTTTAATCACTCTGCAGGTCATATATGTATGTATATACAACGAGAAAATCGCGAATTTGCATAAAATATGCTCCACATGACTTTAAAATCGTAGTAAAAAGATATACATAAAAACAGACTCGACTGTATATAAAAAATCGTTTTAAACAAATCAAAATTTTAAATAATGGAAATGTTTGCTGAATTTCCATTTCATTAATGAAGTACAATTTTAAAATAATAATTTTTAATATTTTTATAAAACAGTAACTGATAAAACAGAATATGTATATATTTTCTAATATATTCAATGTGGATAGTTGTTTACAAGAAAAAATTCTATTGTATTACATATGATCATATAGTGGAATTTAGAAAGCTTTTGAGACAGTATCTTCACCAAATAAAGGTGAGTTTAAGGATATATATATATATATATATATATATATGAGTACTTATGTTACAAACTCGCGTGGGATGAGTGACGAGACAGGATAAATAAAATATCAAGGGTCCGTAGCTTCACAAACTTTGGAAGCTATTGTATTAAAGGAACAATTGTAAGAGAAATGTTATGTCTCTTTGAAGTAAAAATTTCAAATAAGTTGCAAAATTTGATATAAATGTCCACACTTAATTACGTACGCAATATATATATATATATATATATATATAATTACATTATACATATATATATATATATATATATATATATATATATATATAACATGTAGACATCAGACAAGTAAAGTAATTGTAGTCTAAGATAACTTACGTAAAGAGGATACAGTAGAAATAATTATAAGTATATAAATTATTTCATATTTTAACTAAAATATTAATTATTATTTGCTTTTTCACAATTTCCGGAAAATATCAAGTTATATTGTATTTAGTTCTTTCTTAATAAAACTTTCGTTTTACATCAAATTGGTAATTTTTCGCTAATTTGTTCCTTTTTTAACTGGAAATATTTTATCGTTTTTTCAATTATGAGAGTTATGTTACTTTTTATAAAACTGAAAGTTTTACTATGAAAAAAAGTAAAACATTTTTATGGTTGTTCCATTCAAATAAATACATTCTGCATTTATTTGAATCGAACAACGAATGTAATTATTGTCAATGTATTTCTCCATAGTAATTAACATATTGTTATTGATATGTATGAAAATATATTTTTTATTTTTCTATTTTTGTAAAATTGGTAGTATTTTACCAATCTAAAATCAAGAACAATGGAATTGCTGCTTAAAAAATACATTTAAGTTATGCACGGTTGCAGATTTATAATCTGAAATTAGAAAAAATTAATTAACAATAAACAAAAAAGTCTATGTTGAAAAGAGTAAATTTTTCATTGGAATTTAATTATTCCAAAAAAGGAGTTTCATATGAATTATACAATTAGTAGAGTTACTCTAAAATTATGCAAAATAGTCTCATAAAAATTTTGAAATAAGATAAATAATTAACGAAATATGTGATCAAGGAATGATAAAAATAGTTATAAATTATCAAAAAATAAATTTATTTTTGGTTTTAAAATGCGTATAATTCAATTTTTATAAACAGAGATACTTATCTTATAGTGTAAAGTGAAAATAGCATAAATTTTTATAAATTTCTTCATAAATAGAAAAATATCAGGTATTTTTCAAGTACAGTGGGAATTAATTTTCTTAAATTTGTATATATATATATACAGTCAACTGTACAAAAAACATAAACAAGATCGAATGAAATACAAGATAATATTTTTCAAATCAATATTAGGTTCGTAGAAAAATAATGGTGGTTTTTGTTTTCTGAACACTAACCTTATTTTTTTCAATGAAAGTGTATTTTCATCGTGTTCATATTAATATTATTTTGAAGTAAATTTTTCGGTCTGTATTTTGGTAACATCAAATTTGGTTTTATTATTAATTTTATTTCAAATTGGGCTGTTGAATTAAAAGTGTAAAAGAAGTAAATATGAGATCAGTGCAAAATATCATATACGATATGAAATCAAAACTCAGGCTATTATTTTTAACAGAAAATGAATCTATTAATTAATTATGTATTCACTATCATTTTCTGTAATCATTTTCCAACGATTAGACAGTTGATAGATTCCTCGTTTGTAAGAGCTGCACGGTTTTTCGGCAAAAAAGGCAGTACGGTGGTTTTTGACGACCTCCGCGGCGTTTAATTTCTTACCGTTTAAACTGTTCTGCAACAACCAGTACAAATAATAATCGGAAGGTGCAATACCTGAAGAATACGATGGATGCGATATAATTTTCCACTTCAACTGCTTTAGTTTTTGTAGAGTCATTTTTGCTGTATATGGTTTTGCGAAATCGTGGTGGAAGATGACCCGCTTGTAATTGGCATAAATCGGACGCTTTTATTTAATAGCTGCATTCAGTTTAGTTAGTTGTTAAATACTTAAGTATAAAATACTTCTCCTTATTAATCGTTTCAGCCCACGAGAGTAGCTCAAAATAAACAACACCTTTGCAATCCCATTAAACACACAGTAACACCTTCATCGGTCGCAATCTAGATTTGGCGACAGGTTCTACCCTTTTATTCGCTTGTTCCCACTTTCTTCTGAGACAGACGTTGTTATACAAGATCCATTTCTAATCGCCAGTCACCAACCGATCTGAAAAAGGCTCTCTGTTGAGGCGACCAATCAAAGAAACTACCAAATGGATGCGATAAAACTTGTTTTTTTTTTAGACAACGAATGCGGCACCCACATATCGAGCTTCAACGTCAACCTCATCTTCTTTAAAAGCCAAAATACGGTTCATCTTTCAACGTTGAGTGTCTCAGCAAACTTTTTCGTCGAAATACATAAATTATTGTGAGCTAAAGCGCGCACAACATCGTCATCGATCTCAGTAAGAGAGCGGGTTAACAAACCATTTCTTCACAATTGGAAGTGATAGTGTATAGTCCAAATAAACCTTCCGAGTATTTTCCGTTGTTCCTTCGCACCCACGGTTACTCCTTTCGGAAACTCGCACAACATAACGTAACGGAAGTGTATCTTTTCGTTCTTCATTTTCAAAACTTTTTCTTACACACAAACCGAATCGAAATAAATGCGTCTGATACTCAAACTGTGACTATCACCTTTCAAACGATTTATAATATGAATACATTTCAATCACGAATGGAGCCATGCGGCACTCTTAACACCACCTATTGAATCGTAAACGAACTTTTTCTTTGATCCAATAAGAGCATTTTTTTTGTATGAGTTCAAAACGGGTGGTAAAATAGTAGAAACTGCTCGTAAACTAAATGATGGTTTTTGGCGTATGTACTGTTAAGGAATATACTGTGCAATAGTGGTTCCAAAAATTTCGTACTGAGTACAAGCACCTTGATGATAAAGATGGTCTCGGGTGTCTTTTTTTAGTTCATAACGACCAGCTGAAGGCGTTAGTTGAATCAGAACCACACACAATAATTCAAAAGCCTACACACAAGTTAGGCGTTAGTCATCAACAGTTCTGCACCACTTAAAGTAGCTAGTAAAATCAAAGAAAAAAATACATATGAATTTAAAAGTTATAAACCAGAATTATATTTTTAACAACCTAATATTACATTTTAAAAACACTTATATTTTTTACAGACTTTATATATACATTAAATCACTTTTTTAGAACGTTGTAATGTGTCAATATTTGCTCTTTTCTAATAACTTGAATGAGAAATAAACGATGTTAGTTATATTTCACTACTTTTAATTTTATTAATAACCGACTTTTTCTATCAGATTACATTCTGTTGACTATTTAAATCATTCCATATTTTAACTTCTATTTTTTGTAACACATTTTCGATTTAAACGTGTAGCAGAAATTTATTCGAAGTTTTAGATCGTGATCTCTTAATAAAATTAGTTTTGATATTATACACCAAATTATAATACTTCTTTTTGGACTTGAGTAAACTATTACGATACTAATATGTTACTCCAGCTGTACTCAGGTTTCCCGTAAAGAAAATTTAGTGATCAAATCGCTTAGATGAAATGGTTTTATAATGATAGACTTTAGTGCAAATATAGCAGTGCAGTATACAGCCTGTTTTTTTCAAACATGTATATCTTATATTAGTAGAGAATCTAAAAAGAAGACTCATTTGTAAGGACTGCATCACTTTGAATATATGGAATTTTATTTTCCATCAATTAAAGCGTTTTTTAAAATAATGTTTAATTTGTTATTTGTAATTTAATAGTCATTTTGATTTTTCATTAATTTATCGTTAAATAATAATTTGGATACATGAATATACATTACGATTATGTTAAGGTCTGCATCCAAAAAAGTGAAAAGATTTTTTTCAAAAAAAAGTAACAATCTTTCTATATTGGAATTGTTAAATCGCTTGTAATGTACCACATTTTCTGTATTCATCAACTGTTTTTCTGTTTTAAATCGTTAGATTCAGTAATAAACGCTGTTATAATAATTATAAATATTTAACAATACTGTTTTGAATTCGATGTGTCTCTTTTACATATAAAATTTGAAAATTAACCTATCTTTTAATATTAATCTCTTTTTAATATTAATAAATTAATCTACCTTAATTTATCTTTTTTATTGTATAAAAAAATTCTAAAATTTGTTACAAAATATAAAATATTACAAGTAAAAATCAAATGTAATTAATTTATAAAAAAGTGATTGAATGGCATCATACATTTGTACATCTACCAACTTATAAAACTTATATTAAAACTGTGCAATAAATCCAATTTACATTCTTACTTGTCAGAAAATTTATACAAGAATGTATTATATTAAAGACCTATATTTTATTCTTCATTTGTCAAACAGAAAATGTAATTATTTCACTTAATTTTTTTATATTAACGATTTCAACACAACTCTATTAAATTCTTGCAATGAAAATCCATTTTCTAATATTGCTATTGAATATTTAAATACATAAATGCCAATCCATCAATTGTTAAATTCATTTTTATGTACATTTCATTCAATGAACTTTTATTCGAGCAATAATTAGTGAGTCGTCGAAACACATTAAATTATTCATTGTCATCAATAATGACGTTGAATTTTGCGCTTGAAAATGTGATGGATTCAAATACGTTCTATCATTCAATTGATATTTTCGATAAACTCCATAGGTTTTATTTTCTCCTATTTATATTATTATTAATATTATAAATATATGTTTATATATATATATATATATATTAAAAAGTAAATTCGTATATATTCACGAGTATATTTATATTGACACGGTGTTCAGTACATACACATTCGAGCATAGAACATTCCAGCATAAAATGTATACAATCTGCTCGTGATATCTAAAAAAACTGACCCCTGTATTTATTAAGCTCCATTCAAATTTGTGATGCATTTTTCACCAAACTGGTTTGACCACTGTCCAAAACTCACCCTCGGGTCAAGCGAAAAAGGGTTGTGCACGTTTCGCTAAGTTAACAGATGGTCATGTGTCCATCAGGTTTGTACAGATATTTCATATTTTACCCTAATATTGATCACGCGCGTTGTTACATTTTCGCCTAGGTCATTACGTATAAAAATGTAAAATGCACTGCAAGGATAACATATGGGTATACATGACTTTACATTTATTTCAAAAAAGTCAAAGAATTTTCGTACTTGTGGTTCTTTTTTATTAAACAGAAAATTTATCTTGAATTAATATTAAATATAACAAATAAAATTTAAAATTAAATAATATTTAATTAAGTACGTAATTTCCCTTTGTGGATGTCAACCCTTTTTGGAACAGACAAAGTAGAGTTAAAATTTATTTGTAATTAGATATGATATATTTATTAACGATCTTATTTAAATTTTAATATTTTTATTGTGCAATATTGACTTGAAATTTGATTTTGAATGTTATTGGGTTATACATTTATTTATTTTTTTTTAAAAAATCAACTGTAAATCAATATAGAAATTTAGCATTTTCTAACAATTAAATATTTTTCCTTAAACGTATTTTATATTTTACATTTATTAAAAAAAAACCTTCTGCTACGATAATTGAGAACTATCTCTCAATTCGATTATGTAAATAAATTAATTTATACAAATTAAATGATTGGCTTATTAAAATAAATAAAAATTACTTAATTATTGACTATTATATTGAGAAAAAAAATATTGTATGTGGATTGCTTAATTCATTTGGTTATAAAAATTATAATCAATATCTGTCTATAATATAAAAATGATTCAGTGATGATGTCGTTCCTGTGACATTTATTCGTTCTCTGATTAGTTCATACTGATCACGTGGTCTCTGTTCTGATTGGTTGATATCAGTCACATGATATACGATTTCAATATAAAACTGTTAACAATTTATTCAAAATATTGTATTCACTGAAGCCTTAGATTAGGAAAAATTTTATACGTTTTAACACTGTATTTTGTTATGCTAATTTTTATAAACTTTTCCAATAAATCGTTTCCGACTTACATTTTAAGCGGATTATTTATGTGTACAATTTGTTAAATTCTGTTAATTGTTAGGAGGGGGAGGGGAGTGAGCGTTAGCGCGAGTGGGAGCGATGGTGAGCGCAGCAAGCAGAAGGAGGAGCTTACTATTAATATTAAATTTAATACTTAATACTAAATTATTTCTTACTATACTTATTGTTTAAATATGAAAGTATCTATTAAGTTAGTAGAAACATAATTGCGGTCTATGATCTTCAAATTCATATACACTTTTTAATTTAATTGGTTTCAAGTTGTCAAGAATTTTTGGATAAATAACGCCTAACTTTGTGTAAATTCTCGAATTGTTATCCATGGTTTTGATTGAACTAATGCCTTCAGTTGGTCATTATGAACTGAAATGGCACACCCGTGACCTTCTTCATCCTTAGAGATCTCGCCCACAGCACGAAATTTTTGGAACCACCATTGCACCTGTAAGTTCCTCAACAGTACCTACACAAAAAATGTAATTTAGTTTTCGACCAGTTTCTGTTCCCTTATCACCTATTTTGAACTCATACAAGAAATTGCTCCTATTTGTTTCTTTTCCAACTTTAATTGAATAGCACAATTTGAAACAAAATTAATAATAAAACTTAAGCTGATTTTACCAAAATGCAGACCAAAAAATGCACTTTAAAATGATACTAATACGATAAAATCCCACTTCAAAGAAGACACTTATGAAATGAACTTAAAAAATAAAGTTAAAATTCAAACGAAAACCGTAATTATTTTCTTACCAACTTAATTTATATATGTCTAATATATATATATATATATATATATATATATATATATATATATATATATGTATATACATATGTATATATATATGTATATATATATATATATATATATATATACATATGTATATGTATACATAAATATTAGATGTATGCAAAAATTATAGTCTTTTTTTCCACAAAACAGTAGTTAACAAAATCAGCGACGAAAAGCTGTAAGTTCAACACTACATTCGGTACGAGTTCTATCAAGGGAAAAATGCCGCTAAAGAATGGGAATCAATTGGGTTCTGTTTTTGGCGAGAGTTTTGTGTCTTACTAAATTTTCAAATATTTATTTCAACGTTTTAAAGCCAGTGATGTTGATGTCAATGATCGATCGCGCTCTGAAACACCAAAAAGATTGAAAGCCAATGATTTGCAAGATTCTGAATGAAATCCATTGTAGATGTTAGATAAAATAGAGTAATAACTCGAAATTAATTGAGAAACAGTTTAGAATAGATTACATGAGATGGAAAAATTCAAAAAATCTAAATTGGATATTGTATATACTCTACAAAAACATCATATCCTGCCTCCTCAACACATACATCTCGTTGCTTGTCAGGGGATTTAAGAACGATTTTTTGTAGGAAATTGGTACCGAAGAAGAAAACAGGATTATGTACGACAATTATAAGCGCACATATTCTTGAATACACTCCGAATATCCGTCAACATTAAAAGAAACACCAAATATCCTTGTCAAAATGGTTCTTATGTATATCTAGTGGAACAGGAATATTATGTTGCTTTACGATCTCCTTAAACTGGGTGAAAAGTTTACTATCAAGAGATATGATCGTCAATTGAATAATTTGGACAACGAAATGGTCCATTTACCGGACAAGGAAGCCTGAAGATTATTTTGCTGCACAAGAATTTTAAATCACAAGTTACTACTCTTTATATTCAGTTAACTAACTTTAACTTGGACTGGGAAGTTCTCCCGCACATGGCGTATTAACTGGATCTAGTGCCTTTGGATTATCATTTATTCCGGTTGATGCAAAACTGTTTAGTTGGAAGACTTTTTCAAAATTTAGTTTAAATATGAAAATGGATTGATGATTTCATTGCTTCCAAGGCGATATCTTTTATTGCGAAGGAATCAGAAACTTATTCGAGAGATGGCAGATCATAAAAGACTAGAGCAATCATTTTGGTTGAATTATATTTTAAATATTAAAAAAAAAAACGAAAATTTGCCAAAAACAATACTTAATTTTTTACTTACATCATATATATATATATATATATATATATATATACATATATATATATATATATATAAATATATACATATATATATATATATATAATGTTATTATAAAATAATATACTATAAATTTGCATACATATTCAAGGATGAAAAATGAACGAATATATTCATAGATATATAACTATCAATATTTTATTAAAAAGATAAAAATATTTAATTTTTATTATATAGTAGAATTGATTTTTAAAATCAACTTTTAAATATTTTGACAAAAATTCGTAAGATCCTAAAATGTTTTCTTTTCAATTTAAAAGATAAGAAAATAGATAATTTAATAAAAGTGGACTAAAAATGGTTTATTTTTCACCCCTAAATTGGTATATAAATTCACGGGATACCTTTATCTATTTCGATTAATTGATGTACATATATATATATATATATATATATATATATATGCAATTTTACATTTGTAAAAATATTGGAACTAACAAGTTTAACGGATTTATTATCTTTTGCCTTGTTATTAATAATACTAACAATAAGGCAAAGCAGTTATTAATAATTTCAAAGAAGGCAATAATATGAATGATAAATTAATGATTGCTTTAAAACAACTAATATTTTTCCTTTTTATTTTTGAAAACATTTTGAGCAGAACTATTACTTATTTTCTACTACTTTAATTAAAATTTCATTCATGTCCATCCGCTATTTATGACTCTTACAAAAACTTGCATTTCATATTTTCTCATTAATCTCTTTTAATTGCAAGAAAGACCAACTTAAATGTTATTATATATATATATATATACACATATATATCTTCCCCTTTTAAAAGTACCCTCTCATGTTGTAATACTAGACGCGTGGCACATAATAGCAGTGTATTCAAAAACAGATTTCCTTAACTTTTCAAGAGGAAATAAACAAGTATACTAGTTTAAGTTAAGAACTTGTTTTTAAATTTATTGAAATAAAATAAAAAGTAACAAATCAAGTACGAACAACACATACTTTGTTAAACTAGTTGATAAGTTTAATATAAATTTCAGAATAAATGTTCTAATTATATTTTCTATATATATATATATATATATATATAAAACTCATTATCGATAATTTGGTAATTTCAGTTTTCTATATCAATATCAGATCGTTCAGTTACAATATTTCTTTTGTATCTTAGTTCTCAGAGAATGATAATGTACATATAATTCTTAAATAATCGAAAATATTTTCTTATTTCAACAATAAGTAAATTTTAATCACTAACATTTTAAGTCGAATATGTATTTAAATTCTCTTCTTTTTTTAATCATTTCACATTATTTTTTTAAAACATTTTTATGTTACTTTACATTAATATTTTAAATTAAATATAAATATATTTTCTTTGATTTTATTACTAATATTAAAGTGTTTTTATTAATGAGTTAATATATCCAATAAAAGTTAATAAAATGAATGAAAATATTCCACAGTACGTCACGATGACGAAATCTAAATATATTTCAGTTTAGTTGTCATGAAGCCAAATTGACATGAAATTAATGTCGCTTTAATTGTCTTTTATTCAAATGACAACTGTTAATTTTGTTGAATTTTTTTCGGATTTTTTTAATTAATTTTTTTGTAAATAAAGTAGAAAAAACGACTTTTTAAAACTTCCAATATTGTACAAAATAGGGATGTAATGTATATGCTTTGATAATATCATAAAATGGAATCGAATTCGTAATTAACTGGAACAAACCCTCATAACTGCATAGCAGTAATATAGGTAAGTTAATTTAAGATTTTAATAATTTATGTTCCACCAATATGTTACACTGATATGTATGGATGTTATAATATGATGTGACGTTGTATGAACTTAATTATGTTTAATCATATCCACCGAACATTTTTGTTTCAATGTATGGATAGAGACTTTCGTTGTATTTTAATGTTTATATTTTATCTGAGTGCAATTGTATTTTTATTTTATTGTCATTAAAATCGACTTTTGAAGCTGAGCTCTATATTAGTTATTTACGAGGTATTTATTTTATTTATTAAGAAAATTAAGTAGGATTTTCTATTGTCATATTACAGGTTTCACATATTTTTATTTATATGATTCTTATCTTAAAATAATTTATCCATAATTCATTAATGTGAATAATGTTTGAGTAAAGATTAGTTGACATGTTTTATTCGCTGAGAATCGAATTAGATATATTATTTATCTTTAATTGCCAATTTAATTAAATTAATGTAATTATAATTTTTTCTGTTCTTTTCTATATTTTTTTATTTTATTTATTTTAAATATGAAGTAGAAATTATTACTTCAGTAATTTATTTTTTTATGAGAATCAATAAATTATTTTTAGCTAATATAAAATATTCTTCTCTTGACTTATATATTTTGTTTTTGAACTAAAAAAATGAATGAAATTGAATTACAATTAATTATTATACTTTCTTGAAATATTTCACTGAAACATTTAAGGATGTTATAAGTGAGGCAATTTATTATAATTATAGTTGAAACTGTACCTAAATTTATTTTCAAATAAATTAATATAAATTAAAAATTTATTTACGAAATTATCCAGTAACTAAATATTGCTTACTTTGAAAGTAAAAAATATTTTTTAGAATATCTGAATATTTATGTTCCTGCACTCTAATAATGATGTAATTGTTATTGAAATATGCATAAGGACAATTAATATATTAAGTTGGTAGAAAAATAATTATGATTTAAGACATTCAAATGCATATGCATTTTTCTCTTTTTAGATTTTCCTAGCTGTTTTAAGGGATCCAGAATTGTTGGATGACTAATGCCTAACTTTTATGCAAGTTCTTGAATTGTTGTGCGTAGTTCTGATTCAAATAACGCCTTCAGTTGGTCGTTATGAATTGAAGAATGACGCCCACGACCTTTTTCATCTTCAAGGCTCTCGTCCCCAACATAAAATTTTCGGAACCACTATTGGACCGAACATTCTTTATCAGTACCCACACCAAAAGCATCGTTTACTTTACGAGCAGTTTCTACTGCTTTACTACCCACTTTGAACTAATACAAAAATTTTCTTTTATTTGCTTTTTTCCATTTTTAATTCAGTAGTCTAATTTAAATCAAAGTTAATAATATAACCAAAGTCGATATTACCTAAATACAGATTAAAAAATGCACTTTAAAATGATATTAACATGAACTCGATGAAACGACACTTGATAGAAAAAACTTAAGGTTAGAATTCAGAAGAAAAAAATCGAAATTGTTTTCCTATCAATATAATATAATCAGTTATTAAACGTATTCATACGATGTAGTGACTTACTTTCTAAAAAAAGATTTAAAAAAAATTTTTTCATTTAATTTAAAAAATAAATTAGTAACAATATTCCTTTTTATCTTCCACTCTACTTATATATCCATCTTTCTCTTCCTATATATACATATATATATATATATAGAGAGAGAGAGAGAGAGAGAGAGAGTAGGGCCACCGTATTCGCGGATTCGGTTTCTGCAGATTCAGTAATACCCAGTTTATCATGTCCCGAAAGTATTAAATGATAAATTCCAGAAATAAACGATTTTTTAACAAATTAATTTAAAAATGGTTTTAAACTGTATGTTAACAAGATATTTTTCAATGCTACATCGTCTCTCGAGCGTTAAGCACAAACGTCATAATCTCGTTCAATCAAGAGAGAAAGAGAGAGAAATAGCATAAGTTTAATAATGTACAATGTATTTTATTGTTATTTAATGTTGTTAATATCTTATTGTATATAATTTATCAATTAAACTTTATCAAAATTATCTATGTAAACGACAAACGACATGTATGAGTTTACTACTATCCGCGGTTTCAGATATCCGCAGTATTTCTTGGAACGTATTACTCGCAGAAAGGTGATGGAGGGACTACTGTGTATGTATTTCTATGTATATATATATAATACAGTACGGTTAAAAAGTCTCTAACCTTGCATAGAAAGAGACAACATAAGAGATAAGATAAAAACTTTTTTAAATATAATATTTATTTGTACATATTATTCACATTTTACAATATTAAATTTTAAATCATAATAAAATTAATCTCAATTTTGTTTTAAAATGTTGAAATAACATTACAATATTCCCTTATTGGTATTAAATTCGCCTTTTCTAAGATAAACTTTCGATTTTTAAAGTAAAAATAATAATTTAGGAGCGAATTGTGGTTATAAAGTGGAGTTTAAATTCTATGAAGACATATTAGTATAGTATTTTATGTTACAATATGAATATGAACGTTATTAGGTACATAATGATTCCTGTAATATTTGTTTCTTAGCACTTTTCTAAAATAGCATTATGTAACGGGGACAGGTAATTAGTACAATAGCTTGCATTTACAATAATAGTGCATTTTTTCGAAATTTAATAAAATAGCCTCTTTGCAATACTAAAAATATTAATCATCACTTGCTTGAAGTCATATTTAAAGAAAGATTCGTCTGTTTTAAGTCCTTTCATAGAATCTCATTTTCATGTAGGATCATAATACATACAATGGTGTCATCACAGACAAATAGATCGCTTTTTTCTCGTCAATATAAATTTTTATAATGAGAATTCCATCCATTGGTGTTTTTATATTTCGCTTAAAATTTTAGGCATCTATCTTACATTAATATTTACTATCCTTATTTGTTTATCAAGAACACATATACTCATGTTAAAACAATTTGATTCTTTTCGCCAATTTCTTTCACTTTTATTCCACAGTCATTCAGAATTAATTACAATAAATTGGTAGTGTAGTGAGTGGTTACTGTAATCAGACCAGCTTTTCATGAATCGTATTTGATGGAATCTTTTTCCAGTTGTAGTAATTTCTATCAGTTTTTTACAGTAGTGTGCAATAAAGGAAATGCCATAAACAAAGTGAAATCTTTTTTGATTTAATTTTGTCTTATTCTTTCTTTTGTATGAATTTTAATTTACTGCCCCATTTTAATTTCATAATTTTTTTCGAAACATATCGACTTACAATTGCTCTGACAACTGTCACTTTTCAAGTGACGTACGCACTGGAACATCGATATGCACTTTCACTAATTAGGCATGTCACTATGTAAAAGTGGTAAGGATTCCCAAAAATTTCGGAATACAAGTATAACAGGACGAATCTTTTGGACCGCGCTACATATATATATATATATATATATACATAAAGTTGTTTCCTCTAACAATATTATTAAACTTTACAAGATTATCAAGAAACTTATCTCACTATTTAAATTTTTTTCTAGTATACACTCAATAAATCGTAAATACCTCAATTTTACATTTTCTCCTATTTATGAAAATAAATATGATTTTGTTTAATAAAATAAAAGTAAGTTTCATAAAATGTAAATTAAATCTATATTATTTATCATAAAAATTCAATATGGAACATTCTTATATTTTAGTAATATAAACAATAAATTCATTTTTTTACTATTTTATCAGTGTATATGAAATATTTTTTTTATTTATGCTTTTTTTTTCAGATTCCTTTATTCATTTTGTTTCCAAAGGATATTTAAAAAATATTCATCCATTTCATCAATTAAGTAAATATTTTTGTTATATTTTTTTTGTACAAAATTATGTATTGTAATTATGATAAATTTACAGCAGATACCAATACTTTTTGTGATTATGATTTGATTGTGAAGAAAAGCGACAATCATTAGATTAATTGCATGACACATCTTATTAGTTTCAAGTCCAGGAATAATGCACAAAATTATGACGAAAATCTGCAGAGATCAATATATTCATTTGGTGCTCTTCTTAAAAAGAGGATCAACTGTGATTTAACAACGATAAATGGAAACGTGTATAAAGTTGAATGTGTTTCTCACGGTCGAAATAATTGTGACAGAACTATCATTTTCTGAACAGTACACGACTGTATACTCTCAGACTCACCCAGAAAGCCATAAAGTGGAACAAATCTGTTATCGTTCCACAATCTCCATCATCTAACTTTCAGTTATTATCAGCACTAAAGAGTGATATTAAAAGAACGCTATTTCATTCTAACGATCAAAGTAGGACTGTTGGGAAGTTTTGAAAACAGGAATAAAGACCAAATTATTTTATAGACAGAATGAAGATATTATAATTTGGCAGATATATATTGACAATGATGGTCGTTATGATAAAAATTCAAGACATTATTTCAAAAGATATATTCTGTGTTATCTTTCATTTTCTGTTTTATTTGAATATTCCAATTCATTAATGTTCTGAGCTTCGACAATGTAGTTTTGTAGTTTATTTATAGTTCAAGTGATTCTGTTAAATATCATTTGTTAATATATTGCACAATTTTTAATATTTATTTAATTTTTTTAAGATTGTCAATACTGCATTTTTGACCCTTTCTTATATATATATATATATATGTATATATATATATATATATATGTGTGTGTGTGTGTGTGTGTGTATATAAACTTCAGTAACTTTAATAAAATTGATCTTGATAGATAAAACTATTCAGATTTGATCTATCAAGATCAATATATGTACAGTTAATCCCACTGATACTGTAGGTAACATTGGATATCCGCAAACATCATAAACTAGTCCATATTAAAAATATGTCTATTTTTACACAATAGAATCATAATATAATTAAATAGATAAGAATACTATGAACAAGCATACATAAACATGAAATACAAATAATAACACAAATAGTAGACAGAGAGGCCCAAAACAACATCAAAGTTTGACAAACATTTCCTATTACTCTACTATTCTAATGAATAAAAGAGTAGTTAATTATTTCTTATTTTTCTAACTTATACTGTTTATTTTTAAGTACATAGTAAGAAAAAAAAGTATTCCAAATATAACTAAGTATTTTAATATACATCTGACGAGGATTCTGAATATTATATAATATTTTGAAAGTCATTTTATTACATTTTATAACACTAAGAAGAAACTTGTATTTTTTTTCTGTCTGTAGGTAAATTTATAAAATAGAACAATGCAATTATTTTATGAAAAAAATAATTAGAAATCGTACCAAAAAGAAATTATCGGTATATTTAGTCAATTTCTGTACTATAGTAAGAAAAATTTTTTTCTAAGATTATTAATTATTTAATTAATAATACGTGCTATTTTATTACGTATTTTATTAACATAAATAAAAAATTAAATATAAATATAGATATTTGTTCGCAATTAACTGAAATAATTAAATTGTATTAAGAGAAAAGTTAACATCGTTCATTTATATATAGTTCTTACTCTTCTCTTTCCTGAAAGTTTTTTTGTAATATTTATTTTAAATATAATGTTAATTACGTATAGAATTACCAAAAAAAAACATATTACAGAAACCTATTTTTAGTTTCACTTCATATTCAATAAATAATTTTTCAACGTATAATAAAACAAGAAAATAAGCATTTGGATTATGAAATTTTATGTTATCATGTCACATATAAAACTCTGTATACATATATATATATATATACATATATATATATATATATATATATATATATATATATATATATATATATATATAATTGTGTACCGGATTTGAAATTTATGTTAGCAACAACGTTTATTGAATGTACTATGATGAAACGTATCAAAAATTTATAAATTCATCGCATGTAATTTGTTGCAAACGCACATCGAAATTTTTACTCCCTTGTTGACCATAATAGTAAGCCCCTATTCATTATATTTCGAATCACAACGCGGACAATATTCAACTGGCCACTGGTCAAACTGGTTTTCTCACCCTTAAACTGAATCCAAGGGTTGAAAATGTAACGGAACTGAGTTATAATAATTCTAAAATTTGCAGGAAGGGTGAGTACGGAACAGACGTTCTAAAGAAGGTTCGACGGGGGAAAAAAACTTTTATATTTGCATAAGGTCGTCTCACTGCCACTTTACTTGTTTACTAAACGAATGGTTCCAAAATTCAAATACTTGACTGAATATCGTTTATTTCATGTAAAGAGTTCAAACATCTAAGTAAAGTTATATGTATAAATAACTACATATGTATATATATATATATATATATATATATATATATATATATATATATATATAGTACAATAATCTACAGTTATCAATTAATTATATAAAAAAATCAATATTAATTTATATAAGCTTTATTAAAAGAAAAACTATTAAATAAAAAATAATAATTATTAAGAAAAAATAATTAGTCTTCTTAAAAATGTATAAATAAAACAAAAACAAATGATTATATATATATATATATATATATATATATATATATTTATATACATGTAGTATATCGGAACAGTAAAAAGTTAGATTATATTTTTCATTTTTATTTATTTATATATATATATATATATACATATGCTAAATATTTATATATATACATATATATATATATATACATACATATATATATATATATATATATATATATATGTGTATATTGACAAATAAATATTTTTATATTAACCAAAAGCATAGTAATAATAAAAATTATTCATAATAAATTATTATATATTTCGGCTCTATGGATTAATTCACATTAAAAAAGTCTGAAATTTTATAAAAAGTCCTTTCATTAAATACCAAATATCCTTGTCTGAGTATATTTTACATGTATATATGTACATATATATATATATATATATATATATATATATATATATATATATATATATATATATATGAGTGATCAAAAAGTAAGATGAATGATCAAATATAAAAATTCTATTGAGATATAATACAAATTACAATTTGTTCCCCTCAAAATACCCCCGTTCCTTTGCCACACACTTATTCCAACGTCCTTGCTACTTTTCAAAATATTATTGGAAATCTTTCTTTGTGAGTGCTTTTAATTGCACTGTCGTGGCTACTTCGATCTCCAGAATAGTCTAAAACCGCTACCCTTTCATCATTTTTACATTGGGAAAGAACCAAAAGTCGCACGGTCCCAAATCTAGTAAACGCGGTGGTTGGGAACACACTGTAATTTTTTTATCTGACAAAAATTTCCGAATTAGAAACAATGTGTGGCAAGCAGGGTTGTCATGATGAAGGATAAAAACATTTCTCCATTTTTCAGTTGTTTTATTTTTGAACAAACGTCTTTTCTTAAATATTGTAATACACTTTTATGATATTCATTATTTACTCTTGTCCCTTTAGGTACAAACTTCACTTGCACAATTCCTTCTAGATTGAAAAAAATTATCAATATTATCTTGATGTTTCATCTCGATTGACGATTTTTTTCCATAGAACGAACCGGATGATTTCCAATGAAAGCAAGGAACCTTAATCTCAGGATTATAACCAGACACCTAAGACTCATCTCCAATATGATACTTCTGAAAAATCCCGAATTTAAAGCGGCACTCTCAAGCAACACTAACGAAATTAACAAACGCTGTTCTTTTTGTTCGATGGTCAAATGCGTGGAGTCAGTTTTGTACTCGATCGCCTCATGTTCAAATTTCTCGTTAAAATGCTTTGAACCGAATCGTAAAAGATGTTCAGATTGTTATAAATTTTCTGAATAGTCAATCACCTATTTAATTGAACCATTTCAAAGGCTTTTTCAACGTTTTCATCGGTTCTTGATGTTGAAGGGCTTTCCAATCTTTTCACATGCTTAGCCGACTGACAACCATAATAGCCTCTGAAGTATCTCTCCCTAAATAACATTAATATTTCATGGGTTTCATTGGCACTCTTATGACAACTGAAATAAAAATTTAATATTTTTCGCATTATTCGTGATCTATATTTAAGAGAAGATTGAAAAATCAGTCTTCACAAAATCGAAACTACATACTTACTGACTAAATAGAACAAACTGAAACTTGTTATCGGTTGTAAAGAGAGTTTAACGATTAAAATACAATATGGATGTTCTGAATTTTTTCACTAAGTAGAGCTTAATTGCGGTATTCATCTTAATTTATGATCACTCATCGTGTTTACATAATTGTATACATACATATATATATATATATATATATATATATATATATATATATATATATGCATATATGTAAGTAAAGCAGGAGAGGAACGAACTGTGAAAGAGATTGATCCTCAAAGTTCTCGAGAAGAACAAAGTTAGGAGGCTACGCTCAGCCCGCGACCCGTCCATCGCCCTCGTCACAGAGGACGACTTCACAATATCACCTGTGGACAGACCTGAGGCCATCACCTGGGCCTTCGGAAAAGCACATACCCTATTCCAACACCTTGGTTACCCAAAATGCAACCATCTTATAGCCAACGCAGCCAACAGGATTCGGCCAACAGCTATGGCCCTGTGAGATCTGCACAACCAACGCAGAGATTTACAAACTGGTAAATAAACTTAAAAATCGTCAATCTCCGGGACAGAACGGCATCAGGATCCCAATGATCAAGAATATTCCTAGGCTTGGTATTTTGTTCCTCTGCAAAATCATCAACACGGCCATGGAGCTTAATCACTTCCCGGAGCACTAGAAAGTTGCTATGGTCATCCCGCTTACAAAACACGGAAAACCAAAGTACTCACCCACAAGCTATCGCCTCATCAGCCTCCTGCCTGCCGTAAATAAAATCTAAGAGCGAGTAGTCCACACCAGAAATCGGAAATACCTGGAATCTACAAATATCATCCCTCCTGAACAATTAGGATTTGGTAAAAAAAACACTCCACGACACACCAACTTACAAGAATTACCAGGGGCATCACCATCAACCTAAAAAACGACGCCCGACATTTCTCGTATCACTCGATATCGAGAAGACTTTTGACTCGGTCTGGTATGACAAACTTGTATGTAAGCTAGATCAACGACTCATTCCATTCTATCTTCTCAAAATAATTCAATCCTACCTAACCCTTCGCAAGTTCTACGTAGAGGTTCAAGTACTCACACAAACCCTTAACCAATTCCGCAGGAGTACCCCAAGGCAGTGTTCTGGAGTCACTCCTGTTCATCTTCTACATACATGATTGCCCCAAACTCCACACATCAATTAACAGAGTCGCCTATGCTTGAACACTTCCTGCAACCGGCATTCCATCAACCTAGCAATAAATTCCATGGAGCTAACTCTTGCTCAGAGGAACAAATACTTCTCCAAGAACAAAATTCAACTAAACCGTGTGAAGACCGAGGCTGTCCTCCTCCGGAAGGTTCAGGAAGAAGACCATCAAGTACCAGGAGGACATAATCCACATTTCACCAAAACTCAAATATCTCGGACTCATCTTGGACAGTAAACTTAACTACACAGCCACGGCCAAGGACATGATGGCCAAAACAAGAGCAGCAAAATTCCTCATTACACCCATCCTCAAATCCAAAAACATTCCGCTTGCGATCAAGATTCATATCTATAAGGCTTACATTCAATCCTCGCTCCTGTATACCATTCCGATTTGGCTGCAACCCTACAGCACGAACCGGAGAAAACTCCAGGTCATACAGAACAACATACTATGTAAATCACGGTGCTTTCCTTAGAGACCACCACGAGGCATCTTCACAGAATCTGCGGCATAGACACCATGCCTGAAGCTGCCGCAAAAATCTACACCTCGTTCGTCGACCGATGTGCCAAGCATTTCAACGCACAGGTCCGGTGAATTATACTGAACCTCAAGAAATCCAAATGGAGCCTCTCCAAGACCGCGAGAAGAAATCTGTTCCTCCTCGAGGTCCGCCTGTGAGTTGTGTTCATTACCCACGATAGTGCCGCTTAAGTTAAATCAAACACGACAGTGCCACGAGTGTCATCAACATTGCCTCTCGTGTGCCAGTGAACCAGTGTAGTGCAGTGCAAATAATATACAATGAAGTTAAACTCATACCGCGACATGTCGTATCACCTCCCAGGTCAAGGTCTGGAGGGCTAAACTTAAGCTAGACAAGTTAGATAAGTTAGGTTAAATTAGTTAAGCTAGGCTAAGTATTGGTTTTTTGTAAATGTCTTGTATGGTCCGTGCCGTCTTTCAATATTATATGTACAATTTTTTTCCATTTCCTCTGGTTTCTTGAAATTTTTTTCCGGATTCCTAACTTTAAACCACACTCTATACCTATTTCCAACAAAAACACTCCTTTCAAAACCAGCTCAAAATCTAAGAGCTAAGACCCTGGACCAAACCCTCAATTTCCCGTCCAACGCACAGCATTGCTGCATTGTAAAAAACGAATTCATCAAAATAACATTCTTTTTGATTTTGATTTTGTATATATGTGTATATATATATATATATATATATATATATACATATATATATATATATATATATATATATATATACATATATATATATATATATATACATATATATATATATATATATATATATATATATATATATATATATATATATGTATATATATATACATACAAATAAAATATTAACTTTTATGTATGCGGGCATTAATCAAGTAGTTGTTATATATTCATTAAAAAATGTCTACTGTTAAAAATATTGAAATTTATTCTGCTCATATTATTAACAGGTCAGATTGATATCTACTGTTTATAATTAATTTATATGTTATAAAATAACACTAAATTAATTCATTAAATTGAAATAGTATACAAATTTTTATTTGAAATGATTTACTTATTAGTATTTAAAGTTAAATCTAATTATTTTATTATTATATAATAAATATTACAAATTTCATCCAGTATAAAATGAAAAGTCAATCCAATAACTATCAAATACCAGTATGTTTTCATTTTATAAATTATAATATAACAAAAGTAATAATTTTAAATGAAAATAGTTGAAATTTCTTGTCAACAAAAAGAATAGATGGAAAAAATTACTAGCTATAAAAATTTAAAATGTTCACATAAAAGAACTATGAATAGATAACGTGATAATTAAATAAACTTTTATGGAAAATCGAGGTAGTACCTCTGTTATTTTCCACTGTAAAAAATTATTTTTCGCATAAATTTTATATTCACAGAAATACATACATACCCATACGTACACATACACACACACACACACACACATATATATATATATATATATATATATATATATATATATATATATATATATATATATATATATATAATCATTATCTTTAGTTTCTGACGCTTTATTACTCTATATATGTCTGTACTAAACTTTTCTAATTTAAATAATCTAATAAATGTTCGAAATAATATATATATATAAGAATTATTATGTGTGTATAAATATGAAAATTATTTTATAAAATAATAATTTTTATAATCATATCTAACAGAAAGTAAATATAATACAAATGGAATTATGAAAAATATATTTTATTAGTTTCATCGTTTATCTCTATTTAAGTATTAACTTTTTCATTTTTAAATTTTAACGTAGTAATTTATTACACATAATTAAATTGTTAGAAGTCTAATGTTATAATAAAGTTGAATTTAAATGTATATAAATGCCACGCCTTAAATTTTTTGATATATTTTCAAAAAAGTATGTATTTAATATATGCAATTTCGTAATTTTAAACAAGTAAAAAACTTATATGTAAAAAACATATTCGGTCTTGCAATATCATTTTTTTAATCGCTTCTAGTGCAAAAATTATTATTTTGTAGTAGTCATAATAGTAATTTTATTTATAATAAGTTTCGTACTTCATATACAATAAAGGATTTTCCAACAGGGACACCTTTTCAGAGGTTATATTTTACAGATGTTATACTAACAGCTGTATTTTTTTTTGACATTTGTTAAGTTTTGACATTACCATTTTTAGTTATGGCTTCGTATACAACGCATTGAAATAATGCAATTATATTATGAAAATGGCCATTCTATAAAAAATACATTTCATAAATTAGGCGATACTTACAATATTCATGACATACTCGTCCATTTGAAAAATAATTCTTCGAATAGTTTCTAAACTTGAAGAGACTGGATCGGTTGAAGATAAAGAAACATTAACACGTGTTCGTAGTGCCCGTTCTGAAGAAAACATTGACTAGGTTAGTGAAATTGTATCGGAAATATCAAGAATGTAAATTCCTCGACACTCACAGCAATTTGATCTTTCACGAACGACCACATGGCGTACTTTGCATAAAGATTTATTTCTGAAGGTTTATAAGGGTCAATTAAACCTTGCATGAACTTACGACACTGACGTTTTACTTACATTCCCTTTTCACGCCTGAATCAAGTAATCTAGGTTTTTTGACATTTTTCACAGATAAAAGATATTAATGTCAGGCATTTGCTTAAAAATTCCAAGACAAAAACCAAAACCTCAAGAAAAATACAGGTTTTCAGAGCTCTAAGCCTCATGAAACTGTCCTAACATTCTGGGCACATTTCACCATAAGAAAACACCCTTAAAATGTCTAAGGGTCAATTAACACAAGAACTGAAGCCATGAGATTATTAATTCCGTCAGAAATTGTTAGATACTGAAACAGTAACACGGTTTTTTCTGAAAAACCTAAGTCTCATCTTTAACAATGAAGCTCATTTCGAATTCTATGTCTACGTTTACAAGCAACACTTTCGAATTTGGGCTAATAAAATCCCAGGATAATCGTTGAGAAGCCAATACATAGAGAAAGTGACTTTTTGATGGGAAATTTGGTCCGGTGGAGTCGTTGGTCCTTATTTTTTCGAGAATTAAGCTGGTAAAGTGCCTAATCTGAATTAAGAAATAATAGTAACTAATGCGAAACATGATAACTAATCGTCATGGGCATAATTGGATGATAATGATCTAGAGGGAATGTGGTTTCAGCAAAACAGTGCAACAAGGCACACAGCTAGTGAAAGAATTGACTTATTGAGGACAAAATTCCCTGATCACATTATTTTCAGAAATGAATACATTAATTGGGCACCGCGATCCTGCGATTTAACACCATTGGACTAGTTTTTTCGGAGTCGCGTTAAAGGACAGGTGTACAACAATAATCCTAAAACAATTTCCGACATAAAACATGAAATCCGAAGAGTAACTAGTGAGACAGAACCCCAGTTATGTAGAGGTGTTATTAAAAATTTTAACAGAAGAATGATTACTTGTAAAAACACGAGGCAGTTAGTTACATGATATTGGTTTTCATTTATGAATGGCATACCCCCAACTGTTTTGATATTTACAATAAAGAATCTTGAAATTTCAACGCAAATTCTTTGTTTTATTTCAAATTAAATAATTACGTCCTTATTGGAAAACCCTGTATTTAATAAATATATAAGATAGTCTTGGAATATGTAATTAGAAAATTCTACTCTTTCAACGGAAGTGCCTTATTCAATAACGAAATATTTAATTTTTGGCTTTGATTAAATCTTTCTATTATTTTATAATGGATTTAAGAGATGCACTTTTACAATAGATATAAACTATTTTTAATTAAAATCGTCACATTTATGATGTCAAATTTTATATTTGCAATTCAATTTTAATATATATATATATATATTTCAGAATATGTAAAACTTATAGATCTTATGTTACGAATTATTAATAAATGATAATTTTATAATGAACTAATAAATGCCCGAATATTTTAATGTAGTCTGCATCTCATATTACAAATATAGTTCAATTATTGAATATATTTATATATTTGTACGGATATAAGTGTGTACACATGTGTGCATGTGTTTGAACTTACATTACAATAATACTTTTATACAATTGAAAAGTAAGGGTCAAAATTCGTAAGAGTGATTAACATACAAGCACACAGACGTACTGCCTGCTTCTAAAGTGTCAACGTGCTCTCATATAAAAATACCAATGTGAAGCGTACGGTAATACTATAAGAAGGTACATTATAAAAGCATATATTAAACGTAACGTAACGTAATGACCCCTGGCCAGTTTTAAATAACCTTTTTGAAATTAATTCCGGTCAGATTTTTCACTGAGAACCGGTCAAACTGGCTAAGTTTTTAATTTAGAGGATTTAAAAGGGTTAGTTGAACAGCTTTTAAAGAATTGACATTTTTACATATTTTGTTTTCTTTTTTTTATCGAAACGTGTACCCTTTCCGACGGGACACCTATTCGAAGTTAGGTTTAGAAGGGTCACTACAGTTACAACTAGTATTTTATGTATTAGATAACGGTCAGTTTGATTGTTGATTTAGTATAGAATAGATCTTTGATCAGTTTGTTTAATTTTTGTGATTTAATAGTATTTGAAGTGACATTACAGAAGAAAATTTAATATTTTTAATAGTATTTATACAGTAATACTTATTTGATTAGTAAACGTCTAAATAAATTTAAAAATTTAATATTGTTAATGATAATATATTCAGTATTAACAAATTGTTACTCTTTGTTGCAAAATAAACATCTAATAAATGAATAAATTTTTATTTTTTGGAATTTTACACTTTAATTTTTAGTATCTAAATTACTTTAAAACGTATTCAAAAGGACGAAACAATTTTGACAATTAATAATCTATGAGTTGCAAAAATATTATATCCAATATTATAAAATCAATTTGTATTAAGAAAATAAACTATCAAGATTAAACACGTTGCTACTTTTTATAATGTAATAAGGTTTACACGTTCTTTGAATATTTTTTAAATAGATTAAAAAATTATTACTTTTTAAAAAAAATATAATAAAATTAAATAATACAGTGATAAGTGGATGAAAATATAAAAAAATAATTATAACAGTACAAAAACTGATGTTAATTAAATATGAGTTAGAAGTGAAAAATACTCTGGAAAAATATGTATAAAAATTGTGATTTGTTTCAAAGTGAAAATGAATAATCGTTTTTAAAAATTATATCATAATATTTTTCTTTATTAAAGATGTAAGTTCTTTTTTATAGAACTTAGTTTATTATTATTATATATTTATTTACTGATACATACATACATGCATATATATATATATATATATATATATATATATACAGAGAGAAAGAAAGAGACCTCCTAAATACACAGATGTTGTTTTAACATAAATAATTCCAATAGTAAAATTATAGTAAGTAAACAATGCGATATTTATCATTAAGACAATTTTGTCAAATTATTTAATTTTGATTGAATTCACTAATTATATTCTACTAACACATTTGTTTGTATTATTTTTATTACTAAATGATATTGTATTGGCAACATTTTAAAGTATAGATATAAATTTATGCGCTCTGATTATGCACTTTCTTCAATTTTATTATTCTGGATATTAGTAACTTAGTTTTCTCTTAATAATCTTCACAATTGTAGTCCTTGATATAATTTCAGTATTTGAATGTGGACTTGTGGATAAATAGATTACATTAAATATTTATTTTATAACATATGTATGGTTATATAAGTATTTGATATGCTAGTATTTATTTATCTATATATATATATATATATATATATATATAATATTCCGTAAAATTTCAAAAAATGGCCAATTAATTTAAAAAACGCGTACATGTTTTGTATGAAATTATTATTAACGATGAGACCCCAAGTTACACGAAACATTCACGAAAAATTATGATATGAAATGTGCAACTTATTAAAAATGAAACAATTACTTTGCAATCTATTTGCGAGAATGATTATATAGACATACTAATAATATATATATAACTATTTTGAACGAATATATGCGATACGAGAAAAGCGAGTCGGGGGTGCGATCAAAACAACCGGGGGTGGATCTTTTCCGGGGTTAGCGAGCGTATTGATCAGGGGTAGAGCCCTCTGGTATTTAATTATTAATAAAATATTTTTTATTCAATATGATCTTTTTTCCTTATATGAAAATACTGAATAATATTTAAAAAATAGAAATTAAAAATAAACAAGTAAATACTGCCCATTAAAATGGATTGAATATTTCGAATATACACCCTCGAATGAATACACATTTCAATATTTTTATATTGAGTTTTGAAATAATTTCAGAAATACGAAAAAATATTGGTCATATAATAATAATTTTATGTACGCTTTGATAGTAACTTTGTTTTTTTATTATATTTGATAATAATTTACATTCGTATTAAAAATATAACAGTTTTAATTACAAGTCAGTTTATTGATCCTTAATTTTTAAATTGACATTTGGACATCCGGTCTAAATTATTATGTTAGTAGACCGAAACAATTATCTTTATACTGAATATTTAACAATAATTTCAATAATCATATATTATGAATAAAAATATATATTTAATTTTTTTATATTTTAATTTAAATTTACAGATGTTTGTAATTTATACATTTTTTTTAAAAACTAATCATTAAAACCAACTACATATATATAAATATATATATATATATATATATATATATATATATATTATTGATAAATCTATTATAAATTAAATAGAACTTTCGTCAAAGAATAGATTTTTAAGCAAAAAATTTAATTATGGGGAAATCCCTAAAAAAGTATTCGAAAGATAAGAAAATGTCTGGTATAAATAGAAAATAGTTTATAGAAAAAAACTTTTGTTAAAATATTTTATAAAATTGGGTCTAATTTGTGTCGTAAAATAATTTTTACCTACCTTTTTTAATCTAGTATGACAATAAATTAAAATGATTTTTTTAATAAAATATTTTAAATTTTTTATTGAAAAGTATATATATATATATATACATCTATATATATATATATATATATATATATATATATATATACATATATATATAATATATATATATATATATATATAAAATATGTATTTCTTATATTAAAATGAAAAAAAACTTTGAATGTTTGCTTAAACAAAAATTGTGGAAAAAGTAATATTTTTAATAATTTATAAGACATCTTACAAAAATTATAAAACTAGTTTATTATATTAGATTGGTAGAAAAATAATTGCGTTTTTTTTCCTGAATTCGGATCTTAATTTTTTTCAATGCGTGTCGTGTTCATCGCGTTCATATTAATATGATTTTAAAGTGCATTTTTTAGCCTTTATTTTGATAAAATGGACTTTGGTTTCATAATTAATTTTGCTGCAAATTGGCTTTTTGAATTAAAAATGCAAAAGAAACAAATAAGAGCAATTTGTTACATGAGTTTAAAATGGGTGTTAAAACAGTAGAAACTGCTCGTAAACTAAACAGTGCTTTTGGTGTGGATACCGTTAGGAAACGTATGGTACAATGGTGGTTCTAAAAATTTTGTACTGAGGACGATAGTCTAGGAAATAAAGATCGTGTGCGTCCTTAAGTTCATAACGACCAACTGAATGCTTTAGTTGAATCAAAACCAAACACAACAATTCGAAAGCTTGCACAAACGTTAGACATTAGTCATTCAATAGTTCTGGACCACTTAAGACAGCTAGGAAAATCAAAAAAGAGAAAAATGTATATGATTTTGTAGGTAATAAACCGCAATATTTTCCTGCCAACCTAATGAAATCGATGCTTTCAGAACTATTTAAAGTAATTCTAAAATTGTCTATTAATAAAATATTGAAAATCTCAAAATGTAACCTTACATCCACACTTTTAGTCATTTAAAAAGTAATATATTTTTAATAACTTTTATATTTAACTTCACAAGTTAATAAAAATAATATAGAACAATTTATGACCGAACATAACTCATAAACTGTTTGAATTTATGAGATACTTTTGAAAATCAATTACTGATCAGAACATTTAAACTTTTTTTAAACAAACAACCAGTGTTTTTCAGTGAATGTTTTAATTAAAAAAAATTGTGTTAAATAAATATTTTAAAAAATGATAGTTTTCTTTGCTAAATGAATTTTGTTTGAAACGCCAGTTATGGCAAGACCAGATATACAAAAATTGAAACATTTTAAATTTTTCAATAACTGCAATACATAATTAATTGATTTTTGTATAAAGAATAACGTTTACATGCTTTGGAAACTTTGATGAGATAAATATACAGTATTTATAAAAAAAGTAGCAAATTATCTGAATATGAAACTTTATATCCGTTATACTTATTGTAGAGTTGCACAAAACAATCAGAACACGTATCGTTTCGGTACGCATTCGTCGTTTATAACGTCAAAATATTCTCCCAACGGCACGCCATCGAGTATCATAACACGCATTCTAACATATACATGCCGAAATCCATGTACGTACACATGTCGTGTGTATTTGGTAAATTCCCAAGACAGCGTGACGGCGTCGCCACCGCGAATTCTGCCAACTCTACGCCAATTCCATAGCACCGTAGTAGAGACCTACGCCGCGTCACACGTAAATGGAAGTGTACACACTTCACATACACATGTATAACTCACCCACACACATACGTACACAAAGCTCACACATGGAACTCATGCATATACAAGTATATAGAACATACATATGTAACTCCCATACATACACTCACAAGCACAAGATGTTTGTGTGTATTATAGATAGGTGTATGTACATTCATACGTAGATATATATATATATATATATATATATATACCCACACACAGATATACACACACACACACAGAAATAAATACGTAGAGACGCTTCTGGCGGCAGCGGTGGTGCGGTGCACACTTTAGGTTAGTTAGCGGTTTGTCTGATTTAATCAAGGTTTCCCCGAGTGGTAGACTCTGCGGCTGGTGTCATCTCACTTATGACCACGTGACTTTAGCACACTGTATCTTTTTTCTTGATCGCTTTGAGTGAAAAGTTCGGTGTGAAGATATTTAACTATGTTTTCCGACAAGTTTTTTTCATAGTTTAGTTTCAACATAGTGTGAACTTTATATAGAATTGATTTATTGTGGTATTTTATAAATTGATTCGATTTATTATAAAAAAGCATGTATTCTTTTTTAGTACCGAATTAATCAATTTTTTATTTCTAATTGTATAATATTTATGAATACAATTTTGATAGACTGAATTAGATGTTTTATTATTTTTTTATTATGGTTGCGAAATATAAGCTTACTTAATTTTAATTTTATTAAAGTTCATATTAAACTTTCCAGTAAAAAATAAGAAATTAAATAATAATTTGAAATCGTTGTTCATTAAAATTAATATATAGATTTTTTTCTATTGATTAGAAAATTTAAAAATTAATTGTTTATAGTTACTTTTGTAGACAATTATTTAGAATTAGAAGTAAAAAGAAATGTAAAATTTTATTTCAAAATAAAAATTCAAATACATAAAACATTCTTATTATATTGAAAAATACAAATTGTCACTTTAGCTAATACACAATAACTCCTACAATATATGTTTATGATATACTAGCATACATTAAAAAATACATTTTTACATATATTTTAAATATATATTTGCAATATATATTTAGTTATAATAATGACATATAAAACTTTTACAAATTTATCAATAAAATAACAAATTTGAAATTGTAGGTAGTACAAAAGAGAAAAATCAAACATGTTTAAAAATTGTTAACTGGACAAATTGAGTCTTAGGGAGTAAAAATTGATTAATAATTTTTTTTAAATGTCTAATACAATAAAGTTGTGTTTGTTCTAATACATGTAATCCCGTTTGTATATTGTTCTTGTGATATTACTTTATCTGATATATAGATTTGGTAGGAAAATAATTTCAGTTTTTGTTTTCTGAATTCTGACATTAACTTTTTTCAGTGAAATTGTTATTTCATTGTGTTCATGGTAATATCATTTTAATGTGCATTTTTCGGTCTGTATTTATGTAACATTGACTTGGGTTTTATTATATAATTTGCTTTAAATTAAACTAATGAATTAAAGATGGAAAAGAAGCAAATGAGATCAATATTTGTATGAGTTTACAACGGGTGGTAAAGACATAGAAACTGCTCGTAAACTAAACGATGGTTTTGGTGTGGGTACTATTAAAAAACGTACGATACAATGGTGGTTTCAAAACAATCGTCCTGGTGACCAAAGCGTTGAAGATGAAGAAGGTCGCGGGAATCCTTCTTCAGTTCATAACAACAAAATGAAGGCGTTAGTTAATTGAACCAGAACCACGGACAACAATAAAAAAGCTTTAAAAAGTTAGGCGTTAGTTATTCAACAGTTCTGGATGACTTAAAACATGTGAAAAAAATAAAAAAAGATAAAAGTGTATATGAATTTGGAAGTCATAAATCGCAATTATTGTTCTACCAACCGAAGACAATTTATCTTCCAAGCCCCAATTTGTATATAATAAGTCATTTACAAATTATCGAAAAAAAGCTCAAAAGTTAAAAATTTTCGTGCTAGATTAAAATTGGTGTGGTTTATAAAATCTGTCATCGAAGACAATTCTAAGATACTGTTATATATTATAATTCTTTCATATGAAAAACAAAATTAGATGAATTTGATACAAGAAAATTAAGACGATTAATATATATATATATATATATATATATATATATATATATATATATATATGTATATATGGAGAGAGAGAAAGAAATTCAAAATATATAGTGAAATCTGGTAGTTTGAGCTAATCAAATGTTGTTGTTGAACTAAATTTTTAATCTAAAAATGCACGAAATTTTTTTTACATATAGTTTTATCTATGAACTTATTACTATGATAATTATTATAATATTGCTTCATACGTACATATTTTATAACATTTTTGGACTTTTAACAAATACTATAGTATCTAATAGAGTATTAACTATTATGTACTTGTATCGTATTATACTTAAATTTCTTTCTTATTAGTTATTTCACACTGTCTGTATTAAGATCAAGAGCAATTAAATCAATATTATTTAATTTGTATATTGTACCACTACGTAGTATTAATTGCTAAATCCTCATTCAAATGACATGTACAAATAATAAACTTGGGATCAGATCATAAGAACTAAAATATACAAGTGTATAACAGAGAATACTATAAACTATACTATAAGATTTACTAAAAATATACTTGAACGATTATTTCATTTTAAATATCCCTATTTATTTATGTAAGGTTCAATTAATAAAAAAATAATTTGTATTGTCATTGACTAATTTTCAACAGTAGTCTGTTTAAAATAAATATATATAAATATGAAGGACAAATTAAGTTTTGTTGAGTATTATAAACATACACACACACACACATATATATACATTTATATATATATATATATATATATATATATATACATACATATTTAAATAAAATAGGGTTTTGTTACATTTTATAGCACATTTTAATGATTTAAACTAATTTTCACACCGATTGGATAATTATCGGATGTAACGTTCAAATTACATTATATAAATAAAACTATATCAGATAACTCAAATGGATAAAATACCACAAATGTATGTATATATATATATATATATATATATATATGTGTGTGTGTGGATCGCTATTTATATAAATTGTTGAAAGAAAATTTAATTTATAAAAAAGTTAATTGAAATGTAATGAAATTAATTAGAATTTTTATTCAATGAAATTGAAATGGACCCATTTAGTATTCAATGCAAATAAAACATTAGTATTCAATATAAATTATATATATATATATATATATATATATATATATGTATATGTATATATATGTATAATTTATACTTTTATATGTAATATTCAGAGCATAAACAAACAAAAAGATAAAAATATAACTTCTGAAATGATATTCAAATTCAAATTTTACAGTTACAATTTTCATAGTTAAATATTTAAGTTAACTGTTGAATTTATATCCATTAAACAAACTATGTATGTGTTTTATAGATCTTGAAAATTATTCCAACTAGAAATAATTGTACTATGTTATTGAAATACTTAAAAGGGAAAACATTAGCGATGTTATTATTACCACAATTTTCCATACATGACATGACATTTTTTTAACGAAAAAAATGACAAAAATTTAGGGTGCATTTTATACGCGGTGAACAAACTAAACAGTTTTTCTAGTCAGTCAATAACAGTTATTTCGGGATGCATTGACATTGATAAAGCACAGTTGTAATTAACACTGCGTTTCAATGACATATCATTTGAAAATTTTTATTTCCGAACCAACGCTAGAAAATGATGATTTATAATTTGGGGTTGTATTTTGATTTCAAAAACTCTCAAAAATACAAAAAGATGTTTTTTTTTACTTTTTATTATGACTATGCATTTGAATACTTATTCTTAATTTGAAAGTAAACAAGGTAAAAATTTACTTTAAAAATTTAATATATATACAAGCTGAAAATTTACTATTCTCACTTCATTATTTCATTTGCTTCCGGATGTGCGGAAAATTTTAAATCGTAAATAATTATTACATTTTAATACCTACAATTTTCAACGATTCCTATAAAATATTTTTAAATTATATTCCCAAGAATTGTTTCCTTTTTGTACAATTAAAAAGTAAACAAACTTTTCTGGTGGGAAGATAAATATGAGTATTGTACACTTATAATTTTAAAAATTAGTTTTCAATACACTGTAATTGTTTTTGAATATATTAGCTCTTTTTAAACTCAAAAATAATGCAAACTTTTCCAATATCTGAATTGGAAGACCTAAAGAAGGTATTATAAATGAAAAATTAACTTTAATTCTTGAAAAAAAATTAATTGACATCCAGTGATATCTATTTTCATCTAGAAAATCGATTAAGTATGAGAAGAAAGTCTGAAAAAAAATGGTTGATTAAAATTAAAAACCGAAAAAAATATTATTAATTACTTTTTTTCGTCTTGATTTCGAAAATCGGTTGTATACTTTTTGTATATGGTTTAAAAGTCCGATGTGAGATTCATTTAAAGATTTAAGGGTCTGATAAAATCAAAGTAGAGGGTAGTAATAGAATAAAAAACAGCAGTAAAATATTCTGTTGTAATGCGTTGTACTCGACAATTAAGCATGAGAAAGAATTATATCATCTGTATTTATCTATGATCATGTATACAATCCTATATTTATTTGCAGTTGTATATAAAATATCTTTCTGTGTTTTTATCGTACATCTATTAGTTTTTCTTTTGTTAATTTTTATATTCTTTTGTTGGCATTATTGAGAGAATGGCAAAACTTTTAAAAATTAGAAAATTGAAAATTCTGCTGTTGCCTCAGCTTTTATTTTGTTATCTCTAATATAAAAATATTATTCCTAATTGTTTTCTGTTGTTTTCTGCTGCCCTGTATTCTTTCTGTTCGTCTTTAATATTCTACTACGATAACGACTTCACTTATTCAACTATGTTAATTCAGAGAATAATTTATTCAGATTATCCGAAGAATCAAATGTGTTAAATAAAATTATATAATATGATGAAAACACATGCATTTGATATCTTATTTTGAAAACATCTTTTACAAGGCCAGTATATTTTCAAAGCACTGAAAAATCACAACGTTATATTAGTGAGATAGTTGAAAAAGTTATTGTATTATTAGATGATGGATATCTTAACAATAGGTGGTTTCAAGTATCAATATATTAAGCAAGATCTTGCGTTATTTAACAAAATAAGTTTTTAATAATATGATATATAAATGAAAGTATCGTGCAACCATCTGATGTGAGTAACAGGTCCTCGTACCTCACACTCAACACCCCTGAGGCGTCCTTACGCTGGCACAACATTATGGTATAAAACCATCTGATTTAATACTTAATTTTTTTTATTTTTAAAGATATCTAAAAGAAAATACGTACAAATGTAATCCTGAGAAATAGTGATTTTAAATTAGAAATTAATAATTGTATTTGCGAAATTACTTCAACAGTTTCGAAAAATATTCACTGTTCAACCAAGAACTTCATATATGTTTAAATGTAATCAGAAAATAAATTTAATATCTATATTATATTGTATGTTAAAATTAATCCTTTAGGATTGCATATACAATTTTATATTGCATCAATAAGCTTAGGTTTTATTTTATTGTAATGACTATGAATAAATATATAAATATATATACATACATATATATATATATATATATATATATATATATATATATATATATATATATAACTATACACTTATCCCTCGATTTGCACGGTTTCGGTTTAACATGGTTGAAGGACTACGAAAAAACTTCCATTTACACGGCATTATTTCAAATTAACATCGTCATAGAATTTCAAAAAAAAATTGTTTTACAACCCTTTTGATTTAATGTTTCCTAATTAATATGTAAAATATATTCTCCAGTTTTATTATAAATATTGTTTCACTGCATATTTGTAAAACCTATTCCTTATTATTAATAAGGAATGTGGACTCGAAATGCACAATTGCGATTTACATGGTACTTTTGATGAACTAATCTACCGTGTAAATCGATGGTTAGTTGTATTGTATATTTTCTAAAAGTGAAAATTTCTATTATTATATTAAAAATATATATTATGTTACATATTTACACTTTTGTATAAGAATGCAGTTTATTATAGAAATAAATAATGACAAAACTCTTACAAATCTTTAAATAACTAATTACTAATTAAATTTAATTATTTAATAAATGTCTTGTTTTAAATACAAAAATAATTAATTAAAGAATAATTTAAATAGATGAAAAAGAGTTATTTAATTAAATAGTTAGTTCTTAATGATATAAATATACTAAATGAAAATTGTTTCGAAAGTGAGGTGTAATAAATTTATTAAATATGATATATTTGAAAAAAAAACCATTATTAATTATAATTCATTATTATTAATATTGAAATATATAAATATGAAATTAAATTCGAAAAAAATTGATACCACTTCTCAACTTACACATTTTATTTTTCTCTATTAAAATACCAGTTATTTAATCATAATTAAATTTTTCTGTTTAAAAAATACGGCCAAGAACATAAATTCGTGTACATAGTATGAGTTTATTAAAAAAAAGCTCTGTGTACGACATTCACAAAGGATCATAAATTAACTAGAAATATTTTTAGTGCGTAGATTTTTTTATTATATTTTGCTGCACAATTTCAATTACAGCTGGGCTTCCAAACAGGAATTCGCATAATTCAAAAAAATGATTATTTATTTCGAAAGGGCGTGCTATTTCCGAATCAATTTATGATATCACAAAATAGTCATGAATGTGACATATATGGTTGAATAAAAGTGAGTTCAATATCAATTTTAAAATAGTCAGGGGTAGTATACGTTAATTATAATGGTTATCAGTGAAGTCATTAAGTTGATCAGTTTTTCCATCATATTTTTACCGGCATCAATATTAATCTTTACATATACCTAGGGAGTCAGGGAAAACAGATATGTCTATAAATAAACAAAACAAAAAAATGGAGTGAATGTAGTAATATACACAAAAATGTTTATATTTTTCTATAAAAAATGTTTTGCCTATTATTGTATTTTTTTAATTATTTTGCAGTGAGTATAATAAAATAAAAATTAATAATATCTATTTCATTATTAATACATATTTATAAGTGGGATAAATCACTAAAATTATTACTTATAATAGAAATATACACCGGTTAAATCCAATATCAATAGAAATATCCCAAAAAAATCATAGAAAGAATTACTATTTAACAATTCTTTCATAATAAAAAATGAGTTGTAAATTATTTTTAAATATAGAGTAGAATTTTGTCATAAAATCCGCGGGGACGAGTTAACGATTATAATGAACAAATTTTATATAGATTTCATTTCAATATTTAAATACTGGCACTTTTATAACACATTTTCTTCACAGATATAACGAACAAATTAAGTTTTCTCCAAAAACTTGATTTTTTTTCTTTCGCCTAATTGGTTGTAAATATTTTTTAGAAACAGTAAAAGATAAATTTCTCGACAATGGTCAAATACAAAATTGTCTATATAATTATGATTTTTACTAAATTCTTGTGTTACATCTGAATAGTGTTTTTATGTTAAAGTAAGGAATGTGTTTATGTTGTTTCTATGTATTTATAGTTATTTTATTTAAAATTTACATTCACTCGTTATTTAATGTATGCATTAATATATGTAAAAATTCGAATGTATATTTGAAAAACAAAAAAAAATAGTTATATATTTGAAAATTCTAAAAATTGTATTTTAAAAATAAAGAACTGGTTTAAGGTATATTATTTTTACACCAAAATACATAAGAAAATTAATAAAGGAATTAATTTTATTGTAAGATCTAAAAACAAAATAGATATTTAAATTAATTTAATTTTTTCTACCAAGTAATATAACACATTTATTTATTAGATATTTTTAAAGATAAAATGTTCATATAGAATTACTTAGAGATTTTCCAAATTTGTTTTTTAACTAATTTTTCTCAAAGGTGTACATTTGATAAGGTTTCAATATTTTTGTAACTATTGTTTATTTAGATTTTAGTAGAACTCATATATTTGCTTTATTAAACAAATATATATATATATATATATATATATATATATATATATATGTGAAGAGTTAAGTTATTATGAGGAAAATTATAAAATAACTATTTTCAATTTTTAAGAAAAAAATGAGATAATAAATGATTGAATAAAGATTGTAAAGTCTTCAAATGCTTCAACTCTATTTCATTCGTTTGTATATGAAACATTCCTTTTAAAGAAACGAGAAAATTTCATCTATTTTTTAACACTTTGATTGATAAAAAATACAAAACACACGCGTTATTGATAAAATTATTAAAAAAAGTAAAATAACCAAATTTAAAAATACCAGTCATTTCTGTCATAAGTTAATCATCATATTATATGAGTTTTAGATCCAGAATTTATAATTTGAGGTGAAATTTTTAAAAATATAGTACATATTTTAAATAAAATGACCGTTGAATTTAAGCATATTCCGAATTATCTCTGTTCCTTGAGAACGTATAAATATAAACGCAAAAAAGGTATTAAATAATTTTTATTAATAAAAAAATTGTTTAGTAATATAGTCTCTTAAATTATGCCATTTTAATATGACAACAATTTATTATAAATATACTAGAATAAAATAATTTTAATTATTGAATTAAAAATCATAATTATTATCATAGTTATCATAATTATTAGTAATTAGTTATGAATAATATTGAAAAATGTAAGAATGTAAAAAAATATATTATATTAATAAAAATCAGAAAAATATTAATACATATAACCGTATTTGAATATTAGATTTAATGATTTTATTATAAGGATTAAAACTTTTATTTTTTGACCTCAATTATTAATATTTTTTTCGTATCAACTAAAATAACTAGTGTTTAAATATTATATAATAAATTCTTTTTGATGTAAATTAAAAAAATGAATGAAGTGAAATGAAAGAAATAAAATAATATAGAATGAAAAAGGAAAAGAATGAATAAAATAAATTATTAGTGTGAACAACCGCCATACAATACAATGATATACTTATTTTTTAAAATCTTCATATTATTTTTTACACAAAATTATAATTCTATCATTATTACATATTGTCGAAATTATGAAATTAATATACTTAATTGTTTTTTTTTTTTACTAATAGATACAACCACAAAAAATCATAATATATATATATATATAATTGTATTTCTGGATAATTTCAATTTTTTTATTAAATAATTTAGAGTAGGTTGATGGCATTTAATAAATAGTTGAATGATTTTTTTATACTATTTTAATGTATTTTTGTGGACTTAATTTTCAAAAAAAAAAATAAAATAAAGTACAATTCAAACTCTACCATCCAGCATATTATCATCTTTTAAAGTTGCTTGATGTGAATGTAATTTAAATTATATTGTTTTTTATTATAGACACACATTATATGTATATATATATATATATATATATATATATATATATATATATATATGTATATATGTATATATGTATATGTATATATGTATATATGTATATATAATGTTGTTTAAAAAATTGTTAATAATTTAAAAAATAGTATAATTAATAACGCAATTACAAAAAGAATACCTTTATACGTAAAACATAAAATAAAATTTTTACTTGTAAAATAGTGAATGATATTTTTATTTCGCTGTATTTCTCAATATGTATTATGAATTATTAGTAAAAGAACTTTTTTAACATTTCTTTCATAATTACTATCGATTTGAACAATTTAGTATTTCAATCATTTTAAATTGATTTCAATTTATATTTTTGGTTTTATGTTTCAAAGGCAAAATTTCATGTTTGAAAAAAAATATTTCTTCCAAAAGTACACAGAAATAATTTTATTTTTATTATTAAATTAATATTTGTGTTGGACGATTATTTTTTTTTCTATAAATGAATTAAAACATACTGTTTACGTTATTAAAAATATATCTGAATATTTCTGATATTTTTTTAAATGTTTATAAATGACTATTTTACTATTGTTTTAAAGATAAAAATATAATTTTAAAATTGTTTTACTTTCATAGTAGATATGTAATTAAGATTGTTTTCTTGACCTACTTTCTATTTTATTATACTGTTTTATATATTCTCTTCTTTTTTGTTTTGATAAATAAATTTTACTTTACATTAAAATTAATAAGAAAATAGCATTTCCAGAAAATACACAGGATAAAAATTTATTCTTCTTTTTATAAATTTAATGATCATCAGGCTTGAAATTGTTTTTATTTATATAAATATATTATAAATATATAAATATATTATAATTTATTTTAAATAATTTAAAGTTTAAAAACATATAATTATATTATATTTTATTTTTACTACTGATTTTTTTTAAGAAGATGCTACAAAATTCGATATAACTTAAATTGTTTTACCCTCTTAAATATTATATCTACAGCTGTAAAAAAGAACTAAAACAATTAATCTAAACTAATAAAAATTCCTGAAGACACATCTGTTTCATTAGATGGTGTTATTTGTGTGACTGCACCATAATCCATTATATGTTGGTGTTTGTGTATGCCAATGTATATCTGGCTTTAGTATGGATGTTGTGTTAAATATATGCCATTGTGTGCGTGTGTGTATTCACACACAAACATACGTACACATAGTTGCGTGTATACTGAATGTGGTAGTTCGTACGATATGTAGGGTTGAACGTTAAATCGTAGCGAGGGTGCAAAAATGTGTCATGCCGAATCGTCTACGCCCGTAGGGGATGCAACGATGCACAAGCGATGCGCCGATGCTGTGAACACACAACACTGTTGTTGTTTTGTAATGGCGACCGTCATCAATGCATTCTGATATGATTTTTCATTTTGTTTTGAATGCATACAAATTACTTTTGATTTTTAGATTTATTTGTACGTATATGTATATATATATATATATATATATATATATATATATATATATATATATTCTATTTTTATATATTAATGAAGATTTTTTAAAAAATATTCTTTTATTTCATAATTTATTTAGAGTTAACTATGGTTATTATTTATCTTTTAAGGAAATTTATTGCACTTCTTTGCTACACACACACACACACACACACATATATATATATATATACATACATATATATATAAATATATTAATCATGATTTTTATATTTTGCCAATCCATTGTTAAATGAAAGATTTTTCTAATTCCCTTCATTTTAAATGATTCTATATATCTCTTTTCAACACATTTCCTATTAATTATCTGATATTTTTATTCTACATGTTTATTATCTCTTCCTATATTTTTATACGTTTTATTGTCCAGTCAGTAATTTCAATTTGCTACCTATTTTTGTTCTATTTATGTATCATACAATTCAACTTCAAACATTTTTTTCCAATTCATGTTAGTGCTTTTAGTTTGTTTTCATTTCCAGTTGATTATTTTTCTATCACTTTTTATTATTTTAAATTATATCCTTCATTTTCTTGTCTGAATTTACTTAATTATTTCGACATTTAGCATCCATGTTTCATTCTCATAGTTAAATATCTACCTGATTGAATATTTTCTGTACAGACATAACAAGATCTTCGATTTAAATATTGAAATTAAACGTGCTTCCATTTCTCATTTAAATATTGTAAATAACATTATGAATAAACTATCTATCTTTGGAGTTTAGTTTACTCAAATAAACATATCTTTCCACTTTTTTGATTTATTTTTTATTTATTTTTAGTTCGAGCTAATAAATTCAGAAAAAATCACATTTGTTTCAAAGAAATTTATTTGAAGTTCTATCGCAAAACTCACTTCTACTAATTCTATAATAATCTTAGCCAATAAAAGTTTATTCTTTTATTTTTCTTCTTTTATTTTTTTATTTAACCCCTATTTAATTAATTGTTGTATTGAATGATAAACTTTTCTTTCAATGTTACAATAAATACGTGAGCTGAATTCACAAGTATTTTTTTATGTATTTTTCAATATTTGTTTATCGTGTTTCATGTCATTTTATTTGGTGGATATTTCCAAATATCATATACTATAAATACTGGAACATTTTAATATTTGCCATACAAATGAAAAGCGATATTTTATTACTGTCATCTATTTGCTTAAATTATTGTTTGTATAAAACATATATTTCTCAATTGACCATTATATTGAATACAATGGTATTGCTTTTGTTCGTATATTAAGTAATTGTGTAATAATTATTAATAAATACTATTTTTACAATGTACAAAAAATATTTTTATAAAATCAACATATTTTTAGTGAATCTATCTTTATTTTATTAGGTTGGTAGAAAAATAATTACTGTTTATGACCTTTATATATATTTTTTAATTTAAGTGGTTTTTAATGATCCAAAACTGTTGAATGACTAGCAACTAGCTTTCGGGCCAGCTTTTGAATTGTTTTATGTGGTTCTGATTCAAATAATGTCTTCAGTTGATCGTTATGAACTGAAGAAGGATGCCCTCAATCTTGTTTATCTTGAAGCCTCTCCCTCCCTAGCACCAAATTTTTGGAACCACCATAGTACCCTACATTCCCTAATAGTACCCACACCAAAAGTATGGTTTAATTTACGAACAGTTTCGTTGATTTGCGACTCGCTTTGAACTCATATAAAAAAATACTCTCATTTACTTGTTTTCCATCTTTAATTCAATAGCTCAATTTTAAGAAAAATTAATAATAAAACCAAAGTCGATATTACCAAAATACACACCGAAAAATGTACTTTAATATGATATTAACAGAAACACGATGAAATGACACTTGCAATGAAAAAATTGAGGTTTGAATTCAGAAAACAAAAACCGCAATTATTTTCCTACGAAACTAATACATTGTATTTTACAATTGATATTGTAACTTTGTATTATATTATAGAGTATTTAACATTTTGGTATTAAAATATGAGTTATGTTTTTCAATTTTAAGTTATTTGTACCCGAGAAAAATGTATCACCTTTATATATTTTTTGTATACACTGATAATAATTTCTATGTTCTCGAAATTTTATTTTGATGCTTTTTTTCTCTTTACTGTCAAACTATCACAATTAAATAATAATCTTCATTAAGTAAATATTATTTATTGTTTGTTTGTAGTTTTTTAATTATCTAAGACTTTCATTTTTACCTGTCTTATATAGTTATTTATATAATAAAATCTTTGAATAGGATAAGAAGTAGATTGAATGCTGTAAATGTAATAACCATATAAAACCTAACGACATCTGGTATCCATAATTGGTAAGGCAAATGTTTTTTTCTAAAGTCCTTTCCTTAAATGTGATTGAGCATACCACTTATGTTTTGTATAAATGATATTTATATTTCTTTTTAAATATATTACCTAACTCATCTTTATATGCATATATTCATAATTTATAATTAAACTAATTTTTTCAACATTATTAATTTTGATTGAATTAATAATAGCCTAATTTAGAGATATAGTACTATATTACTGAAATACAGTAGAATAAAATTTGATACTTCATTATTTTTCGAAAATTTGAATGTTTTTTAAAATTTACTTGTAATTGTTACATCTGATAAGTCCGTTAATATCTTCGTTTGCAAGTATTTTTTATTGAAACAGGAAATAGAGAATGAGAACCGAATAGAAAAACTGTGTTTACTTCAACATGATAAGTCATACCAAAACAGGCTCTAATGTTGAATATAGTTAATTTTACATGAGAATTTTCAGTACTCTAATTTATATCTGGTGCTTTAAAACATTTTTTTTTCACCTCACAAACCATAAAAAAAATTATGGTTAAAATGTTCAGTAAATGGTTATTGATTATTTTTGATTGTTGCTGATGTGCAATTCGATAGAAGTGCTATTATTTTTAAATGTCGTGGTACAAAAATTTTTCTGAATACTCAAGATTTTTCAATTCATTCATATTTATCTGTACCTTGATTATCCAAAGATGATAGAATCGTCATCAAAATGCGTATAATCAACAAATAGAAATTATCAATAATGATCTCTATTCAACATTTTTGAGCAGAAAAAATAATTGGGGTTTTTGGAAAAAAATACACCCTTCCCTCAATTTAGGCGGAGTATACGTTCCACGTGGATTGGTTTTACATGTATGAAAATAGCGTAAATTGAGTCTGTCAGTATAATAGAAAAATACTGGAAATAAAAGCTAGTAAAGTTGTAGGAACACATATTTATTTCACATAAATTAAAAAAAAATAATGTCGTTTTAGAAAACCAATGTAGATAAATTTTATTCGGTGTCACTTGTATACACTTGTTACATACTTTTAAAACTTCTAGGAAAATATATTTTCTAGTTCCGTAAATGAGGATCGCAAAGATGATTAGTAAGGCAATGTGACGTCTCCTTGAGCATGTTTTGTACTGCACTGCCGTGCTTTTATAAGTTCAAGTAAGAATTTGCGTCAGTTTGATACATAATAAATACAATGAAAAATTATATAAAATGAAATCTATCTGACCGCGTAAAATGAGATCGCATAAATCAATACCGCGTATAAAAAGTGCAGCGTAAATAGAGGTATAATTTTCCGCGTAAAAAAACTCATGTAAAAAAAGTCTCGTGTAAACTGAGGGACGGGTGTATAATTCTTCAATGAAAGCGAATTTAATCACAGGATCAAATATGTATTGTTATAAGTGGTGTTACTAAAATGTATATATATATATATATATATATATAATTCACAAAAAGAAACATTAATTTAGAAAATAAAAAGGTTTAATAAAAAATGTTGTCCTTTGTAATATATATATATATATTACAAAGAACAAATTTTTTTATTAAATCTTTTTATTTTCGAAATTAATATTTCTTTTTGTGAATTATATATATATATATATATATATATATATATATATATATATATATATATATGGTCGTTCATCCGTAAATAATGAATGATTGTGTATACTAAATTAGTGAGGATCAAAGACTGTCGCATATACTTGATGGTGATATATTAAAATAAATTAAGAAAATGATAAAAATAATACATTGATCGACCTTAAACTTGACGCACTTGAATAATTATGGATAATTTATTATATGCTTTACATTAAATCAACCATGAAATTAAAAATTCTTACATATATATATATATATATATATATATTAATAAATATGTACGAAAATAAATGTAATCAGAAAATATTATTTAAATGACAGTATTTAATAAGTAATCGCTTAAAAATACTTCCAGCATTGTTTTGCTTAGAAGATTTGAAGTGTCTTAAGGAATCTCGCCCTCGTCTTCCATTCATTTTATTACAATTTTAATGCAATACGCTTGGTGAATATTATAATTTTAGAAAACTCTAGGTGCTATCAGAAAAAGGAAAAATTGTTCCGTTTTCCAGAATTTTTGTTATTTTTTACCAAAAAGTAAATATTTGTACTGAAAACAATATTAATTCGTGTATTATAAATTGGCAAGTATTTACATTTCTTAATTGTATTGAAACGTTTATTAAGAAACACAATTAATGGAATTCAATAATTTAATAAAAAATGAAACAAGTTGTTAATTTTTCTTGTGGTTGGTTTTAATGAATACTTTGAGTCTATCTAGTTTTTGCTCTTTCCCATTTTCAAATAGCTTATATATATATATATATATACATACATATATATATATATATATATATATACATATATATATACATATATATATATATATATATATATATATTTACAATATTTTCATGCACTAATCCATCAAAACCAAGACCATTGAGACAATACTTTAACGGGATTACAAGTATAAAAATATAGAATTGTTTTTTCGTAAATGAGTTTTTTATCACAGCACAAACTACAAAAATATTCTGGTAAGGTATATTACTGAAGGTACCGAAAAATCTGATTTTTTTATATATTGGTCTTTGAAGATAATAATATTAGTATTGAATTGTACATAAACAACAATTAAAAATGGTCAATAATAATTTATTGAATTTTTTTAAACTGAAATAACTTTTGTGATTTGTGTGATGAAAAAAAATTATCTATTAACAAAAATATACTTTTTAAAAATATCTATATTTTAAATTATAATTAAATAAAGATTAAAATTTATTCATTCAGAAGAGTTTAAATATAAATTTATTCATAATGTTAAAATAATGTTGTAAAACAATTATATATCTATACTTTTTGAGATTTTTAATCTAAATACAAGATTTGAGTACAATTTCATCAGACCTTTTAGTTGTAATCAAGTGTTATATTTGATATATTTTTACGGTCATTTTTTATAGATGAGATATTTATTTGCTTTTATTCTATGGCTCTAACTAATATGGCCAAACGAATTCTTTCTTAGATTTTTTTGATAATTTTTCATAAATTAACCCTATACTACACTACGGATTCTACTTTTTTTGGATTTTGTAGTTGATATTTAGAAATGTCCTCTTAATCACATCTTGGAAGTCGAGTAGAAGAACGATATTATTATCATAAATGAATTTTCACTCATGAAACTAGCTTTTTATATATTTTGAACTACATATTTTTTATATAAAAATGATGTATAATCAATTACGCATTAGAATATTTCGATTAGACGAAGGTGTCTGGTTTGTGTGGAATTAAAAGTGAAATTAGACGAACTATTATTAATTTGTATTGTAAATCTATCATTAGTAATATATGTTAAATTACAAAAGCCATATCTAAGGGATTTGTAAAATCGAGGAGTAAAATATCTTTTTCCTTTATATGACTACGGTACTTTTATATATTTTACTCTAACCTATCAACTCCGATAATATAATTATTATCTTTTTCTGAGAAATTTGGTTGGAGAATATAGAACATTTTCGTTTTAAGTCTAGACCACGAAATAAAAAAGAAATTAAAGATAAGTACTTTTTTATCTTCTCAAAATTTCTACAAGCCTGTTATTTAGTCCAGATAATATCAAATATCTGATATCTAATAAAATTTTTCTTTAAAGTTCTTTTTTATTCGATTTTCTGTTTTTATTGGACAAAATTGTTCATCTTTCCGCATTGTAATGTTCTTATTACACGTATATATATATATATATATATATATATATATATATATTATTTTCTCAGAAACTTTTCACAAATTAAAAATATGTAAGAAAACTATCGAAGTAGAAGGCATAGTACAATATGCTATCATTATGTAAATAAAACAATACATGTCTACTGTGGCCTCCGAATTAGAAAGGTTTTCGTTTTTTTCATGTTTTTAGTAATTCATATGTATTTTTTAAAAAAATTATTTATTTTTATATTCCACTAACCGTAATTGAAATTTGAAATAAATGTTATATTCATATAATATATATTAATATAGTATATAATTTTTTGTTGAAATATTATATTATTGTAGTTACATTTTGATATGTTATTTCGCTCTATTTCTATAAATGAAGAAATTTTTTTTTTATTCATTACTTTATTTTATTAGTTACTTGTACTGGAATAATAATATTTCGAAATTCGTAATAAAAAACAGTCAAAAAACTTAAATCTATTAATACTATTAAAAATTTCATATATATATATATATATATATATATATATATATATATATATATATATATATCTATATGTATGTATGTATGTATCTATGCTATATACGGTTGTATTTAGATGAATATAACTTTTTAAGTAATGTTTATCAGTAAATCAGTGTATTGACATTTATAGTGTGATTGATGAGCTTGTTTATGTTTGAAATTTCATTTTAATTTTGAATCAATAATGATAGTACAATATAGATATTTCATAGGTGTAAAGCGGTGAATCCACTGATTTATTTTAGTGCATCAACAAAATGTTTTGAATAGAAAGAGATGAATACTGATTTATCTATGTTCCCCATACAATTGTCATCATTTCTTTTCAATTTTCACATTTATAAAAATATTTGTTATGTTTGTATATTTAACAATTATTTCCATAAATAACAGAGTTTATTGTTCTATTATCATTAGTATTTTGAGTAATTATTATATATTTAGTTGGATGAAATATTAAGCAATTTCATGGGTGAATATGTAAATTTTACATTATTTACACTAAATTATTAGGTTGGTAGAAAAATAATTACGGTTTGTGACACAATTACATATACGTTTTTTTAATGTAAGTGGTTTTAAGTGATCCAGAACTGTTGGAAGACTAGCGGCTAACTTTTTTGCAAGCTCTCGAATTGTTGTGAGTGGTTCTGATTCAACTAACGTCTTCAGGTGGTTGTTATGAACTGAAGAATAACCCCCGCGATTTCTTCATCTTCAAGGTCCTCGTCCCCAGCACGAAATTTTTGGAATAACTTTTACATCGAACGTTCCCTGTACAATACCCACAACAAAAGCATCGCGTTTTTTGAACAGTTTCTGCTGCTTTACCACCCGTTTTGAACTCACAAAACTTGCTCTTATTTGCTTCTTTTCCATTTTTAATTCAACAATAAAATCAAAGTCGATGATACCAAAATACAGACCGAAAAAATCACTTTAAAAATTATTAACATGAAGGGGATGAAATGACACTTTTATTGAAAAAAATTAATGTTAGAATTCAAAAAACAAAATTAAAAATAACTCTTAAATATATAAAGAGTATGAGTATGAATCGAGAGGTCTTGAATAAATCTTAACATTTACGATCCTGTTTAAGGAAAGTAAATATGATGAAAGCACTAATAAAATTGTATCTAGACAACGTTGTTAAGTACCACAAATATTAAAATTAACTTAAGATTGAATTAATAAATAAAGACTTAAATATTTTTTTAGTTAATACCCCAAAAACTAAAAATATTTAAATGAAAAATAATTTAATTCAATAAAAATTCTTTATTCTGAGTAATAAAAAATAAAAATAAAAAAATATCATGAACCTAAATAATTTAAATTAAAAATCTAATACGATATTACCTCAATTTAACGGATGAAATACTAGAAGATAGTGTTATATATATTCGTATATTACGTTATATACGTCAAATCAAAACATCACTCAAATATCATTTATTTGTGTAATTAATTGACACATTTGATATTATGTAAATACACACACCCCCATACAAACACACACATACATACACACACACACATATATATATATATATACTTTATAGAGTAGAAAATAATAATTAATTGGTGGTTTTCTTTTAGCAATAAAAATTATAAAATAGTTTAATGTATTTAGAAGAGAAATCGTTGTTTGATATTATTTCTTGTCACTGATTAACATTATTTCTTGAAAAGTTATTAAATAGAGATGAGATATATTTTGATCAGTTAATTGACTGATTTTTTTCCCATGAATTTTACGGAAGTGTTAATCGTGTAATCGTGTTAGTGTCTTCATATGTTTGATCATCCCTCAGGGATGAAGTTTCCCCAAAACCAATTTCTGTCTTCATATTATGTGTTGTCAGTGTATAAATACGGAACCTGATTTGTGGAATATGTGAGAAAAATTTAAAAAATCCCACATAACAATGATAACCAAATTATGTCTCCCCTGGACCATCGCCCTTCCACTCTATAGCTCTTGAAAATTCTTACCCGTCACCCCCGAGAGTCCGTTAGCAACGACGATTGCTGCTCGTCAGAGTATGATGGCTGCACAAATTTATTTTTCGTCGCCTCCTACCGATCCTTTTATGCAAAGGGATCACCCTCACCGAATTGAGCTGATTCGCTATTTGGTTGACCAATTTCTTATTGTAGAATTTCCAGCTCATGTCTTGTATAAATTGCGCATTTATCTTAATCTCGCTTCTTAATGTAATAATTGACTGAAAGAGTGTACTCAACTTTTATATGTCTTGGGAGTTACACTTTTACACATATTAGATATTAAAAACAATTCCGTAACTTTAAATTGAATTAATCGTAACTCTGTTTCAAATTAAATTATTTCTTCGCCTTTTAGGACTATAAAGATCAAAATTTAACATTTAAAAACACTCAATATCTTGGACAAGCAGTTGGTATAACCTTACAAAAGTGTAGTGAACACGATAGCGTTCAAAAAGCAGCTTGTTGGGCATTGAATACTTTTTTCACATACATTTTATTTGTAATTTCGAACTAACGAATAAAATATTACAAGGTTACTAACTTGGATAAATGATTTTTCAAAAAAAAATGTATCAAAAATTATTTAATTTAATTTCTTATTAATACGTATGCTATTTTCATTTTATTGAACATTCATATTGTTAATTAATGTATAAAATTAAAATCGAAAATCAAAATTAAATAATTATTAAAAATTAAAATCAAAATCTTTTTTTACAATTGTAACTTTTTAAAGAAAATTGTAGCGAAATCTTTTTGAAGTTAAGAATCTGTTATTTCAGTAACTACTTTGAAAAAGGTTGTTTAATTGTCGTTGAAAAATAGCTCTATTTAGTGATTTTTTTAAGTATTGTTTACTATCAGGTACTATTCACAAAACTGATAGAAGTAAAGTATGATTTCAAATGTAAAGCAAGGCTATTCAAGATACTTTGACACAGATAAAACATAGATTAAATATATAGTAATATCGTAAATTATTTGTTTTATTTTTATAAATTTATATCCTGTTTCTTAAGTATGAAAATGGTATACCAATTATTGGACTAAATACTAACGTTTAGACTTTTAGTTCCATTTGATTGATAAACGATAAACGTCAAAATTTTCATATAAAGTGTATATACAGAAATTTAGATATTTTTCCCATATTAAATGTATATTCTTTTAAAGTGGCGACATATTTTTATTATAAAATTTCCATTCAATGGACAAAAAATGTTAAAAAATATATTATGAGTTATACAACTTATATAAAACAAATAAATTCATTAAATGTGAATAAGATATATGAAAAATAGTATTTTATGTTTACAGAGATGAAAATCCATCGTTCAGATCACTAAATAGAATCACGAACAAAAAAATATTTCAAATGTTCGAAAAGTTTATGTTGAAATGTTTGTAAAAATTTATAAAATATATATTTGTTCATTATATATGTATGTTTTTGATATGTTTGTAATGTTTTAGTAATTAACATTAATTTTAAATTTCTTGTTTAAGAATACTATTAGTTTTGATAGAAATTCGAAAAGACCTTTTCAAATGAACGAAAACAAGATGTAAATAAATGTCAACATAAATTATAAAATAAAAAAGTCACGTATCGATTTGAGAGAAACGAAGTTTAAAGTTGAGTTTTCATTACAGTTCGTTCGAGACGTTTGCGTTTCTTATAGCAACAAATGTATACATTCACTCTTCTTAAATACACATCTTATTAAACATTCGAGAAGAGAACGGCAAATCAAACAAAAAGTATGTAAAGAAACTGAAATTGAGTTGGAACGATGTAAATTTTACGTTATAAGAGTTTTGTGCTATCTTCGAACATTTGAGTGCAGAGCTGCGAAGTATGATCGCTTCGGGGGAAAAGATAAAACTTTGCCGTACGCCGCCGCACCACTTACCAATCGCCTCTAAAAACACATTCCCCACGCTCTCCGACTCAGATATTATTATTGTAAGGCATGAATTTTATCTTGATTTGCAGAAGAATTATTAGATACCTTCAGAATTGCTTTTATCTAAATGGGAAGTGTTCTCATAATCCACATTCTAGGTGCCTGGCGAAATAATATAATGTAATTATCGATAAGAAGAAGAGACGTTATAAAGACACCGTATATCATTTGCAGTTTTATGCAAATATGCGAAATTTTAAATATTTTTCTTCTAATTTTAGAATTTTCTAATAATACATTGTTTTCAAAATTCTACATAAATAGAATTATATATATATATATATATATATATATATATATATATATATATATATATATATATATATATATATATATATATATATATATATATATATATATATATATATAATCTTAGAGCCTTTCATTTACTTTTAGAAAACAATTAAATGTAATTATTTCGTTCAAAAATTTATATAAAAATAAATTTATTACCATAAATATTTAAATTATTTACAGTTACAGTTTATGTATATATATATATATATATATATATATATATAATCTTCTTAAACCATTTTATTTACTTTTAAACGACAATTAAATGTAATTAGTTGGTTCAAAATTTGTATCAAAATAAATTGTACCACTATGAATGTTTAAATTATTTGGAGTAATAATTTATATATATATATATATATATATATATATATATATATATTACAGATCTGATATTGTATCATGAGATCTGTTTCTAATTATTATACTGATGTAACTAATCAAAAAAATTAGGTGTATGAAACTATATTAACACTCAAAGCGCCGACAACTATCGGCAGAGATACCCAATCTAAACAAAAAAATATTTTTTTGGTGGTGTTAATACAAACTTTAAAGTTGAAGTGAGTACTTTTAATTATAAAGTTTTGGGTATGAATAAAATCAATGATTTGAAAATTTTAGAACAAAAATTCTTTTATAATGTTTTAACGAATTTAAGATAACATCTGATAGAAAAATCAAAAGTGAGTACATAAAAATTTCCACAAAAAAGTGGAAAAGTATGCGAAGAGAACTGATATTGATCTTTTTGCCTATTATTCGTTTTTTTATTTAAAGAAGTGTTTTGTGGAATATAATTTTAAAAAAGATTATTTTAATACTGACTTAAAACTCTTTAATTTAAAAATATGTTTTCATAAATGAATTTTAAAATACGGTTACATAAAATAAATTTAAAAAAAGTAATTAAAATATTTTATATATATATAATATTCTTAAACCATTTTATTTACTTTTAGAAGACAAATAAATGTAATTAGTTAGTCCAAAAATTTGTATAAAAATAAATTATACCACTATGAATGTTTAAATTATTTGGAGTAATAATTTATATATATATATATATATATATATATATATATATATATATATATATATTACAGATCTGATATTGTATCATGAGATCTGTTGCTAATTATTATACTGATGTAACTAATCAAAAAAATTAAATGTATAAAACGATATTAACACTTAAAGCGCCGGTAACAATCGGTTGAGCGCTGCGCCTGCCTAAATACGTATTCATACGTACAACTACATCGGCAGTATCGCGTGACACTGCACACAAAAAAGAAGTGAAACTAATTTTTAATGTGTTTTTGTGACATACTTTTCAATAAAGGTACTAGTTTTGAAGATTATCATACAAAAATAGAATTAGTTCGAGAAATATATATTAAAAAGACCGAAAAAATAAAAACAATAAATAAAAGAAATGATTATTTTATGCACATTTTAACATGAATTATTTTGTCTACAAATTTAGTAAATTAAAGTATTTATCAAGATTATGTAAAATGTTTGAAAAGAAATTGAATTGTATATTGTTATTTTATTTTATTTGTAAAAATTCATATTTCTACAAAACTGGTAAATATTGCTGTGATTTAGGTAAGGTTTCCAACAAAATAGCCGTCGCTTTAAGTGTAAATACACTTTTTTTAAATGTGTTGTGATTGAATATTGAAAATTTTCCTCTATTTTATTATTCAAATACAGAAGAATTAAATTTACCGTTATAATTATATCTTCTTAATTTGTTATCAGGTACAATTATTTTAGTTAAATTAAAACAAAGTTTCAATTATACAACATTGAAAATAAAGACAAGCTATTTTTATGGAAAACAAAAAACTAGTATTTTTGTTCAAAACAGTAAGAATTTTGTTTCGAAGACAATGATTACATAAAAAAGAATTTTATTTATTTTATTTCTTCCATATATATATATATATATATATATATATATATTTATATATATATATATATATATATATATATATATATATTTATATATATATATATATATATACATATATATTGTTAAGAAGTAAAGTTTTCATCTTCTGGCAGCCAGAGTATAAATAAATGTACGACATGAAATAAGTGTGTTTTATATCAAAATCTAAAATCAGAACGCAAAATTTTCATGTCTTAATTTAATACGAGTTCTAAATGCATTATAATGAAAATATTGTATAATTTCCTGTATACCATTTCCAGTGAAAGTAATACAAGTGTCATTTTAGTAAAATATTATAAGCAAATTTCAAGTTAAAGGAATTCTGAACATACATACATATGCGTGTGTGTGTGTATATATATATATATAAATACTCGTGTATATAATTTTTCACGTTTCATTACCAGGTAAATAATTCTTCCAATTTTTTATATTTTGAACGATTCGATATTTTTTTATCCATAAACATTTATACACCAATGTCTTGTTACTAACAGAAGACAAAAGATGTTGCAAGAATAAAACTATGTGAATATAAAATTACATAAAATAAATCTGAACAATATATTCTAGTTAAGAATGAGTTTATTTTTGTTTGATTAGGTAGATTTTAGACTTTCATTGTAATACATGACAAGATCAACTACTTCTTTTCTTAAATGCATTTACAATAATTCATAATTCTCTAACAAACCAATCTATTATTTTGAAATTTCTTACATACATGTATAGCATTTCGGAAATAAAAATATTTAACTAGCAATTGATTAAAAATATATATTGTAAAAAAGCGAGATATTAAACTTTTTTTAAAAAACTCGTATTTGAACTTACTTATTGCGAAAAGATTTATCATATTTAAAACTAAAAAGAATTAGTAAATATAAAATACAAATCTGTTGCATTTTGAGTATTTTTTTGTGAACTGTTTCAATTAATGAATTAAGAATGTAAAAAATTAATATTATCAATATCAAAGAATAGTAAATTGAGTGTTAAAAGAACTGATAATCCTTGATGGCGAACGAACTCTTATTCTCACACTCTCACTCTATATATATACTCTCTCTCTCTCCATATATATACATATATATATATATATATATATATATATATATATATATATATATATATATAAGAAAGAGGAAGAGAGAAAGAAAGAGGAAGGGGAGAGAAAAAGATTACATATATGTATATATATATATATATATATATATATATATATATATAATTTGACTTAAAATATAAACAATGATATTATACATTAAATTAGCTTTTTAGAAAAAATTATATTTTTAAACAAAATATTAAGAATATAATTATATTACGATCAAAAGTTAAAGAAAAAGAAACTTTTAAATTGTTAGTTATCAAGTTATGTTTACATTCATAAATGTATCAATTTCTGTCTATCTATTATAAATATATATATATATATATATATATATATATATATATATATATATATATATATATATATGCATAAACTCTTTCTATACATGCAGAAACAACATACAGAAAAATAAAAACTCTTGAAAACTTTATAAACAGAGTCAAAAAATAAAAATACAATACGGATGTTTTATAGAACGTTAAAACACATTCTCTGGTAAATTAATTATCAAGGTCTCAACAGACTAAATAGAAAAATAGTTAGTGGTCATTTGTGGTCTACTTAATAGCCATATGACGAGTTCATTTTGAATAGAGAATTTTTTGTGAGTTTTGATGTAAAATATATACTCATGGTTCCGTACATGTATATGCCATCTGTTAAGTGAAACGTTTTTTACTCAATAATTAACATAAATGTGACGAATATTTCAGACAAATTATATGAAATTTAAAGAGAAATACTTTTTTAAAAATCGATGTTTAAAAGAAAATTTATTTATGTTTTTAAGAATCATTACTTACATAAAGTATAAATTTATTAAGACAGTGATTGTTTTCTTTTAAATAAAATATGTTATATAATATTGTATATATATATATATATATATATATATATATATATATATATATATATATTACCGAGAAAGAAGAACAGAGTGGATTATTATATAAAAAAGTAAAAAATAAATCAAAAATTTTATTAGTGAACAAAGACAAAAAAGAAAGGTTATATATTTTTAATAGAAAAAAGTAATCAATGTCAGTCAGCAATTTCTGCATATTATTTTATAAAAACTCAATAGTTAATTTAAATAAAACCAAAATTTAAATCTAAAGTTCCATTAAACATAATTCATAACATAAAACTAGAAATTAAATAAAATATTTTTAATTAAATATTTTATTTTTTTAAACAAAAATAGATGAGTTTGAAACTTTATCCTATTTTATATGACTCTTCTTATTAAAATTTTATTTATTTTTTCTAAATGTATATATAGTTTATATTTATATATATATATATATATATATATATATATATATATATATATATTATTTAAAAGGGATTGTAGTTATTTCGAATTTTTAAATCAAATGTAAAAAAAATATTGTATAAATAATTTTAATTTTATTTATTTCATAATATCGATCATTTTCAATCATTTACTTCTATTAATAATTTTATTGATTTAATATTATTTTTTTAAGATTTGAAAAAATCAATTTTTTTTAGTTTTCTTTTTGCCTATTTATGAAAAGCAAAAATCGCGTATGGAAAAAATTACAAAAATTTATCCATTATAATAATACTATTAAATATCTATCAGAAACTTTGTCGTAAAACTAGTGTTAAACTAAACTAAGTGTAAACTAATCAGTATTATTAGAAACAAGCAATAAATATTTAAGCTACCATTGTTACCAGTTAAAGTATATTTTTCAGGTGGAGTGAAATGTTTGAACTGTATTATATATTAAGTGGGTTTATGTGAGTATACAAACACAAATGTACACAATTTTCGATGATCTGATGTCAATTTCTACATGAGTATTATGTTTTCTTGTATATATATATATATATATAAAATCAAAATTATTCACAAAAAAATTTCGATGACGTCGACTTATTTATATATATCACGTCGAAATTTAATGGTTCACAAATGTGTTTATCTCATATACAAAACAGCAACATTGCAATGTGTCTGCGATAATGATTATATATACATACTAACATATATTTTCTATATATATATACATATATATATATATACATATATATATATATATAATGTATACATATATATACATATATATATATATATATATATATATATGTATACATATATATATATATATATATATATATATATATATAATTAAAATTATCTACAAAACACTTTAAATACAAATTGCAAAAAATAATCTATCTGCAAGAATGTTTATATAGATATACAAATATATTTATTCCATGTATATATATATATACATATATATACTTATGTATATATATATATATATATATATAAAACCATGACGTAGACATATTTATTTGGGACGTGGCTTTTATGAGATATAAATATGTTTATTGTTTCATTTGGTTACATGTACATACTTATATTTGACAAATGACCTAGCGCAACAAGCAGGGGGTGAAGCCCCTAGTGTGTATATATGTGTATATATGTATATATATGTATATATATATATATATATATATATATATATATATATATATATATACATGTATACTAAAGCATTTATGTGTACATGAATTAAACTGGAATATTTTTTTCTTTGAAAAGATTAATAAACCATATTATCTAATATTAGGAAATATAATAGTTAATAATAGTAACAAAATACTACTTGATCATTAATTTAGTCTTGACTTTGTTCATTGTGATGGTGACGCCATCATCCTCAGAGCTCCGATATATAGAAAAATCTACAGCTTGGCACGATAACAAAGGAGGCATCGCCATTGAAATACGCGTAAGCAAGAATTAAAAATTATCAATAATCATTTATTGAACATTTTTGATCAGATTTTTTTATGATTTTTGCAATGAAAAGGATTTCATTTTTGAAAGTGAATTTAATTACAGTAATAAATTTGTCTTGTGATATATGTTAAAATTAGTTTGTAACAATTTATTTCTATAAGTAAGTTTTCGTTATCCAAACATTCAATCATTCATTTTATTTATTATAATAGCTTATTACCACGATGTGATGATAGTATCGTAAAAACGGTTAAGTTAGGAAATGTTCTTATAGTAGATTTTTTTTAAAATCGTATTTTATATTTTTCGGGATTTACTTAAATATTGACAATGTCGATATATTCATAAATTTTCAATTTCAGATGCTTTTGTTGAAAAATTTTTGACCAAAAATTTCTTTAATGAATTATTAAAGTATAAGTAATTATCAGAAAAAAAATTTTGCTCTTAACAATTTTATTATTAAGTAAATTAATTTTTAAAAAAATATCAAGGTAAATGTACTATATATATATATATATATACATAAGTGTATTTTGTTTATTACAGAATCGTGTCATTATATGAGGATAAATCGAATATAAAGATAATATGTGTAATTCTCTACAACTGATTCCAGCACGAAGTTCTCACTTTTAGGGGTCAACTAAAAATAAAATAGCAACAATTACACACGGTAATTTAAATAAAACAACAACAATAACACACAGTACAGTGGTTATGTAAATTAGTTTTGTTGGCAGAAGCTAAAAAGGTATCGACTGTGTACAATTGTACGTCTGTACGAACACGTATCAATTCTTCGTTAGCATCGTTACGGCCACCCTTCCCATTTTCTTAACAGGAGTCGCCACCTCCACCTGCCGACGACTATAGAAAGTTGAAACGAATAACTTCCCTCGACGAATAAAATAAAATAGCACACAATGACGTCATGTTTCCACGGCAACCGCTTCTGTCTGAATAAAACGAAAGACTGCCAACGTGAAGTCTTTTCAATTGGTTCGCGAAGTGACCAATACGAGAGAGACGGACGAAACGATTGTTCAATGTACGCAGGCGACCGTCCTTCTTCAGTGTCAGTCGTCTCAGTGCACCGAAAATATCGCGAGAATTCATTCTAAACTTTAAACGAACGACAAAGAAGTTTTACTTCGGTGTATTTGCTTAGCATTCTGTGTACATTCGGATGAATAAAAAGCCTCTCGAAAACATTTTATTTCGATTATATTTCTCTGTGCTGAAATGCATATTTCTCTCATGTACTGTCAACTTACATTTTGCTATTTACAAGTTTTACCACTATACTAATTAAGCAAAAATACATATGCAAAAATAGTTTTCCTCTTATTCTTGTTTTACAAAACCCGCAAATTAAACACTCAGTAAGATAAATTTACGAATTTCGACATTAAATATTTCTCACATTAATCTAAAAAAGTAATTCCACTTCATTACATTTTTTTTAGGAATTAAAATAATTTTCATAATATTAATAAGAGTTCTGCCCTAAAAATTAAACCTCGTTTTAGATATTCTTTTCAGAATGAAACTCTCACTCATCCCAGATGCCTGCATTAGTCTTTTGGTTAATGTAGGTATAAAAAAAATTATTCAAATACTCATCATAAAGAAAACTAAAAAAAGATACTAAAAATCCAGATCGCAAATACTCTATCTGGAGGAAAAATATATAAAGAATGTAATTATTATTGCTTTAACTCTCAGTTTTTCCTGTAGTTTGCATTTTATAAACAGTTTAATTGCAATGAAAGATGGCTTTTTCAGTGAAAAATAAAATCATTTTTTTTATTGTATTTATAGTTATACATTTAAATCATACTGAAATGACACTATCGAATTTTATTATTTTCCATAAACGAACAAAAGATTTGTCAACATTGTTAAAAAATTTGACAACCAGGAAGGACTTTATCAACAAATAAAATATATTAAAGTATTAAGATGTAAAAAAAAGTTTCTTGCTGGTGTTCTCTTAAATAGGAAGTTTGGAGGCAAAAGCTATAATTGGATAAACATCACTAATGTCGTCATTGTTCCTTATTTCTCAAGTAGATAACGTGCATAGAATTAATTAAATTGGCTTTATTAATCAAACTATTACAGCTTGGATTTGTATAACAAAATTTACAAATTGATTGTATAAATAGACATTTTTAAAGGATTTAATTTAATATTTGGTTTGAGAAAAAACACTATAATTAGAGGTGCGGTAATTAAAATAAACCATTCGTATTAATTTTTTTACCATAAAATTATGAAACAAAATGTAAATCACATTTTTGTAGACTTTAAAAACGATTTTTTTTAATACTGCTTTAAAACTCTAATTTGAAAATATGTTTTCATAAATGAATTTTGAAATACGGTTACATAAAATAAATTAAAAAAAATAATTGAAATATTTTCTTTCTTAAATAATATTTTATTCTTATATGAAAGCATAATCCATGTCCATTTTAAATAAAATAGTTAAAATGCGCTGATTTATTTTACTTTTTTAGATTGGCATGCTTTCTGATTGACACAATATTACGGATTTTAGAGACATATCTCAGGGATGATCTATATTTTCAGGATTGATTCTCAGATAAAAAAAAAACAACTGGTAACAAAAGTGTTCATTGAGCGATGTAATAGGTGATCTTAAACAATAATAAATTATGATATTTATGATTCATATGATAAGACTATTAACCCTTATACTCACAAAACTAGCTGTACTTCCCAGGCACTTAAATGCGTTCTAATCCTACGGCCAATGTCGCTACTCACATTTTATCATTTACAAATAAAAGCTTTGATAATCGTTCGTCCATCAATGACATCAGGTGTTTATATTTTTCTATGTTTATCATACTCTTATCCAAATTCGTAGTATACAAATTTCTGTTATGCTGTATAACCCAATTGATTGGAGTACAAAATGTTAAATTTATCTTAAGTTAACTTAAAAATTATTCAAAAAAATGAGTGCAGCATTTTTCAATACTTTCATTAGTGTTACTTGACTCTAATGGTCAATAATGTTGTGATGGTCAAATAAAGATTGACAATATCAAACAAATAAATGAAATCAGTTTCTGGTCTAGTAATTATTTAACATAAACTTATTTATTATAAACTATAACATTTTATATTTTTTACCAGAAATGAACTCATTTTAAGATATTGATAAACTTTTTTTATAAATTTAGATGTTTTATTAGTTTAATTTAAAATTATTTTATAATATTAATGTCACAACTAATTAATATTTTAAAAACATTAAATTTATTTTATAATTTGATATTAAAATTGATTATTGAAATAAACATTACATGATTATGAGGAGACTTTTATTGCTGTTTCAAAATCTGTTAAGAACAAATATCAACAAAATTCTCAAATAAAATTCATTGAAG
>CM068316.1:19820589-19945589 GCA_034766995.1 Acanthacorydalis orientalis
AATAAGATCAATTTTTTGTACGAGTTCATAACTAGTGCTTAAACAGCAGAAAGTTCTCGAAAACTAAACAGTGTGGGGACTGTTAAAGAACGTACGGAGCAATGGTGGTGTTGAGTACTTACGACTTAAAATAGCTAGGAAATTCAAAAAAGAGAAGAATTTATATGAACTGGAAGGTCATTAATAGATTAAGATAAGAGATCCTATGTTTTAAAAGTTTTTTTTATGAAAGATAATAAAGTTGATCATTATCAAAAAACTTTTAAAGTAGTCACACTGGAAGTTTATAATAAGCAATTTTCATAAGTTTTGAATAGTTTAACAATATTGAATATAGTTTAATTCTACTGGCTTAAAGTATGAATGAAATTGGAAAAATATAATCTTTATCGAACAAAACACTCTCCGTATACTACAAAAACAATCCTACCAAATTGCACATGTTAAAAATGCGGAAAGACATAAAATGTATACACACATTGTTTGTGAAAACGTACACGCATTCTCTGTCTATATATGCTCTAAAGATGATGCATTAACATCAAAATACGTTTAAGCCAATTTAAAAATCAATAATAATATTTTTTTAAATATTCATAATTGATAAGATTTTTTTATAATATGTGAAGAATATTTTTTATTACAGTTAATTTAGCCGTAATATAAGAAATTACACTTGTAAAGTAAATAGTCACAAATAATTGAATATGAAAAGTACTTCTTCATAACGATTAAATTTTATTTCAAAATATCAAAGTTTAATTTTAATTACAGATAGTGCATTGACATTTCAAATGAAACCTTAACTATCTCTTGTTCAATACTGTTTTAAATTTACTTAGTGTGACCATTTTACGTGTAGTATGCACTTCAATCTTAATTTATTTTTGAAATCATAATTATTCAGTATCGAGTAGAAAATAATTTAAGTACCTCCTCTCCTGGATATATTTATAATAAAATAATGTGTAGATAAAACAAAAATTCATATTAAATATTTTTTAACAAAATTTAAAAGTATACTAATATGTGAATGCATTTAAAGAAATATTTTTAAATGTAGTGAAATATTTTTTTAAATAACAGAAAGCATTAAGTTCATTGGTTCAAAATAAATACTGTGATGTTTATATACACATCTATATATATATATATATATATATATATATATATATATACATACATATAAAATTCTGAGAATTATTTAATGTTAAAGAATATATGATATTATTAACAGCAAAGCAATAAATTTGTAGTTAATAGAATTTTTTATATAATATTCTTCACTTTTTAAGAGACATTTTGCTGTTTATAATTGAGTGAATTTTTGGAAATAAAGAATTTTTCACTCAGACATATGCACGTATGTATATAAAATAGAGAGGAGAGAGAAATATAGAGGTACAAATTGTATGGTTTTATTAACAAAAGAATAAAGAAAAGGATCTGATCTGTTTTGCCGATAGACAAAAAAGGAAAAATATATCCATAAGTACTAATTAATTACTTATCATATTTTTTTTAGTTTTGTATAATATAAATGTATATATATATATATATATATATATATATATATATATATATATATCGTAGTATAAGATATGTTTTTCTTATAATTTATGGAGTAGGTTTAAACCAATTTTTTGATTTAATGTTAAACTACATAGGCGAAATTCAAATTAGAATAGAAAAACTAATTAATTATATATCGAAATACTAGACAACTCAAATTATAGACTGATTAAAATATAGCGAGAATATTTTATCTACACATATGAATAAAACTATAAATATGAATAAAATAAATAAATATTTTTTCCACATTTTTTGTTTTGATCCAGTATGATAAATTTTTGAGTATCGCAATTGGTTTTGTTAGAATTATTGAAGAATTTCTTGAAAAAATGTATTCACTATGATATACGCGTATATATATATAAATATATATATATATATATATATATATATATATATATATCATCATCATCTTCAGCCATAGATATATATATATATATATATATATATATATATATATATATATACGGAAATAGATGATATGTGCTGTAAAATATAAATATTAATTTTTTGGAACTTCGATAACTAGTTTTTTATGAATATATACAATTCATAGAAAACTTATTACAATTTGAATTCCACTGCATTTTCCTTTCCTTAATTTTTTTCATCTTTTCTATAGTAGCCTTTTTTTAACTGGATGATTGGCTTGTCAATTAATAATATATATATATATATATATATATATATATATATATATATATATATATATATATGTATATACACAGAAAGATAGATAGATATGTAAAAAGACAGAAATAAGAACATATACTTATATAAAATATGAGAGGTGGACGAAACGTAACTTAAAAAATACAATATTATTTTAAGTATTATAATCGACTATATACATTACTAAAATGTTTTCTCCGGCAATTTTATAAAATTAAATAATAGGTAATTTTATAATGAAGTATGTTATCTTATTTAAAATGTTTGAAAAGAAAACAAATAAAAAAACTATATATTGTAAATTCTATATCTAACAGAAAATAGAAAATGATATTTGTGGTTAAATTAGATTTCATAACATTTTAAACTTATTATACACTATTTAATACATGAGAATGCCTGTGTGTAATAATGATTTTTATGTTCCAATTATATAAGAAGTGTTTAGAATTTATAAATTTATTCAGAACACAAATCTCAGTTGTTTTCAATGATTCCAACCTAATTTTAATATTATTGATGGTTAATTGAAAAATTTACTTTCTTTCTTTTTATTCTTGTACAAAAATTTGTTGAGTTCCAACATTCCTTTTTTCATTAATATTTCAATCATTATACAGTGCTATATTTTAACATATTTAAACTTTTCAACAAATAACATTGTAATTATTAATTAGAACCAGTTATATAGTATATGGATTCCGCTAACATTATATTTTTTTTAAAATAAAAAAATAAATTCGTATAAAAATGTTTTATCTTTCCTGTCAATTCAAGATGTTGTTGATTCTTTGTGATTAAAATTCAAACCAAAAGTATAAATATAAAAAAAACGTATACTTAATTGAGAGTTATATAATATATAGAATTAATAAACAATATTTCATTAAAATTATTTTTTTATATTAATTCGTATAGTTGATGAATATGTATTCAATATGTTGTAATACATTTTTACAAAAAAATTATTCAAAAATAATTAATTAAATTATTATTAACACATTTAAACTGTTTATCTTAATAAAATTATCTTATCAAAAGTAATTATTAATGTTATTAATTATATCCTTACATATATATATATATATATATATATATACATATGTATGTATGTATAAAATGTATATAATTATACGCGACTTGTACATATAGTGTTGTAGCGTGTGAAGACAATTATTATTTCATGATGGACATCCGCCTGCACACGGAGCTACTTTTGCAACGAACTGTACAAGCGAGCTACTTTTAATTTCATCTTCAGTTGTCTGCAACAGGAGGCGAGTGAGGCGGCTCTGGCTTGGCGGCGGCGGCCATCTTAATTTTCCGCAGCAGCCCCCTCGGATCCCTGCGCGGCCGACGTCGTCATCGGCCCCCTCTCGAAGCAAAAGTAAATTAAAATAGAGGGGTGTTTTCTTTCGACCCCTTTTAACGTTCTGAGTTTTATACCACCCACTGTTGCCATCCCAACCCCTACCACTATTTTAATGTATGGCAAGCTATGTTAACCGAATGGATACTGCTATAGCGGAGGTGTATATGCGGTTCGCAATTTTCTATACTGTGAAAACATTCATTAGAGTTCCGTTGAAAATCTTATCGTATTTTTCCATTTCACGATGTATGAAATGATACATTTTTCTCCGTATCGTTTATTTAATTTTAATTAAATATGGAGTGAAAACTTTTTTAATTATAATTATACACTGGAGAACGGTGTTATTGTTCGTTTTTAACAATCTGAATTTGATAGGAGTCCTCATTTTCAAGATTATATTTATTTTCTTTTTATTTCATTTTCGAATGAATGTTTTATTCAAATTTATTTACGATATCAAATTGTGTTAATTCACTTGTTCTCTCTCTCTTTTTTCTATCTGATAATTTTTATTTTATCTTCTTTCTTTCTTTCTTCATTTGTAAAAATAACAATTGTACTGAGAGAAATATTCATTTCCGTCTAATAAGGTGGATTAATTTTCAAATACAAATATTTGCATTTACATATTTGGTACCATTAATCTATGTATCTTTATTTATAATATATATATATATATATATATATATACAAATTTATGTGTATCTATAAATATTTTAATAAAACAAACTTATTACAGAGGTTCCTTTCAAAATAGTAATCTTTTTTTAAGAAAGTATTTTCTATTAGCTCGAAAACTAAAAATACTCTTTTACAAAAGAATCACTTTTTACAAGACAAAGTTTCATCCTTTTTTTTGTCTTAAAAAATAAAAAACTCATGCACTGATTACAGTTTACTTCATTTATAGCTTATTTGCATTTAGATAAATATTGTCATATTCAGAAAAAAAATATAAATATGACTGGTAATGTATTTTATTCTTAATAAATAAATAAATTTACACAAAATATAAACAAAAAAAATCTGATTTTATATTCACTGTAAAAATTACACATATTATTTAACAATTGATAATAAAATTGTAAGCATCCATAATATGTTTTTTTAAATTTATATTGGCGTTTCAGTCATAAATTTAAAGATATTTTTTAATATACTGCACACAATTGTTTCTACATTCATGAGATTGTATATGTGTATGTATATATATATAACTGTGTATATAAATATGTATATATATATATATATGTAAATATATATATATATATGTAAAACTATATATATATATATATATAATGTATATATATATATATATGTAATTTTGTGTCTGTATATATTATATAATTGTAATGTATCAAAAGCAAGTAATATATCAGTTTAAAATACATTCTAAGCCACACATTCGTATATACCTCAATTTATCAACATAAAAAAACTTTTAAAAATGTATAATCCAATGCGAATCTGAAGAAAGTCATTTTAAATAAAACATTCTCATAACACTTTCTATGAATGAATAATATATAAACTTACAAATATATATATATATATATATATATATATATATATATATATATATATATATATATATATATACAAAAACTAATGTTAAAACGTCAAATCAAAGAAAAAAAGCATATAGATTACATTACATGTAGTGAGGAATATGTTAGTTCAATATGTGTAGGCGTTTAATAAGAGGATCTTCTGCAAAAAGATAACTCGTGTTCGAGTTTTATTTGACCTAGAATATTTACATATGTGTATATTTGAAATTCATAAATAATATGAAATTCTCAATACAAGATTATAGTATTTTTAAATAAATAGATAATTGAAAATTAACATGAAATAAATGTTCATAATAATGAATAAATATGTATCATTAATCAAACAACAATTTTTTTTAAATTAAATGATGTATTATTAAAAGTGTGTATTATTTTTATTAAAAGTATTTAACTAATATTTTTTTTGATTTTATGTGCCTAAATCAATTTCACATAAATATTTCTATTTACAATTCGTTTAATATTTAAGTAAAGTAAATAAAAGTTGTGAAAGCATCCTCTAATGTTTATTTTGATACTTGTACATATGTTTCAGTTTTAAGTATTTTAAATAAAGATAACCTTATAGTGTTTCTCTTAGGATTTGTAATTGTCTCCACTAAAACTTTCTATTTTAAATTTCTAATACCTTTTCATTAAAAATAAAAAATTGAATAATATGATATTCTCAATTTTTTTCATAAAATAAATTTTATTTATTTGTTTAGTGAAATCAAGTTTTATGAATTTCCATTATTCGGTAGGTTGAAAAATAATTACGGTTTTCAAATTCATGTTTATTTTTCATTTTTTGATTTTACTATCTGTTTTAAGTGGTCCAAAACTATTGAACGACTAACGTCTAACTTTGTGCAAGCTTTCGAACTGTTGTGTGGTTTTGATTCAAATAACGTATTCAATTGGTCGTTATGATTTGAGAAAGGATTCCCGCGACCTTTCGCATCTTCAAGGTTCTTGTTCCTAGCACGAAATTTTTGGAACCACCGTTACACAGTAAGTTCCCAAGCAGTTCCCACACCAAAAGCATTGTTTATTTAATGAGAAGTTTTTGATGCGTTAACACTCGTTTTCAACTAATACAAAAAATGCTCTTATTTGCTCCTTCCATCATAAATTCTAAACCCGAATTGAAGTAAAATTAATAATAGAACTAATGTCGATGTTACCAAAATGCAGACCGATAATGCACTTTAAAATGATATTAAAATAAACATGACGAAATGACACTTTCATTGAAAAAATTATGGTGAGAATTCAGAAAACATAAACAGAAATTATTTTCATACCAACCTAATATTTTACCATATATATATATATATATATATATATATATATATATATATATATATATATATAAATGTCTTAAAAAGTTCATTTAATACTTTCATTAATTTTGCCAGTACTAAATTTTTATTTTGCAAAAAAATTTGTTTAAATGTATACAAAGACATGAAAAAAGAAAAGACAAGAAAAAATTAGTTTTCAAGTAATTTAGTTTAAATGTACAATTATTTTAAAATTAGAACATGTAGGAGTAATATAAAATAAAGTGAAATATCAGTTTTTAGTAATCAAACGTAACTAATAAGAAAAGAAAATATGAGTTCTTTGTAAAAATTGCTAGTATACACAACTACGTCACTTTATTCCCACATTTATCATATATTTAACCTCTACATAATACATTGTTCAAAATTTTCCATTCGCTACAAATGATTAAAAATGTATTAATAGAGATTTTTATAAAACCAATGGCTATCGAGAATCTACATTCTTATTAGAAAATATTTTCTAGTTATAACCAGATATGTATTTTATATTACCAATTAATCCTCACGCAGAGTAAACACTAAAACATTTTTGTAAAGTTAATATAGAAGAGTTAATAATATATCACTCATTATCTTATATGAATTAACTTGTATTAAAATATATATCATATTTATTTTATTTTAAAATGTATTGAAATGTAAAATTTTATATAATTGATGCGCAAATTTTTTAAAGGTCAACTTTATATATTCATAGATTTATAGATTGTCACAATTAACAGCGTAACATAATCATTGTGTGGTAGTATTTAAATTTAAGTTCTAATTAATTACATGAATTATGATTAAATGTCGCCAATAGTTCGTTCCAAACTCTGATATATTACATTACCTTAGTTCTCCATTCCTCCTTTCCCTTTCTCTCTCTATTTCTTTCTCTCTCTCTCTCTCTCTCTATATATATATATATATATATATATACACTATTTGTAAGATACTTGAATCATATAATAATAAGAACTTGGCAATGAAAAAAGAGTTTTAAAATAATTAAGTTATGGTATTTTTGTTAAATAATATTTTATTTACAAAGGTATTATACTTTAATAAAAAAATAAAAACAACAATTCTTAAAAGTTTATAATTAATATAAAAGAAAATATACAAGAAAATTAAAATAATATTAATATTCTTCAAATATTTTCAACTATATAACTATATACATTTTTTTTTAAAAAAAAAAACAAAGAAAATTAAAGACAAAATATACTATCTTTCTTATTAAATCATAAAAAGAAACAATATAATCTACTTTTGAGTTTCATAAAATAATTACTCTTACTTCAAAAACCGCAAAAGATTTTTCTAATTAAATAATTCAGTAATAACTATTTTCGATTTTTATCTATGTGTATTCCGATGAAAATGCTATAATCATTAGACTAAATCCAAAATGATTAATACTAGGCATTCATTAAACATTATTTATTGATCAAAATGATTTTTCATAGATTAGAAGTTGAGAGAATAATTCAAATTTGGAAGCCAATTCGTCCACAGGGTCAGTTCTTCCAGTCAAATCATTTTTGACTCTAGAATCAACAAGTTCCTAAATTATTGTTTTATATATACATTATGAGAAGTAAAAAAATTCAGGCAATTACATAAAATAAATTAAGATTAAATTAATTAATCATTCAAAGAATTAAAAAAAATAGTTATTGAGAAGATAATTCTGTAATCGTTTCATTCCACATATTATTTCTTGGACACGTATTTTTACGTGTTTCGTCGTATACATCATGTCTCTATTCGCAAAATTAGGATGTGTACGCGTTTATCCGTAGGGCATATGTAATGTGTTAATTTTACTGACTTATTAGAGGTAGAGATAAAATGTACGTAAAGGATGGACAAACATTTGTGAAAGTTTTATAAGTTATATATATATATATATATATATATATATATATATATATATATAATAATAATAATGTCCAATTAAATAATTACTAGTACTATTGCATCTTACTCATGTGATTATAAAGTATATGATAAGAACAATGTTTCTACAAATATATACATAATAGTAAAATTACTATTTATTTTATTAAATAAGTTTGGAATTGCAATTATATCTATGAATCTTATTTAGATTTAAAATTTATTTACTCTAATAAATTATAATTCAATAAATCTTATTTTCACACATCTTCATAGAAACAAACAAATAGACATAGACATACTCTTTCTCTCTTGTACATATATATATATATATATATAGAGAGAGAGAGAGAGAGAGAAGGATCTAAAGTATAAAAAAATTAATTTATATAACAAACAATTATATGATTTTCATAAGACGAAATAATCACTATAGACAAAAACTTTTAAAATGAAAAATATTTAACCTTTGTGGTTTTCAACAGTATTATTCTTAGTAGTAAGGTAAGATCAGGTCTGGTCAGGTCCCGTCATTTCTTGGAAATCAAGTAAAGTAAGGTATATTAGGCAGGAGTATATGCAGTGTATGTAATGAGAGTGATCATGTCTCTAAAATATTTTCAATGTCTCTAAAATAAAGATTTATTTCTGTTAATAGTTGAGAGTTTCTTTAAATATAAATACATTTAAAAAAATCAAATAATTTTTCTATACCTGGGAATTGGTACCTGAGTGACTCAACGAATTCTCTTTAATGTGTTACTAAGAAAATTCATAATTATTACGAAAAAAAAATCGAGAATCCAGTTCTTAATTCACTACTTACTGTGTATTTACGCATACTTTATAGTAAACAATATATATATATATATATATATATATATATATATATATATACGTGTGTGTGTGTGAGAGAGAGAGAGAGAATTCCTTAAATCTATCAATTCCCTTCAAAGATTTCTGGATCGAACCGACCTTAAGTCAGATTAAATATTATCAGGTCTGATCAGGTTAGGTCATACCAAATTAGATGTGTTTTAAAAATTATTTCAAACTATTATTATTTCAAAGAACTGAGTTTTCAATATATTATTTTGTTATATTTGTTTTTCAATAATTTACCTGCAGCCATTTCATTCATTTTACAATATTCAACTAGCTATCCATTTTATTTTACAAATCAACTATTTTTGTCATAATAGTTAGTTCGTCGGTAAAATAAGTCAATATATATATATATATATATATATATATATATATATATATATATGTATATATATATATATATATATGTATATATGTATATATATATATATATATATATATATATATATATATAAATTGTCATTTTTATTATTAATCAAAAAATATTTCATATTTCTAACCAATAAAAATCTAGAGTGGAGGTCGTAATTATACCTATTAGACCCTCTTAATATTGTTAAGTTGTTTACTCTTACTTTCTTATGTGAATAGTTAAATGTGCGATAATTGAAGTTATATAATTATCTTCCTAACCATAGGAGAAAAGAATAAGAAGTGACTATTCGGAAGAAATAACAATTTAAAGTTATAAAATACAAGCCGATAATATAAAAAAACATGTAAATTACAAAAATAATCGACATGAATAATATTTGTGAAATTAATTGAAAACAAAAACATTGATACCCAACATAATTTTTGTTATAAAGATCTGACAAATTAAAATAAATTTTATGATTTTTTGATAAATTCAACGAACTCAAAAATACAAATAATTATTTAAAATATATGTCAATTAATATACAATACATATTTTTCTATTCATATATATATACAATTAAAAATATATTTTTTTTCAAATAGTATCTGTTCTATTTTTAGACTACATCAATAAATTATTTATCATTTCTTCTAGTTAATAACGAGCTTATAATATTTTTTTTCAGTTCTGTTTAATATAAAAACTTATTAAAATTTAAAAACCAAACTGAATAAGCTTATATTTTTTTCATTACAATTTAAAATAGAATAAATATGATCAATAATTGTTTTTTCAAAAAATTTTTTGTAAGAAAACAAATAAATTATTATATAAAAATACAATATACTAGTTCATAAATAAATACAAAAAGAAATGTGAAGGAGAATCAATTTTTTCCCTAATTATATAAAATACATACATACATATATATATATATATATATATATATATATGTATGTATGTATATATATAAACATATATATATATATATATATATATATATAAATTAAATATTAATTATAAACAAATAATAAACGTCTTCCTTTTTTCTATTCAATTAATAATGATTTTTTTAAATATTCTCTTTCACAACTTTTAAATAAATATATTCGATAACTATGTATTTTTTTAAAAAAATAAAGTTTCTTATACATTACTGGTCAATATTTCCATTAATTGTTTTTAAAATTTTTAAAGGAATTATATAAGAAATAATATAAAAATACTAAAACTGATTACTTACCAGTTACTTCATTCTATTTCAAGTGATTGCAGTGGAATAGCTAATGTGTTGTACTGCTGACCAATACATCATGTATTTGTAACTACACTTGTTTCATTTTTTATTTTTTTCTGAAAAAAAAATTATTTGTTTTTATGCTGAGATAAAATATTTAAAGAAATATTTCAATGCAAGTTAAAAAATTATAATAGTATTTCCAAAAAAATATAAAATATAAGATAAAAATATAAGATATCAATGCATATTTCAGACGAGTAGAATTTTTAAATTAATGCTTCGAATGATTACGAATTAAAGAAAATTAATATGATATAAAGTAGAAAATACAATAAATTTTAATTTAGTAGAATATAACAAGGAAATTTAATTAAAATGTACGAGATCAATGAACTTTTTAAACTGACGATGCCGCATTGTTTACTTTGTTGGTAATCTTAAAATAGTTTTAGCAAAATACGACACGTTTACGATATTAAGATTATATATATATATATATATATATATATATATATATATATATATATATATATCATAAAATATATGTGCTAATATGTTAACAAATGTGATAATTTGTGATATAGTATTAATTAATATGCGAATTACTGTAATAATAGCAGTAATTATAATTTCATATTTTTTATATTTTTATTGATTTTTTTACTTTTATAAACGGTGATTCATTGTTTTCAGATTGCCGGCGACATATATGAAGAAACAGAAGACTTTTTTGTTTAGAAGAAACATAATATTAACAGAGTAATTTAAAATACATAATATAGAAAATTACGAACTTAAAAAAATAATATATTTTTTTATAAATAAATTAAAAAACGTATTGTTAATTTCCAAAGAAACTTTATTTTATTTTGATTTTAAATTCATAAAATGAAGACAAACAGAAGATCTAATTAAGTTATTTAACTATATTAAGTAAGTTTCACTATTAAAATACGTCTACAAACAAAATATGTACAAAAGATAAATGAACTTATATTTAAATAATATTTGCTTACTTCTCTACATTTTGAATTTAAAAATAGGGACTGTTTTTGCATAACTAATTTGTAAGTAATTTAAAATAAACGTTAATACTTTCTGTTTAATTATTTTTTCATACGTTTCAACAAAATCTACTCTTGTTGAAAATATTCATAGAGAAAAGCTTTGAATTTATAATATATTTCATTCAAAAATGTTACACACTAGGATAAATATTAGTCATTATTATATGTAATTCATCATCGAATAATAGAGAGGAATTTTTATAGAAAGTATTTATTTTATGTAATAAAGTATAAATTAAAATCTATATATATATATATATATATATATATATATATATATATATATATGTAAATACGTATATATATATATATATATATATATATATATATGATATTTAGTATTTTGTGAAGAATGATTTTTTAAGATACAAAAAATTCGATTTTCCCTTATTTTAGCTCTTGGAGGTTGACATTACCATTTAAATGCATATGCGCAATAATAAAAAGAATTAATTATTGAAGTATTTAATAAGATTTTTTCTGTAGTTAGTGGAAAAGTGAATAATTCACTCAAGAAAGGAAATTTATTCACAATTCCAGAAACTTTATTGTAACACATATATCCTATCCGGTGTCTAAATTTACTTAACATTTAAAAAGAGTATTTTATCTTTACCAAACATTATATATATATATATATATATATATATATATATATATATACATATATATATGTATGTATGTATGTATGTATGTATATATATATATATATATATATATATGTATATGGTACAAGAGTGACTAGTATCTAAAATATATTTAAATTGATAAAATAGTGATTTGTATTAAGAAATTTTCAAAATTTTAATTAAAGCTTTTAAAATGAGATAATTCACACATAAGAACACTAGAATAAAATTAAACATAAGTGAAATTATTTTTATTTTATTTTGAAGTAACATTTTATTTTATTAATTCTTTGATTCAGCAAATAAGATATAAAAAATATTTTTAGCCACTAAAATGTAATTGTGGAAACATTTATATATAAAAATTATTTTTAATATGAATAAGTAAGAGTAAAAGTTGCTTGATTATTGGGGTTTCAAGGCACTTTGACAGTTAAAGTTATTGGCGCCCAGAGTAAAACTTAAAAACAATATTACATATTAATTCCAATCATGTAGAATACATATAGATATTAAAAAAAATATTTTAGAAATAAAATATTACACTAAATATAAGTAACTGAAAGTGTTGAAGTGGTAAGTACAAATATATTATACTATAAAAGTCGCAAGTACGAACCTAGAATGGTTTTTTTTAGTTCATGACTTATTTTCATTAATTTTAATACTTTTTTGAACTAGTTGATCAAGTATTTTCATGATTTTTCAAAATACCAGCTGCAAATGCCAGTGACTAGTTCAAAATCATTTTAAATTGTTTTGTATTCAGATATGCCCAAGACACTTCAATCTAAAAGTGTTCCATGGCAACACCATGCAATATAACTCTTAGAATCTACAAACAGATTCCTGATTAAACTAGTATATATATATATATATGTATATATATATATATATATATATATATATATATATATATATATATATATATATATATATCATATATAAAGGTACCTAGTGACAGAAAAGCTCAGTTTTATCTATTACAGTTAACGTACAGTTACAGTTAATTAACGTACAAAGATTTGGTATACAATGAATGTAATAAAAATGCTGATCGATTTCTAAGATAATTAGCACATACATTGGTTATTTACTTTCTTTGTCAAAACAAATTAAGCAAATAAAACTGATATATCTTACTGATAATATCTTACTGATAACTCGCACATATGTTGACCTCAGTTAAGTCAAATATGACATATCGTTTAAATAAAAGTTAAATATAAATAAAAATTAATATAATATCTACATAAATAGATATAAGATCCGAAGAGAATAATCTTTTTTTACGAAAAGAGAAAAAACTTAAAACGATAGAGCGATACATATTTCAATATTTGAAACGGTATTGAAAATTTTGCCATAAAAATATGTTTTTGTAAACAATTTAAAAAAATATTGTTTCTCAGCTGGAAAATAATAGAAGAACGAAAATAGAGTTCTTTTCGTATTTAAAATAAACAATATTATTACAAATTTTGAAAAATTCTAATAGTAAGAAAAGATTTAAGATGTTAATCGCAATAACTATAATATAATATATATATATATATATATATATATATATATATATATATATATATATATATATATAGGAATATAAAAATATAAATTAAATGAATTTTATTACAGATTAAAGCAAATTCATTATATATATATAATCGTCAAACTTTCATTATATAAAAATATACTGATTCTTAATTTAATATATAATTTTCCTATTTGATATTTTCTTAAAAAGAAACTATAAAGAAAATGTGTTAAAGACGAATTCGAATTAATAAGTAATTAAAGTACTTCATTTAAATAATTAAAAAATAATAAATGCACATAATAATATTTTGAGTATTTCTTAGTACGCAGTACAAAATATTTGATAATAAATTAGGGTAGAAATACATAAAAGCTTATTACGGAGTTATTTCAGTGTCAGTAATTGCATTAGATAGTTGTACGTTATTTGAAGTACAATTTAACATTATTAACGTAAGAACCATTGCACGCATGTGCTGTACTAAAAAAAAATATCCAAGCATTTCGTAAACATCCCCTATACATTACGATCCCAACTACCCTATACATCTCTTCGTCTTCTTTTTCAAACATTAATTATTTTCTCTGTGTGTTGTAGAAGTAGAGAGCTCTTTCCACACTATGTCTTGAACATTTCTTTCTCCGATAAATTCATCTGTAGCCGTCGTTTCAGCAAGGACAGACAGTGTACATACACCGCTGAAGCCGTTCGTACGGTGTCTTAAGAACGCACGTAACGGATATGTTTGTTGAGACAATAGCAGAAACGCTGCATCGACCCTAATTTCATTTTATTTGTAATTTCATCCTGCTAACACCGACCCCATCCCACACGCCCCCTTCTTTAATTTAAATTATACACTTCTTGTCTCTAGTTGTGAAATTTATTTTCTGTTGCTCTTAACGTTCAATGTATCTGTTTCATAAAGCGCAACTCTGGCCAATATTTCTGTACAATATTTATATACAATTTCCATATTTTGCTTACAAGTGTACGAAAGAACTTATTTTATATATATATATATATACATACTAATTATTAGTTTCAAACTTAATACTAAGAGATTTTATAAAATTCTATTTATAATTAAACACGTACTATAAAACATGAAATTATGTTCCTTTGTATTGTCACTTTTTTGTAAATTATTATTAATTAGATGGATGAATAAAAAATCACAAATATTTTAATATTAATCGTTATAATTCTTTAATTAAATAGTAATTAATATTAGACTGAATATTTCCATCTAACCAACTATTGATAAATTTGTATCAATTATAAACCAATTTATATGTTTTGTTGTTACTAATCGTTGTTATGTGCATTTACAGACGGAAGTAAGATAATTTAAAGAATCATAAAGGTTATTGATTAAGTAGTATTTAAATAATTTTTAAAGTAAGTTTTAATTATACTTTGCCAAATGATTTTTATACTCACCTCACAAACTAGATTTTGATCAAAAATTTTCAATAATTATTTTCTGACAATTTTTATTCTTGTTTATGTGCATTTCTATGACGATACCATCATTTTCAAAATGTACAAAAAAATCTAATTCTCCAACATCAAATATTTATTATATATCTTAAATTCTTATATCTAGGTATCTTTCTTCAATGTATTTGTAACATCTCGGTCTTTCCTTTTGTCTATTTTTCATGTTAATATTTATGTAGATTTAAATCAATGAACATTAATTAAGTTTCCGTTAATTTAGTTCTATCATTAATTTATATCTACACATAAGATTAACAATGATTTAATTGTTGCATACACAAATTAAAAAAATTAAATGTATAGCACATCGCTGTTATTATTAAAAATTATAGGTTAGATTTGACCTGAACAAGCGTCTCAAAAATCGTAATAAATTTCCTATCACATAGATTATCTATATCTCATATCGAAATATACTACAAAAAAAACAAATTGATTCAATACATTTCAAATAGTTATAGTCGCAGGAAAAATTATTGAAATAGTTATTACAGTCTTCAAATAGTTATAATATTATTAATACTAGCATAGTAATTGTCACGTTTCTGAAACATTAAATTTCTGCAGGTCAGCATAAATGGTAATATTAATTCAATAAATTTCATTTTATTTTTTAGTATCGAAATAAATTAATGTGAGAGTGAGGAAGTAAGGAAAATTGAAGTTAGTATATATATATGTATATATGTTTATGGGAAAATAACTAATAAATCATTTTTATTCTGTGTTTAGATAACTGATTTTACTAAAATTTTATAGTTAAAAAATAGCTTTCAGTGAGAAAGTTAAATTTGGTTGTAATAATAATATTTATATAATAGTAAAATTTCGATGTCAGTTTTTATAATAATGTATTATATATAAATATAAATATATATATATATATATATATATATATATATATATACAGAATTTCTCACAAATATGATCAGTAAATATAAAATATAAGCAGCTTAGAAACTCTTATTAAATAGAAATTTTATTAGAAAAATTTCGTCTCCGACATTTAACCAAAGCGTTACATAATATTTTACTTTTTCCCACAGAGAAAATGATTTATTTCGTTTAATGTTGAATTTGTATGTACGTTTACTTACTTTATTTTAAAGTGTGATGATAATTAACGATATATCGTGCTGACTATTTTTACAGTTAAACATAATTTCTTCTTTAAGAGAAAAATATTTAATTTACTTCAAATAAAAAAAAAATAATTTTTTTGCTTACTTTTTATTCCCGACTAAACTGAGAAATTAACTCAACAGTTTTCTAAGACATATTTTATGACAAATCTAAAAGAATGTAAAAAAATCTAAAGGAAAAAGACAGCTAAACATTTTCAATTATCATAAAAATAAATGAATCTTAATATTTGTATGTTGTTAGATTATCAAAATTAAAATATCGTTTTAATTTACGTATAAATACATAATACATACATAAATACATACATAAATACATACATAATGCATACATATATACGTACATAAATTATATATATATATATATATATATATATATATTTATATTATGGTTGTTAAGGAAAGCCAACTCCGAACCTTAAAACAATTTTGTTAAAAGACATAATATAGGAATATTATAACAATCGGTTAAAGTTCAGGCCTTATATTTAGCACTACTTTTACCTCACTACACTATGTCCAAATAAAAATTGTGAAATTAGACAAATGCAATATATCTGTACTGAATTATAAATAAAATGCTTATACTAAACAGAAAGCGACCGATGGAAGGAACCGTCGTCCCCGTGTCGCGGCCGTAAACTGTAAACACAATTAAATTCCTCGAATTGTCAGTTTTTGTGGCTTAAAAATCAATTTAAGTTATATTATTCGAAAAGAATATTGAAAATTATATTTGCTTAACATAATATTTATAATTTTACCTTTCATTAAAAAACGGGACATTAAGCTGTCCCTCCAAGTATAATACAGAACAGTCCCTTATATATGACTTATCTGCCAAGCCTAATATATATTTACACACACACACATATATTAATATATATATATATATATATGTTTATTATGTTTATATATATATATATATAATATATATAATATATATAATATATATATATATATAATATATATATATATAAACATAATAAACATATATATATATATATATATTCAAAGTTATTGTTGCACGAATTGACTGCTTTATTGGTTTCGATAAAGGTTAAAATTGATTTTAGCGGCATTTAATGATTTGATATACATTTATCGATGTCGAACGGGTACATTTCACATAAGGTTTTATCATAATAATAAATATATGATATTTATATCCAAAATTACATGTAATTTTGTATAATACATATACATGTGTATATATATATATATTTGTGTGTGTATGTAGGAGTGTGTGTAAATGTATATATATTTATAAACGAAAGTAAATAAATATAAGTAGTGGATAAAATTGTTATTCTGTCGATAAGTGGTGATTATGCAGCTGTGACGGCAATGAATCAGCGAATTCTAGGAGGCATCTTTTTGTTTTTGAAAGCGCGCGTTACTTGTTCAAAGTTCAACTCCGTTCACTCGTTTTGTGTGTATATGTGTGTCTCGCAGAATGAATTTAATTTGTGAAAATTGCTTTTCCTCAGTTCTCGAAGAAAATGAATTCAGTAGAATAAGAAGAAAATGGCACAGTCGCCGGGAAAATGGGAAAACGTAAAGAGAAATATTCTCTCATACCTATCTACCTACCTACCTACCTAGAACGTAGAGCGGGCACAACCGCCTCCTATAACCTAGGCGGTTCTTTTACGCGCAAAGAAAATCTCGCAAGACACCTACCGCTGAGAGAGAAAATTCGTTTTCTTTACGACGAACGGATTCTTGATTTGCTGTTTTAAATGACGATATTGGAAAGGTTTTTTTATATAACTTTTTGTAGAAACGTTTAAACTGACTTGTGTTGAATTTTAATGACATAGCAAAATCTATTATTCTCAACGATACTTTTAATTTTTATTTATTATTGTTTAAAAATATGGTTTTATTTCTCGAGTCCTTGTTTTATTTTTTTAAATGAATAATTATTTTCTAAAAAACAAAATTTAAATAAACTGATACATCGATTTATTATTTATCAACATTACTATTTCAATTGTTTGCACATTAAAGCTGACATAACCAAAAATATTATACGACGTATAGATACACACTTTAAGTAACATACCGTATATTTCAACGTATAAAGTGACCCTTAAACACCAATTTTTTTTTAAAAAAAATAGGGTTTCGTCTTATACACTCGATACAAAAATACAAACTTTAAAATAACACGAGAAAAAGAATTTATTATGCTTCTATAGAAATTAAATTCTTTATTTTTAAAAAAGGACCTTAAACTTTGGTTTATAACATAAATTCATTGAATAATTTATTTTAAATAATTTTTTTTAAAATGAAATACATATTCCATAGCCTCCTAGATGCAATCCGTGCACGATGTTTTAATAAACTATATGTGAAGACAAGGTGATTCCCCGAATTTCATTTTTGAAACTTTGAATTAAAAAATATAATTCCTCTAATTTTGATTTTGGCCATAAAATTGTATTATTGTATAACGTGAAATATGTGTTCAATTTAGGCTCGTCTTACACAGCCGATATATGATAAATCTATAAATTTTAACTTAAAATTTCGACTTCATCTTATACGTAGATCGCTTTATACGTCGTGATATACGGTATATGATTTTATATTTTAATCCTTAGAAATTATTTACAGTGGTAAGATTGTATTTTTTATTGCATGATATATGAAATTAAATTGAAATTGTGTCGAAAATGATCATAACCAACAACTCCAAATTTAATACAATAATTGAAAACCAGACAGAATAATATAATTTAATTAGAAATAAATGTAAAAATATAGTCATATATTGCCCAAAGATATACATACGTACATATATATATATATATATATATATATATATATATATGTATGTGTGTATATGTATGTACATTTACTAATTCTATTAATCCTATTATTATTAACTCTGTCAATTATTTAAACTTCTAATATGAAAAAATATAAATCACTAACTAGAATTAATAGAATTTAGTGTAACATTTAAATTTAATGAAAAAAAACTTCACTGATCTCTTTTTAAAAAGTAAATCTCTATATTAGAAAGTAAATAGAGTATACATCCTGAAAATATTTTTACTTAAAATATTAATTCACATAATCGTTCTGTGTTCAGTTAATTTTAAATGTCATGGTGGTTACATATAAAATTAATTTCAAAGTCTACACAAGATTTATCTTTTTAATATATATATATATGTGTGTGTATATATATATATGTATATACACATATATATATATATATAAATTATATATATATATATATTATATATATATATATATTTATATATATATACATAATTTTATCTAACAATTTTAAACAATTTATTATACAAATATATCACTGCAATTATTGCTATCGTGATATACTAACTCTAATTTACTAAACTTCAACTTTATAAACAATTTAAATATATTTAAAATGTTTAAAATATTATAAACTTATCTATTTTATTTTATTGTTGTGTGTTTGGTCGAATGAAGTATTTTGATTTACATTTTAAAAATAATTACCAATAGAGATATTTTAAATTTATTAACTTTTTTTCAGATAACATTTTTATTTTTAATCTCAATCATTCAGACATTTTATTAATTTTTAATAAAATAAAAGATTAACGGAGCAACATAATATAGGTAATACTGAAAAAACAACACTAATTGAAAAGAACTCGCAAGTTTCTCAGCTCGTAGTTAAAATTGCAACTAAACATGTTTCAAAAGCCTCTATTTATTTCAAATTTCACTTTCCAATCAACTACTTACTAATTCTGTTGAATGTAAACTGAATGTACTATTGAGTAGAAAAATATCATAGTAATAAATCCTGGTATATGCTAAGATAATTTGTTACTTCAAGTCAGTATTTTTAGATTATCATATCTATAAAGAAAATTTATATTTTTGAACCAATTTTTATTAATAATTCAATATTTTTTTACTAAAATTTCATATTGTTTTCAATGATATTTATCATATGTTACAACGACAAATACACACTCTCTTTTCTCTCTCTCTACATATATATATATATATATATATATAGATATTTTAATACGAATATTTCTTATTATTTATATTATTTAATTCTTTTTTTGTCTTTTTCAAATTTGATACCCAAACATAAAAAATTCCTAGCTTTTCTATATTGTTTTATGTTATTGAATTATTGATACATTCACTCACCCATATGTACACACAAATACATATATACATATATATATATATATATATATATATATATATATATATATATAAAGATAGAATATGAAACAATGTGTTAAGTAAAACACATATCTGTATTAAATTTTAATATTTTTGATATTGTTTTAAATTGCTACTAGACAGAAATACGGTAAAGTTTATTTTTCAAACCATTTCAGTTTTTTTTACAAGTTGAAAATAATTATACTGTCAACAACATATGTATGCAGGAAAAGATTGTTTATCAAGCAATTTTGATGTAAGAAATATTGTGTTCTTTAAATTGATGGAATTATTATTGATGTGTATTTGGTATTTCATAACTTAGAAGTTAGTATTGAAATAAGAAATAAAAAAAGACAAGTAACTCTTTTCTCTGTACTTTTTAGACTAGCATGATTCTATGTTTCTAAAATTTGATAACTAAGTATTAGATTGGTAGAAAAATAATTGCGGTATTTTTTTCTGAATCACAACCTTAATTTTCTCAATGAAAATGTCATTTCAACGTATTCGTGTTAATATCATATTAAAATGCATTTTTTGGTCTGTATTTTGATAACATGAACTTTGATTTTATTATTAATTTTTGTACGAGTTCAAAACGGATGGTAAGGTAGCAGAAACTGCTCGTATATTAAAATATACTTTTGGTATGTGTATTGTTAAGGAACGTACGATTCAATGATGGTTCCAAAAATTTTATCCAGGGACGAGAGCCTTAAAAATGAAGTAGGTAGCGGGTAGCTTTTCTTCAGTTTATATCGACCAACTGAAGGCATTTGGTGAACCGAAACACACAACTATTCAAGAGCTTGCACAAAAGTTAGGCATTAATCATTCAACAGTTTTGGATCACTTAAAATCACTTAAATTGAAAATTATTTTAATTTGGAGGTTACAAACCGTAATTATTTTTCTAACAACCTAATATTAAGCATTTAAATAAGAAATGAAAGAAAATAATTTCAAGTAAATTCTATGTAGTACAATAGTTTAACAACTTAAATATTGTGGACGGCGTTGAATTATATTCGATTGTTGTTATCAGAAAATGATTAAAAAATCTGTTATAAATGAATACTATTACAAAAAGTATAGACTTCTTTATAAAATATCAAACTGTCTTAGAAATAAAATATTACAAAATGTTCAAATAAAAAGAAATAATTTTTCGTTAAGAAATTAATAAATTATAACAGTATTATGTTTCAAAATAATATTTATATCCTATACGAAAATATTTATCTTAAATATTAGTTTTTCCCATAAATTATTAGTAGAATCATAGAATTTTTATATCAGAAGATATATTCTATAAACACATTTTATTTTTAATATGTATTTATAAGAAATAAATGTTCAAAATCGATTTTTTGATATACGAATCTATCACGAAAAATCAAGTTGATTATCTTTATATAAAGAGATATAAGTACATATTTTATATTCTATACAAAATGTGCCATAAATACAATTTAAGTTATATTTATAAATATTAATTTTGTGTATACAAATAAAACTGAAAATAAAATGAAATATTTTTAATTAATTTTAATTAGTATATTATATATATATATATATATATATATATATATATATATAAGTATTGAACACCTTAACGCACATTTATTTATATGAACAATGCGTTTCTCAAGATAACTCATACGAGACAGACAGTGATAGCGCTATGTATTGCTTTAAATATTCCGCACTCATTCAACAGATTCGATGGGATAAAGATAAAAGTAAGTTTTAAGAATCCTTAGTGGCGGGGTTGCGCCGTATTTCTTCTTATAATTCACTGTGCTTATTCTTCGCTTGCGAGCAGTGTATAGCGGCATAGGGTGGTCCTGCCCGGTTCACCACCCGCACTCACCAATCCCGCTGTTCCCGTTTTGTCTACCTGCCCTCATACCATCGCGTTGCGTTCCATTATTCATTTTCCTAGCCATCCAGCACAACTCGCAGTTGCCTGTATCCACCCCGCCACAACGTTGTTCAATTTATACTCATTATTTTCGTTTTCGCTACAAAGGCGACGATATTCGGCGCCATCAAGCATCTGAAACTCTGCGTGAAAATTTCGTGTTGTGTAACGAATTTTCGCGGTTTTCATCGTCGTCGCCACTCTCGGGCATGCTTTATATAGCATAATCACATACATATATGTATGTGAGTATACATACATACATATATATATATATATATATATATATATATATATATATAATTACACATATGAAGAAAAACTTACGGACTATATACACTTATGACCGGTTCATAAATAAAATTTTAAACTTGTTTTTTAATCATTATAACACAGAGTTGTAATTTTACAATGTGTGATTATTACAATATATATATTAAAACATTAAGAAATGTTTTTAAAATAGGAAATGTATTATCTGCCAAATAAGAGAAATAAAAATATATTCAAAATAATTTAGACTTTTGTTATAAATTTTAAATTTTTATAAAAAGTATTCAAAGAATTTTCATAAATTATATTTTTAATTTGAAATATTAAAGAACAGGGTCAAGATCTAAGCTCATTAAACTTTTTATAACGGATTTTTTTATTAAAAAAACAATCTGGTAACACTCTACTACATATTCTTTAACTGACACACAGGTCGTCTGCTTGAATTATTAAGACAATATTATAAAATTTAATATTCTTTTCAATAACTATGAATTCTTCTTAAATTAAGGTTGGTATGAAAATAATCGCGATTTTTGTTTCCTGAATTGAATCGTGTATTTCAAAAACTACATATGTTTTTTTCAGCATTGTTTTCTTTTTTGATGAAATTAAATCCTTGAAAGTAGCCTCATATTTAACATAAAAATTACATGAACCACATTGTGCCTAGTTGTCGAACTTGGTCATTATTTTTTGGCTAATAACCGTGATTTTGGAGTTAGCAAAAAAATGTACGAAAACGTGATCGTATGTATCGATATATAAAGTATTATTTATATCGTTAATATGGTTACTCAATCTAGGATAACATTTTCAGTAAAAGAAATACAAACTGAGTAAATTTTGGAATTTAAAAAATTGTGGTCTCCGTTTTACAAAAAATCAACTGAATCTTATGGGAGAAGAGTTCCTAATGATCAGAAAAAAACATTTGCTCAACATACATGTGCTTTCAATACGATATTAATAAAGCTGGGATGATGAAGGCTGAAGAATTCAAACCTGATGCAACTTCCGCCTGTGAAAGCATATGGAACGAAAATTTCGATAAAATATAAAAAATAGACAATTTAAAACAAGTGAAGTATTTTGGAAAAATCATCTCATTTTAAAACGAAATATTCAACTAGCCAACCGAAGAAATGGAAGAAAATCTGGTATAATCCGATGTCGAATTTGATTATACATATAAATATTAGGTTATAAGCGAGATACATATTTATGTTCTATAACACCATATTTTTTTAATAAAAAATCATAATAAAAAACTCTTTTTTTAAACAATTTATTATGCATTTAACACTATTCCCTGCAAAAACAACACAAATCAAAACAATTCACGTTGATTTTAACAAAGGATTAAAAACATATTAACGAAGAAAATGTTTAAAAAATCTTATTATTTTTGGGTTACACAGATTTTACTTAATCCTGTCAAATTTAAATTCTGTGACTTGTGTAGTTTTTGAAATGATCAATTCAATTCTAACGTATTTTTTTTCAATGAAAATGTAATTTCCTTCTGTTCCTGTTAATATCATTTTAAAGTGCATTTTTCGATCTGTATTTTGGTAATATCGACTTTGGTTTTATTATTGATTTAGCTTTAAATTGAGCTATAGAATTAAAGATGGAAAAGAATCAAATAAGAGCAATTTTTTGCATGAGTTCAAAATGGATGGTAAAGCAGCAGAAATTGCTTGTAAACTAAACGATGCTTTTTGTGTGGGTATTGTTAAAAACAGTACGGTGCAATGGTGGTTTTAAAAATTTCGTATTAGGGACGGAGAGCTTAGAAGATGAAGAAGGTCACGGGAACCCTTCTTCAGTTCAGAACGACCAGCTGAAGGCGTTAATTGAATCAGAACCACGCACAAATATTCCAGAACTTGCATAAAAGTTAAGCGTTTGTCATTTAATAGTTCTGGATCACTTAAAACCATTTAAATTAATATATATATATATATATATATATATATATATATATATATATATGAATTTGTACCTTAATTATTTTTCAATCAACTTAAAATTTAATTTTTATTTTGACTATAGACACGTTTTATAATATAGCTATTTCGCTGAGAAAAAAGTGTAAGGTGATGAGATATAAGTAAAATAAAGGGGAAAAGATTCCCAGAAACTATATATTAATATAAGGATCTATTTCGGACTACTTATTTAAGAACCATTATTAAAAGTAAATGAAACGAAAATGAGAATTTATTTGTTTTATCCTTACGTGCCTAGATTTAAAGTAACTTTTCGTGCCCTTTGAAGGCACTACTTTTAATTTTTGTTTTTTCATTACCGGTTTCGTCTTTCGATAAGAATACTCATCTGAAGATATCGAAAGATGAAATTGATAATGGAGAACAAAAACATAAAATAGTGTCTTCAAGAATAAGAAAGATAAGTGGAGAGAAAAATGTTGATAAATAAATCTATGACAAAAGAAAATCTTTTCTGTCGATGTCATCTGGAAAGTTTAGAAAAAATGTAAATTAATTTATTTATACTTTCTAAAAATTATTAAAGTGAAAAATATTTTAACTATATTAAAAACTGTTCTAATACTAAAATATGTAAAGAAGAAAACAATAAAAATATAATATATATAAAAATACATAATTAATAAAACTAGAAAGAATATATTATTTTTTAATACTCATAATATTTGGCATATTATATATACTTATTAAAAAAATATTTCGAAAGTGTGTAATATTTTTAATGCAGAATAAATATCTAAAAGTAATGAAGAAGTTAATATAAACACGTGTATGTGTACAGAAATGTTACTGTTTATACTGATTGCAATTATGTTTATTCGCCCGTTATATGGCCGAATGTATAAAAAGACGTGTGGCTGGTTGAATGAACGGATGAATGGATGAATGGATGGATAGGTGGATAGCTAGAAACATAATCGTTGAAGCAAGCAGCTGCTGTATTATGCCCGCATTACGCAGATTGCAAGTACACGCGGTGTTCGAGTAGTGATGCACGTAAGAGGAGCGACGTAAGTAAAATGGAAAAGCGTGGAAAATTTCAAAGTTTGCTCTGAAAACTCTCATTAAATCCTGCGAGCGTTTCGTATATTTAACGAGGAAAATATTAGATGGGCCGCGTCAGGCGGATGCGGAATGGGTGTGCGGCTGCGAGTTAAAAAGTTTAAATTAGTGTTTTCGTTGCCTTCGTCTATCGTCTCCGTTGGGACAATTTGGCGAAGAAAATGATTTAGCTTGAAATGAGAAAAGTTTGACTTGAATTCAAATTGTATGTTGTATAGACATGCTCACCTATACGTATAAAATAAAAAGACAACTCGGAGGGCAATTAAAAATTTATTCTCATTTTAATAAGTAATTAATGTATATAAACAACTTTTTAAACGTCGAGTATAAAAAATTATATATATATATATATATACATTATTCTCCTAATACGTACTCCAAAATACTATTCTCTAAGAAAAGCAAAAATCCGAATAAATTTTAATTCTGATTACAGGTCCGTGTTCTAATAACAGGTTGAATTTAAAATATAAATATATTAATTTCACATATTTTTAAAGTATATATATATATATATATATATATATATATATATCAATAATAATAACGTTTATTTAATAATAAAGTATATTACTAATTTTACAAATTCTATTATTATTATTTGTGCAAATTAGTTCAATTTATTTAGTAAAATTGGGTATTTTTATTTAATTTACTATATTATTTCTTCATATTAGAAAAATCAAAGTTTATTTTAACAAATTTTCTATAAAACAGTGAACAATATTAAAAATGAAAAATTAAAATTATTTCTCTATTCATGAAGTATAAAACGATGTGTGCACATTTGTGGAATTATATATATATATATATATATATATATATATATATATATATTAGATTAGATTAGTAGAAAAATAATTGCAGTTTATGACCTTCAAATTCATGTACATTTTTTAGTTTAAGTCGTATCAAGTCGTTCAGAACTGTTGAATGACTAACGGCTAACTTTTATACAACATCTCTAATTGTTGTGCGTGGTTCTGATTCATCTAGCGCCTCCAGTTGGTCGTTATGAACTGAAGAATTCCCGCGACCTTCTTCATCTTCAAGGCTATCGTCCGGTACGAAATTGTAGGAACTACTGGATGGTATTATTTGATTCGATTCTAGTAAAAACTACTAGTTTATTTGCAAAAAAATAATTTATTTTATCAATGAAAAATTTCTCATTTTTATTTTTTATAATTTAACGCCTATAATTTCATTTCATTTGATATGACTTTATCGTAAAATCTGTTAAATTATTTGTTTAAAAATGAATACAAGTAATTTTTAATGATTCTAAACATATACAAATTGTTCATTAATAGTATTTTCTCTAAAGTGTGGAATAGATCATAATCTAATTTAACTATATATTAGGTTGGTACAAAAAACCGCGTTTAAGGGCAAGTCGCGCTTAATCGCGAAACTCAGAGGCAGTATTTATTTATTTGTACATATATTTATTCTAATACATATATTCTATTTTGTTCCACCGCCTTTTGTCATCTTCCATGTAGTTTCATAATTTCATTCTCACAGAACTTATCATCTTTCTGAGCGATGAATTGATCCAGGTGGTTTCTGCAGGGTTCTAAGGAAAGGAAGATATTTTCATTAAGGGAATTCTGTAGGGACCAGAACAAATTGTAATCTGAAGGTACAAGATCAAGTGAATATGGTGGGTGAGATAGGACGTCCCAACCAAATTGTACCAATTTCTGCCGAGTCTACAAAGAGACGTGAGGTTAATCGAATGGTTAATCTTGATGGAAAACGATGCTTTTACAATTGTCCAATTCTGGACGGCTTTGATCGATTACCGCTTTTAATTGATCCAGTTGAGCACAATATTTCTCCAAATTTATCATCTGGTTATTTGGTAGAAGCTTATAATACACAATAACTTTCAATCCTATCAGATACACAACACCTTCTTCGGATGAAAACCCGCTTTTGAAGTAGATAACGGAGGCTCATTTCGTTTTTCTCAAGACCTTTTTCGATCCACATTATTGTGGAGGGTACATTTTTCATCGGCCGTTATTAACTGTTTCAGAAACGGATCGTCTTGGTTTCTTTTAAGAAGCGAATCACTGATGGAAATGCGTTCTATTAAATTTCTTTCAGTTAAATTATGAGGGATCCGAACATCGTAGCGATTCACATATAAAAGTGTATCTAAATACCTCACAACACTCACATGAGACACTTAATATCTTTGCAATGTCTCGTATCGTGTAATGATGATTCTTTTCAATAAGTGTTGCAATTTTGTCATTATCAATAACTGCAAGCCTATCGGAACGCTCTTGATCTTCTAGATCGAATTTTCTCTCTTTGAACTGATCGAACTACTTTCGAACAGTGCTGTCAGCTACATTTCAACCAGCTGCGTTTCACCACAAATGGCGGATATATTTTTTGCTGTCTCTGTAGCGATTCTTCCTTTCCGGAAATTGAACAGAATCAAATGACAAAAATGCCACTTATACTCCTCCATTTTCAATTTTAACTTTAATAGACTTGAAATTCACAAACTTGTACAAAAATAGCAGAGAAAGAAACATTGAAAGGTTACCTACCAAAATAACACATATGGAGTCATATCATATAATCGAGCTGCGCACGAAACTGAAATTAATGACATATATTGGAAAACGCTACGAACTTTTGTTCTAAACCAATATAAAATTATGGAGAATAAAAATAAATATGTCAATTTAAGAAATCATTTCAGTTTTGGTTGAATTTGTATTGATTTGTGCACCTTGGCATAATCAAGATGAAAGAAAAAATAATTAAATTGCAATTTGTTTCATATCTATATACCAGGATTTAATGTTATGTTTCTTGTCTTTAAGATCATTATTTTTTCTTTTTGTCCACTGCCGGTTTTGTCTTTCGACATTTGACAACATCTTTCGGCATAGATATCTAATATTCAACTAAAGATGTCGAAACACGAAAATAGTAGGAAAAAATGGTGACGTTAAGGACAAGAAACACAACATTAAATTTATTGTTTGTTTTCATATATTTAATCCATTGTTGTGAAGATATCTTCGAAGATTTACCATTTAGTCTTCAATATGAATTCCCGTTTATTTCAATAAAAGAATGATTTTGGTACTTTCGTCATTTTCAAATAGTTTAATGAAGACAGTTTCAAAAATCAATGTTAAGCTATCTGAAGATCGAACAAATTCCGAAATCGATATTGTGATATGTAAATGTGAGCAAACTGTTAAAATTTAAAAAGAACTGTATTAAGAAAGTGTATCCAATCAGAATGTGAAGAAATAATTTGAAGTTAACAATAATATTAAAATATGTGTCATTTTTTTAAGAAAAGTATTCAAAATTTACGTCTATATTAGACTAGTGGAGTTTTTGAAACAAATTTTCCTGCATTTTTTAATATAAATTATAATTAATTAATTATATGAATATGAATTTGCATAATTAGAAAAACTGTTTTAATAAAAATAAATATACTAACAATTATTAACTTAAGTACAATAAGTTCTATAGTAGAGTGACAAACTCTATTTTTGGTTTAAATGAAAAATTATAATCTTTGAAAATAATACTGTTAGAAAAAGAATAAACAAATATTTAAATACTTGAGATAATTTTTTATTTCAAAATTTTATTTTAATTATAAATTTGTAAGTACTATTTTTTTGGACAAATTTATGTGTTTTAATGCATCTACATAGACGTTCTTCTAACCTATGTGAATAGATATCTAATTGGAAATATCTGAAAACGTATTAAAATGAATATACTTGTTTTGATAATAAATATATCTCATTTCATTAAAGTTTTAATAAGGAAAATCTGTTAAAAGTTTAAGGTCATATAAAATATATATTAAAACGAGCTGACATTTCAAATATACTTTATACTACATAGTCATAAAATCTGTTATAAGAGATAAAATCACAATAACGCCAAACGAAACAAAGGAATAAGATATAAACGTCGTTTATGAAAATAATATAGATTGTAGATGATAAAAGATTACAAAGAAATCTTTCAAAAGCATTAAATTATTTTTAACAGATATATTCTAATCTGTTTTAATTAAGGAAATGATGATTAATTACTTGTTATATAATTATATTCACAAACATTCAATTTAATGTGGAGTATAATATTATTATATTATTACTTATATTTAATTGTAATCACTTAAAATTCGCTTTCCTTGTCTCTATGTGAAATGTCCGGCATCTTTATGTCAATTTTATTATAATATCAAAATCATGAAAGTGAGCAGTTTCAAAATTATAATTTAACTTTTAAATGCTATTAATCTTAAATCAACGCAAAATTTTGCAAATTAAAATATCTGAAGATAAAATTAAGACAGTTATTTGTTTGAAACATATATCTATAACGTATACAATCATCAAACTTTTTCGATCCATTCTTGGATGGAAGCCTGTTTCAAATCTTTCTAGTTCAAATGATTAAATGATTTTTTTTCATAATATCATATTAAAAAATCATTTTTAACTATAAGTTCAAATGTTAGTATAACGTCCTGATACATAATCTATATAATGTGTCAGAAACATAATTTAAACATTTTCTAACTGAAATGACTGATGAATTTGTAACATACACCACATTATTTTTTTGAAACTTGGAGCATGTTTTTTATCTTGCAATTTTTAAACCCCTAAAATATTATGTTGTTTAGAAACTAATTGGTTTTTTTTCTAAATTCTAACCATAGTTTTGTTTTACGGAAGTGTCATTTCATGGTTCTATTACTTTTTATTCTTAGATTATTATATACTAGATAGAAAAAATAATTAGTAAATACTAAATACAAAGAAAACTTCAAAATTAAGAAATAATTTACATTAAAAAGTAAACATTAACATGTTTTATAAAAGAGTTATTATGTTTGGATTAAAAGCAATTACAATTATATACATATATATGTGTATATATATATGTATATATGTATATATGTATATATGTATATATGTATATATGTATATGTATATATATATATATATATATATATACATATATATGTATATATATAATTGTAGAGTGTGTCCCAAAGGTATTAGATAGGTAGGAAAATAATTGCAGTTTTTGCTTTCTGAATTCTAATCTTACTTTTTTTTGATAATGAAAGTGTCATTTCATCGTGTTCATGTTAATATAATTTTAAAGTACATTTTTCGGTCTGTATTTTGGTAACATCGATTTTGGTTTTATTATTAATTTTGTCTCAAATTGAATTATTGAATTGACGATGAAAAAGAAGCAAATAAGATCAATTTTTTGAAAGAGTTCAAAACGGGTGGTAGACCAGCAGAAACTGCTCATAGACTAAACGATCCTTTTTGTGTAGGTACTCTTAAAGAATATAAGGTGGAATGGTTGTTCTAAAAATTTCGTGGTGAGAACGAGAACTTTGAAGATGAAGAAGGTCGAGGGAATTCTTCTTCAGTTCATAACGATCAACTGAATACGTTAGTTGAATCAGAACCACACACAAGAATTCGAGAGCTTACACAAAAGTAAGATGTTATTCATCCAATAGTTCTGGATTACTTAAAACAACTAGGAAAATCATAAAAGAGAAAAATGTATATGAATTTGAAGATAATAAACCGAAATTATTTTTCTACCAACCTTATATATAAATAGAATCATTTGTATTTACTTTTTTATTGAAATTGAGAAAATATATTGAAAACTGTTTCTCTTTTCAGCTCGGCATGCTGTTTCTATCACTGAACAGAGAATTGAAACTTGTGTTGATTAGGAAATATATACTTTACAGTAATTTATTTTAATTGTTTCTGCAATTCGTGGCATTATTTAATTGTTATATTATATAATTTTGTTTGAAAGAGATGAAAATAATCCAAAACCAGGTGTTACACCTCATAATTGACATCTATTATTACTCTGCGAGCAACGTAATTCTGCATTGAGACCTTTACTTCCTGATGGCCAAAAAGCATGAAATTATGTCTCTTAATCTAAGGTCGAGAAGAGAAAGCCATAATAGCAACGTTGATAAAAATTCTAGATCAGTACGATTTTCAAAACTCATTTTGCAATTACAAGTAATTCCATTTACTTAACGCAAACGGTAGAGCTTTTCCAAAATTTGAACAGACAATAAACTATTGTCTTCAGTTATGTTTTAACCTCTTTGGTTTCTACAGATCATGAAATATCGAACTCTGAGATGAATAAACTCCAACATTTGATGTAGCGGGTTATATATTAGACGCCTAACAATCAGCTTGGTTAACTACAGTGGCTAACAAAGTTAATCAAGATTTTGTGGAAAACTTAATGTATCTAACAGTAATAAGCCCTAATATATTATACTGTTTTGTCAAAAACGACGTTTTACACTAAAATAAAAATAATTTTTAAATCAATCTTTAAATAAATCCATTATCATTTATGTTTTTCTGATGAATTTCCATTCCACGCTTGAACTTAAACATTTAATAAACCACGCAGTATTTAAATGGTAAAAAATCACCCATACAATTTTCAAATCGATGAATGTATTTTTATACAAAATCGAAATTAACTGAACAAACAAAATATTAAAAATCTCGTCTTTTTTATGATATAAACATTTTAAATAGTAAAAGTTTTCCAAAAGATGTATATTTTGTCGAAATTATGTAAATATTTTTTTTATTTTCAGTAAACAGTTATTCATTCCTTCATTTTAGTGAACTTAGAACTGTATTATCTGTATTATACTATATTTTTAGTTTTCAGTATTGAGATTCATTACTCACACAACGCAAATAATCATGATTTTGAGTATCGATAAGTAATGAAAAAAGCAATCATTTTTTTGTTCACATCATGGAACTAAATATTGCAGTTCTTTCAGTGAAACTATCAAGTGCTTCCAAAGATAAACTCCTAGGACTTTAATATCAAATCAAAGTAAAAATATCGCTTTAGATAATATCTATTATACAGTGTTAATCTAAAAGTAAATTTTGCACAATATTTTATGAAATTTCGTTCTTTAATTTTTATATTATGTTTTTTCTTTTAATCCAGTGATGTCAAACACGTAACCCGCGGACCGCATGCTGTCTGCAAAGATCTAGAATGCCTAAAGCTTGAAGTTGATTTTATTAAAATAATAAAATAATTAAAATATTTAAATAATAATAAAAATTAACATCCAAATGGAATTGATTGAAATACAGTGCAACACGGTGCTAATAGAAAAGTATAATGCAGTTGGTATTCTCGATTTTTATTTGTACTTGCCAGAACATTTCATTGAAATGAGTATGTTTACAGCAAGAATATTCGAACACCTTTTTTGTATCAATCATGAAGTTTTCTGCTATGGCCTATTTTGTTCTTCTAACCCAGTGGTGACAAACATTCGGCCCGAAAAACTCTACAATGTGGCCCTCGACCCAAAGCTTGAAGTTAATTTATTAAAATAATAAAATGGAGTAGAAAAAAATATAAAATACATTTTTGAAACATTGGTAATTATAAAAGTATATTGTAATTACGATTTTGCTCATTTTCCTACTTGCAAAAATTATCAAGAATTATATTACGATTGTGATTTTAGCAAATATGCTTCAAATATTCAAGAATTATTATTTGAAGTTGAAAACCGATTTGGAGGATTCAATGCATGTAAAAATGATTTTTTACTATTTAGTGCTTTGTTTTCTTTTAATACCAAAGAAAGAAAAAGTAATAGTCAAATGGAATTGATTAAAATTCAGTGCAACACAGTGCTAAAAGAAAAGTAAAATAAAGTTGATATTCTAGATTTTTATTTGTACTTGTCATAAGCAAGAATCTTGACAATGTTTGGTAGTGCATACATATGTAAATAATTACTTGCCCTTTTAAAGATTAATAACATTTCACACAAGTCAAGATTGACAAATGAACATTTAACATCTCTAGTAAAAATAACATTATCACAAAAAAATACACCCGGCATTGATAAAATAGTTTCTGCCAAAAGGTGCCAAGTTTCTAGTAAAAATACTATTTTTTTAATTTCTTAATTTAAAATTTTATTGTAACACTTAGTAATAAAATTAATGTATTTTTTTAAATTTAGTAAAAAAATAAATGTAAAATTTAAATTTTCTGCGGACCGCAGACTCTGTTCAATTGAATTTGGTGATGCGTATTCATATAAGAGTTTCACACTTCTGCTTTACTAATTTAATTTCTATTAGTAACAGAAAATAAATCAGTTCAAACAAAAAAAAATAACAGTATTTCAAATAAGAAATCTGTAGAAATTTAAATAAAAAATAACTGTTTTAATATTTTATTTATTCCTATTAAACAAAAAAATAATTTTATTGCTTAAACTGCTATAAAATTACAACTCTTTTCTAATATTCTCTTTTCTAATATTCAAAATCAAATACAATTAACTTTTCAAATACAGAACGAATCAAGGAGATAATAATAGCAGAAAAGTTGATTAAATAAGAACTAGGACGTAAACAGTTATCGTTAACAAATCACATTTCGAGAGAAAGTCAACCCTTCTGTTTACCAAAAACATATGTGTTTATTTATGAGTGGTGTTTTAGTACCAGGTCTGTACTTATTTCTTCTTGTCATCTCTATTCGTATAAATGAACAGTTGTTAAGTTTAAATCTAAGTTTTATATTATATAATCTTTTGATTATTTTTGAACAGAAATAAAATTAAACTACAATATTACAACAAAATAATAATATTTCTGTCTTGTTTAAAATTCTTTATATTAAGTTCATAGAAAATTAGTTGCGGTTTATGATCTTCAAATTCATAAACATTTGATTTTCCTAATTGTTTTAAGCGGTCCAGAACTTTTAGATGACTAACGGCTAACTTTTGTGTAAGGTCTCGAATTGTTATGCGTGGTTCTGATTCAACTAACGCCTTCAGTTAGTCGTTATGAACTGAAGAAGAACACTTGTGACCATCTTCATCTTCAATACTCTCGTAGCCAGCACGAAAATTTTGGAACCACCATTGCATCGTACTTTTCATAATAGTTCTAGTACCGAAAGTATCGTTTAGTTTATGAGCAGTTTTTGCTGATTTACCACTTTGAACTCAAACAAAAATTTTTTTATTTGCTTCTTTTCCATTTTTAATTCAATAGACGAATTTAAAACAAAATTAGTAATAAAATCAAAGTCGATGTTATCAAAATACAGATCAAAAAATGTACTTTAAAATGATGTTAACATGAACAAGATGAAATTACACTTTCCTTGAAAAAAATAAGGTTAGATTTCAGAAAACCAAAACTGCAATTAATTTTAACCAACCTAATACTTACATCAATTATTTCAATAACTGCTTCACTAGTCCGATGTTAGTTTTTCGTTGGAAAATAGCAATTCATAACAGATGTATCACTTGTGATCCCACATAAAATGAAATGTTCGAAGAAACAAGACAGTTTGTAAGGGGATGCTTCACTAAAAACCTATTTACTAAAACCCAGTTTTATCTCTAATTGCTAAATTGCATCTTTATTCAAACAGCTAAAAATAATCCCATACTATACATGATCATTTTAATTATTTTCACTTATTAGATATAACACCCAAAATTTAGATTTTGAAAATAAACAAACTATTAAATACACAGAAATTCTACCCAATCAACAATAAATTTAGACGATAGTTTTGTATTTACTTAAAGTAAGAACAATAATAAGTTAAATTGACACATTGAAATTATCTCATTTGAATTTTATACAATCTAGTAATTTTAAGTTATAACGTCCTTTTCATACACCAAATAAAACGTTTTTTCCTGCTGAAACGTATGATTCGGAAAGTCGAATAATATGCTACACAAAAACTATCCGCTCTTTAATAATTATTAACTCTTTAACTGCTATGGACGCATATATGCGTCCGGTAAACATTAACGGTGAGGACTATAGACGCACATAAGCGTTTGGGGTTTGTTTCTATATTGTACATGCGATAAAAATAAAAGTTATTATTTCTTAAGATGAAAACCTACACTTACGTTCCTTAATAACGAGTAAAAACAAAATTTCACTTATATCACTATCTACTCTTCTGTTTCGCTGAGAGACACTTTTCCCAACGATAGATAGTTATGATTGCTACAGTAGCATAGCATAATATTATTGTTATGCCGCATATGATTTATCATAATTTTTTAATCACTATAATATCACAAAATGTCGGATAGATTTAGATAAATTATTACAAGAGACGACAATGAAGTGAGTGAAGACTCAGATTCGAATGAGGAACATAACGATGAGCTAGGAAAAATATACAAATATGTTCCATCGTCATCTGATTTTAGAGATGATGAAAAAAATATAAATAATGTAATAGCCAAACATCAAGTTATATAATCAATCGTTACTTCGATAGAGGTATACAGTAGGCGAAAAATTACTCCGTTCGCAGTGATCGCAACTGAGAACCGCGTGCCTTGAACACAGAGCGTTTAAATCTGGAATGCTCAGCAGTCAAAGTGTTAATTAAATAAAATCGTATTGAAAAGAAACTACTTTCAACTATACTTCATACTTCAAACTGTTCGAACGATATTTAAAGGTTATACGAGGTCAGACAATTAAGTAATGCGACCGATTTTTTTTCTCGGCCTGTGGTAACACTGCGAACCTGTAACTCCGCCACCGTAATAGCAGATCCCCACTCTCTCGATTGAGACCTTGACCACCCTCGTACGATCATTTCTTCGCCAGCTGTTTAGTGTTTTGTAACAACGCGCGAGTAGTGCATGTCACGAAAATGAACATCGCCTACCGAATGAACATCGCTCAAGATTGTCTCGAGTAGGTTGAAAGTGATCCTACTCTTCTCGATCGAGTTATGGTGATGAAAGTTGGTTCTTTCAATATGACCCCGAAACTAAACGACAAAGCCAACAGTGGCTGTCCCCTGGAGCACCAAGGCCAAAGAAGGCGAGAATGAGCAAGTCCAAAGTGAAAACCATGTTGATTTGCTTCTTAGACAGCAAAGGGGTGGTTCACAAAGAGTTCGTACCACCTGGACAAACCGTAAATCAAGTATTCTACCGCAATGTGCTCGAAAAATTACGAAAAAGAGTGCTCAGAGTGCGTCCAGAGATCGCGAAGACTTGGGTTCTGCATCACGACAATGCTCCCTGTCACAGTGCGTTCAGTGTCTCTCAGTTTTTGGCGTCTAAAGGCATCGCAACGTTACCACAACCGCCCTATTCACCGGACATGTCACCCTGCGACTTTTTCCTATTCCCCCATATGAAAAAATTCGTCAAAGGTCGACATTTTGACTCCGTTGAAGATATCCAAGAATCTGTGACGAAGATACTCGGAGAGGTCCCACAAGAAGTGTTCCAGAATTGTTACGAAAACTGGAAAACTCGCTGGAATAAGTGTATAGATGCGGGAGGGGACTACTTTGAAGGGGATCGCAGCAATGTACCTTAATTTTTAAATATACTCGATTTTTGAATTTTGTCGCATTACTTAATTGTCTGACCTCGTATATTTGGAGCAGTAATCCCTCAAGTATTCTACTGCAGTACCAGTTACTGGAAATCGAACTGGACTTTGCAATCAGTCAACAGATTTAAAATAAAAGAAATACAAATCTATATGTACATGAAATATATATATATATATATATATATATATATTATATATATATATATATATACATTATATATATATATATATATATACATTGTATGTATATATATATATATATATATGTATATATATATTTATATATATATATGTACTAGATTATTAAGCATGAAGTGACCGATTTCCTGAAGTACTAAGTATAATAGCTACCCTCTCTGATATTTCATTTTATTGACATTTCCTGTGTTTTTTTTATTATGCAGGTATGCATCCTTATTCTTTCCAACGCAATTTTTAGCTTATGTATAATATTCAATTAATTTTTAGCGAAATTTTTGTGAAATCATGGATAAGTGAAAAATTCATGTTATTTTCGAATATGAATTAGCTGTGGAACGAATGCAGCATAGACAGCTCGAAATATAGATAGTGTTTGGGAAGGATGTGGCTAATGAACGCATAGTATGTCAATGGTTTGATAAGTTCTTTTCTGGTGATTTTAACCTTGAAAATGAACCACTGTGGGCGACTTGAGAGCAAGGTGGATAATGATGAGCTGAAAGACGTGGTGGAAGTGAATCTATCTCAAATTAAGCGTGAATTAGCAGCAGGATTTGATGTTACTATTCCAACAATATTGAACCATTTGAAAAAAAAATCAGCAAGGTAAAGAAGCTGGATAGACGGGTTCCGCATGAATTAAACGAAATTCAGATGAGAAAATCGTCTCGAAGCTTGCCTTTCTTTTCTGCCACGACATAAACGCGAAACATTTCTACACAGTTTTGTTACTTGTGATGAAAAATTGATTCTTTTTAATAATCGTATGCGTTCGGCACGAAGATTGGATAAAAAGTAAGCACCGAAATACAGTACAAAACTCTACACTTCACCAAAAAAGCTAATGGCGTCTGTTTGCGGGTCCAGAGCTGGTATTATCCACTGCAGTTTCATGAAACTTGGTCAATCGATTACAGAGAATGTCTACTGCAACTAATTGAACGAAATGATGAGGATGCTTACGATTAAGTACCCGAGATTGGTCAATAGAGGCAAGCGAATCCTCTTGCAAGACAATGCTTGACCATTTTTCGCAGAAACAATGCTACTCAAACTACAGGAGCTAGACTTGGATACTCTTTGTCATCCACTGTATTCATCAGATCCTGCATGAACTGACCACCACTTCTTCCAGTCATACGATCACTTCTTTCAAGGAAAAATATCCAATTCTCAACAAGCTGTGGAAAATGTCTTTTGGGATTTCATCGTCGCTCGACCCCAGGTTTATTTGCTGCTAACATAAACAAGTTACCTTTAAGATGGCAAAACTGTGTTGATAGGTTTAAGCCCATACTTTGATTAATTGTCCTGATTCTTGGTTGAGAAATAATAAACTAAACTTTTGGTTCGAAATCGGACATTTCATTTTTAATGACCTAATATATATATATATATATATATATATATCAAGGAACAAAATAAGTATTTAAAACTATCCATGGTAAGATTTTTTGTAGCATTAAATACTCAAAAATAATTTTCCTCGTTCATATATATTTTTAAAGAAAATATAATCATGACAATTAAATAAGAAGGAAAATAAAATATACTATATCAATTCATAATATTAAATAATATGAGTATTATAAAATTTGTTAAAAAAAACAATTTCAAAATAAAAATATTTTCAAAAATAAATTAGTTTTTCGCTTTGAAAAACTACACAAAATTCTGAACAAAAATATTCATCAAATAAGTGTCAATTTTATTCACTACTAGTATTATAATATTTATACACTTAAATGTTGAATTAATTTACACTGAATTAAATGTATGACTGTTTTGAATCGGTTTAAAGTAACTAATATTTGAAAACAAAGTTAATTTCTTTCAAAATATTTATAAAAACTATTAAGTAAAACAATGTAACCTTTTTAAATAGAATCTTGATAAAAGTAAATTTACTATATACATTTTAATTACGTTTTTTTAAAGACTTATTTATCATTTTAATTGTAACTATTTTATGACAAACTATTATTATTCGTTACTTATCCGTGGTCGTTATGCATCGAGCGAACTATGTGTTTTTATTGCTGGCCTTATGTTCGTTATTGTAAAATTTTACATTTAACTCATTCATGATTGTCTTATATCTGATCAACTATTGTCATTTGAGGAAATAAAACCAAGAAGAGGCCCAGTAAGATAAGTTAATGGTTTTTGTAGAATAAATTTTATAGTTTTATAAAACCTTTTATTCACTCAATTAAATTATTTACTAATTAAATATTCGATAGTTAAACTAACGAAAATATTTGAATAGAATATTTTATTTTATTTGTGAAGAAATTGCAAATCTACATTATTTTATATTAAAATACATATAATAATATCGCATATATTTCATGATACTTGATAAAAAATTTCATATATATTTTAATACAGATAATTTTATTTTTAAAAAATATTGAAATCATCAATTTTGATATCATTTATAATATTTTTATCTAATATTATGTTTTTTTTTCATTTTTTTTATATTGGTGAAATTTTCTACGACCGATTTAAAGTTTAATCACCATTAATTAGATTTACTGAACTGAAATTTCATATTTAGATCCAATTTTTATTTAGTAAATTTCAATAAAAGATCCTAAACCTAAAGTTTTTATTTAAATCAGAAAATCTAATTAATTTTTACAAAAATCAAAAGTGAGAGTAGAAGATACGAATTGATGAATATCAACTAAAGAAGAAAGAATCAAAACACAATATAACAATATTTATTTGGATTTATAAAGAAAACATTTTTTTTCTTTTCCATAATTCGTGAGATATCAATTAATTATTAAATTTATGTAATAAAAAATATAAATTTTTAAAGTATGTTATAATTTAGTTATATCACATTTAATAAAATATATTGTTTTATTTAAAAAGTTTCATGATAAATGGACTTTCACTCTTTGCAGTTACTAATGTATTTCCTATCAAAATGTTCAACAATTACTATTTGTTTATTTTTAGTAGTTTATGCACATTTGTATTGTGATACCATCATCTTCAAAGCGTTATGACACAGAAAAGTTTAATAATTGAGACATTTTTGGTATAAGAATAAAATTAAAATTTATACAACAGTCTCATATTTATTTATATATATATATATATTCATAAATGTTTCGGAATGTTTTAAATCAGATTCCTTGTATAATTGTTTTTAAATTTATTATTTGAATTTATTTTAAACCGTTTTAATATACGCGTCACACGATTGTTCTGTATACGAAATTCTCCGTGAGTACAAGTAAACCAACAAATATATTATAATCACTAGTATACTATTAATAGTAGGACAGAATGCCATTGGTTGAGGCACTTTTGCTTTTTCCTTAAAAAAATGATAAATATCACAAAATTATTGAATGTTTTGTTTTATATCGATAAATGTATGTCTAAAGTATGACAAGAGGGACTAAAAAGCATAAAGAACCGAAAATTGTTGAAAGGAGACAAATTTTTTCCAACATGCGCAAACTTCTTAATCAAGGATATGAGATCCTTGGTCGAGGAAATTTATCGAATCAAGGAATTAAACAACCAATCACTCAAAAACGATTTTTTTCACTCATTTAATGACAATACAGACTAAAAAGGGTGTGACGATATGAAATATGTAAGACAAGAGCAAGAAAATTGGAGGAAATATTAGAAAACGGAACATGACTAATAGATATTCCTTACTATATATTTATGCATTGCGAACAATTACAAACATTTTGAAATCACATTTTCGTTACCAACACTATAATGCAATAAAATATAATTTTTATCACCAATAATGATATAATATAAGAATGGAATTATGTAACCCTTCAAACAACTAATATTTCAAATATCCATCATAACTGTTTTACTTCTTTTTGGCAGTTTTTTGTCGAGGTGTTCTTTTTTAATCTTCATTATATCTGTTTTTCAAGTTTATGATTGGCTTTTCGGCTTTTAGACAAACATTGACTTTCTTTTCGATCATCAAGTACAGTGCTCCATCTTCTTTTAGCAGTTTGGTTTTTTGTTGATGCTTTTTCATCTTTCTTTCTTTTCCTTTTCTCGTTTTCTCTGCTTCATCTTTTCTTCTTCGAATTTTCTTTTAATGTCTCATCCGCCAAAATTATACTTCGTCATTTTTCTTCCCTGTTGCTTTTTTATCCTTGCTTGTGCATTTGGAAATCCTTGAAACACGTCAAGAGGAACGAAAGTGGCTGTCGATGTGTGTTCTGTGTTTGAAAAAACGCAGATTCTTTTCTTGGTTCACGTTGCTTTCTTCAATGAGATTAAAATGTTCATTATCCACAGATGCCATAGCTTCAGGTTTTGGAGTTTCATCCGTTTGCAACGACCTGTCGGTTACAATGGCCGTTAAAAAGTTGTATTCGGAAAAATGTCTGGGTTAAACGGCGATATTCCGCTTTTTCGAATCCCTAAAATAATATTTTGTGGAATAAATGATTTGAAGTAGGCTCAGTCTATGCATTCCGTGACGTACGACTGCATAAAATACTATTTATTAGGTTATAATTTCAACTTATTACATATACTAGTAAAAATTGCATGGTTATAACTACGCTGCTACTAAATTTATAATCAATTATTATGAAATTGATTGTTAAAATTATCTTTTCATTTGAAATGTCCAGTATTTGTAATAGATTTTTACTCCAAAATGGAGAGAATGAAAACAAACCCTTAATTGTCAAATGATTAGAGTGAAACGCACATGTGCAGAAGTGCCTCAACTAAGGTACAACTTCCTGTCTCAATCATGAAATAATCCAAGTTTGAAATTAATATTTTATGCAATGTCCTTTAAAGATTTCCGAAAATTCTGTACATATTCAATTTCAGTATAAAATTTCCTACAAATTAGTTTTCATTAAAAAATGACCTGTGACAGAAAAAATCCACTTACAAAAAAATGTAAAATTTTAATTTTGATATCTAAAAAGTGACTTTTTTTTTGGAGAAAAATCAATTCTATGAATTCTCACTTAGGCCGGTTATGCATTATAACACTATAAAATTTACATATTTTTTTTAAATTTTTACACATTAATCTATAGAAATTATTTAGACGGGTTCAAACAAGAACCGCCTCAATCAAAAATTTCCCCTACTAAAAAGAATACCAAACATATTTCAATAATTTATCATTGAAATTCGATATTATATATATATATATATATATATATATATATATATATATATATATATATATATATATATATAGGACTCTCATTCATTGTCCATATTAAAAATATATAAAGAAAAAAATATTTTACTAATCAAAAATATATTAAATTAATCGAATTAAGTAAATATAGATATCAAAAAAAAAAAAATAAAAATATAAGTTTTAATCACATATATTCATTTTCAAGTAAAATTATGGCAATTTCGAAAATATATTGAATATATTTAATTATGAAATTAAACGGTTAAAAATCGATCAAATAAAAGCTTAAGTTTTCCAAAGCAGTCAAATGGAATATATATATATATATATATATATATATATATACATATTAAATTCATTTTTAGAGGATTTCATATATTCTTTAAGATGAATATATCAAGATATTTTTCAACATCTTAATAATAACATTTGTAACCAAATCATTTATCGGTTCTGAATTGCTGAACTGAATTAACACTTTCTGTTTGTCTACCGTTGTCAAGATATGAACTCGACAAAACAATGACGCAGTCTCTAAAAACTCGAGAACCTATTACGCGTAAATCCTCACACCATCACACCAGTGGTCTCCTCTGAGATATCCGCAGCCATATTTGATGACATAATCATAACAGTAAGCTGCAAAGTGTACTTACGCGGGGCCGATAAGAAGTTCTCGCGTAAAGTTGAAATATTAAACTTTCAGATTCCACATTTTAGATATGTCTGCGACGAGTGTATGTTTGTGTGTGTGGTTGTGTGTAAGTACGAGTATCTCGTTTCCTTTACGTTGTTTACTAACACTTCATAGTCATATGCATTCATATGTTTACGGAAGTTTGTGAATATCTTTTTAAGAAACAATTAACCGTTCACACTCGCATATTATTTTGTGCCTTCTTACAATATATGCATACATGTATATATATTTATGATATATATATATATATATATATATATATATATATATATATATATATATACACATATAAGTTCCCGCATCCAAAATTGAATATAGATTTAATTTTATTTCAGAAATTTCTTCTACTATATATATTTTTTTATTATTGTCTAGAATATATGTAAATATTACTTAGAGGTTGATTAAAAATAATCATAAATAGTGTAAATAAAATAAGAAAGGTATGTAATTTTATCTGCAAAAGTTTGTTTTTCAATGATAAATATTTTATTGGTCATTTAATTTTTTTAGTTTCTTAATTACGTGGCACGTTTAATAAATATGGTAAAAAAGTAAGTTGAATACCATTTTTTTAAAAAAAAATCGATTTTATTTCTTAACATAGTTTCCATTGAACACTTGGTGCAGTGAGTATGCAAAAAATGTACTGAAGGCGATGTTGACATCCTTATTTCACGAGAATTTCTTCCTACCGAGTCAACTTTTCAAGTTCGGAAAAAGAAATCAGTTACACGAACCCAAGTTCGAAGAATAAGGTGGATGAGAAATTAATTCGAAACCAAATTCTTGCAATTTTACGATTGAGACGGTCGATTTGTGGGTCAGTGCGTTGTCCTGGTAAATAACAATTTTTTGTGCGCCAATCTTATCCGTTTTTGATTCAGGTCTTCTTTCAAACGGTCTAATAACTTTGCATAATAAGCTCTTGTTGTCGTTTTTCCCTTCGTTGACTAGTCGATCAGGATGATTCCTTGTGAATCCCAAAAAACAGTGACCATCACATTCTCAGCCGACAAAACGGTTTTCGCTTTCTTCGACGCATTTTCACCAGTAGTCCACTGCTTTAACTGCTGCTTTGATTCAAATGTGTACAGGTGGATCCATGTTTAATACACGGTGACGAATCGACGCAAAAATGTCTGCTCGTTTTTTCCATTGTTGTGGCAACTGCTACAATGTTTGCTTCAAACATTTGTAGAACGTGAACAACGTATCGCTTCTGACAGAAATTCGCCTATGCTAGTTTGAAAAGTGACACTTGATACTCGTGACGTTACCAAATGAATATTGGTGCCATATCATAGAAATTTAGCAAAAATATAAAACAACCTATGTATTACACAGACGAAATATTCGTATACATAGAGATCAAAATCAAGAATAAGAAATGATAATAAGAGGAAAAATGAATAAATAGAAGAGAAAAAAAGTAAACCACAATTAAGATGGTATGAACTAACAAAAAGAAACATAACTTATTGAATAATTGAAAATCACTGATGTAAGTTTTTATAAAAAAATCGACTAGTAAGTGAAAAAATATTATAAATAAACGTAGGTAAAATATTTCAGATTAGAGAAATATTTTGTTAACATGCTAGTGTTATTATCATGCTCTACAGAAAAATTTTTTATGGATGATTATACCGTACGTGCTGGTTTTCTAGTGAATGTGGTTTCAATTTATTGTAATTTCATAACAAGTATACTGGTTTTATAGGTAAGGTACAATTTTTAAATTAAAAAAAAATTGATGCAATCAAAGTCATATAATTCACTTTAATATTTAAAAAACAAATATCGTTCAAACATTGATATTTACAGTCCGTATTGTCGATTAGAAAACAGAGAAGAATTTAACAATAAGAAACAAAAAAAATCTTGATTAAGAAGTTGATAAAAAAATTAAAAGAGTAATCGTTGTAGTAATTTTATCGAATAAATTACGTAGTAGAAATTAAATTTTGTATAAATATCTTTTTAAAATGTTTGTTAATTTTGATTGCATGCTTGAGAAATATTAGGTTGTTAAATTGTGGTTTTTGTTTTCTGAATTCTTCACTTACTTTTTTTCAATGAAAGTATCATTTCATCCTGTTCATGTTAATATAATTTTAAAGTGGATTTTTACACAGAGATTTTTCTGTAGTTTGGTAACGTCGACTTTGGTTTTATTATTAATTTTGTTTCAAATTGGGCTATTGAATTAAAGATCGAAAAGAAGCAAATAAGAGAAATTTGTGTATGAGTTCAAAACGCGTGGTAAAGCAGCAGAAACTACTCGTAAAGTAATAATGGTTTTGGTGTGGGTACTGTTAAGGAACGTACGGTTCAATGGTGTTTCCACAAATTTCATTCTAGGGACGAGAGTTTTGAAGGTGAAGAAGGTCGTGAACGTTCTTCTTCAGTTCATAATGACCAAGTGAAGGCATTAGTTGAATCAAAATTTCACATAAAAATTCGAGAGCTTGCACCAAAGTTAGACTTTAGTAATGTAACAGTTCTGGACCACTAAAAACAGCTAGTTGTATATGAATTTGAAGGTAATAAGCCACAATTATTTTTCTGCCAATCTAATATAATTATTTTCATTAAAAAATCTTTTCTTATTATACAAATTAATTTTCGTATACTTAATTAATTAAAATTTATATGAAAAAGTAGGAAAATTGTATCTTAAAACTGCATTATTCTAATATAGAAGTAAATTTTATATACTTTTTTTTAAAAAAAAATTACGTACTGGAAACGAGAGCCTTGAAGATGAAGAAGGTCGCGAATATCCTTCTTCAGTTCATAACAACCAACTGAAGGCAGTAGTTTAATCAGAACTACGCACAACAATTTGAGAGCTTGCACAAAAGTTAGGAGTTAGTTATCCAACAGTTTAGACCACGTAAAACCAAAACCATTGAATTTAAAAAAAAATAGATGAATTTTAAGGTTATAAACTGCAATTATTTTTTTCTCAACCTAATAGTTTAGTTTTTTGATATATTAATACTAATTTAAATTATTATTTTTTTAAAGAATCTATTTTCAGTTATATTATGCGAGAAAAATATTTGTTGTCATTTATAATGCTTTTAAGGTAATTAAATGTTTTTTTTAACAATTAGCATTTTGCCACAACGTAAATCTCTTTTTTTAAAAAAAAACATGTTATAGAAAATCATTATTATAAGTCTTTTTGACTATTTCTTATAGTTTAAGTTAAATATACTTTTTTAACAACTATTACATCAGTTTTGTATAATTAAATTCGTCATTCTTCAGTAATAATAATTATATTAAGAGTATTTTTATTTATTTTGTACCTTCTATACATAAACACTTTCCTCGTTTTGTAATATTAATATTTTAGGTGCCGAATGTTAACTAAAATCGTTCATTGTTACATTCACAAATGAATTCTTTTTCACTTCACAAAACACAAAATGTTTTATAATCAAAATGTCAATAAGTAATTGATGATTTTTAATTGTTTTTATTTTCTGAAATCTTGACTTAATTTTCTTCAATGAAAGTGTCATTTCATTGTGTTCATGTAAATATCAATTTAAAGTTCATTTTTTGGTCCATTATTGGTAACATTGACTGTGGTTTTATTATTAATTGTGCTTCAAGTTGAGCTATTGAATATTAAAGATGGAAAAGAAACAAATAAGAGCAATTTTTAGATTTCGAAACGGGTGGTAAAATAGCAGAAATTGCTCGTAAACTAAATATTTTTGGTGTGGGTACTGCTAGGGGACGAATAGTGTGATGATAATTCCAAAAATTTCATGTTTAGGACGAGACCCTTGAAGATGAAGAGCTTGTACAAAAATTAGATGTAAGTCATCCAACAATTCTGACCACTTAAAATAGCTGGGAAAATCAAAAAAACTTGACAAATTGGTACATAAACCGCAATTATTTTTCTATCAAGCTAATAATAATATAAAAATGATATAAAATAATCAATATGTAAAAAATGAAACAATGATTTAAAAAATAATACGGATTAAATAATAGATAGCAAATGAAGTATACAAAAGAATATTTATTATAATAATTAAATCCCCAATTGGAAAACATATATTTATTAATAATATACTTGAAATAATAGCATTTATGTTTTGTGAAAAAGCATATGCTAAAGAAACCGGAAACCATTAAAAAAACTAACTGAATTATTCATATCCCTGACTCTTAATTCCGTTTATTAATATAAAAATCTCTTCGCAACAGTGTTTATTGTTCATGATTTTTACTCTGGAGTAGAGAAACAGACTTCGAAGTGCTCGTTGTATGAATATATTTCACTAGGTGCTTACCATATTTCATAGCAAGAACAGGGTTTAAAATGAAAACCGCAAAAATTGAAAATAATCTCATGTAAATTTAATCACGAAAAACATATTTTCAAGGAAATGAAACTTCACTCTTCTCTTGTGGCTATATACACCTCGAGCGCGGCGTCCTCCCTAAATCCGAGGGAAAAAACAGTTAAATGATGTTTTAATATGCCGGCTAATTGCGTTACGAACCATCCTTGTAGAAAATAAATTTTCATTCGTACTTATTTGAAAAATTACTGCAGTGAACACATGTAAATCTCGTGTTTTGTTTGTTCCACTCTTTTTTACCGGCTTTATAAAAACGGCATTCATAAACGAGTACATAAGCGACTAGAGAAAATGAGATTTTATATTTATTAATGTATTTGTGAAGTAAATCGTATATTATAATGTATACTTTACAAACAACATATTGTGTTTTGTATAAAAGTATGTTGTCAGACAAATGTTTATTTTGTTGTTTACTTTTAAATTAAAACAATATAAATTTAAAACGTGCTGGTTTTTTCTTTATCTCGTTACACATTCATAAATATATATATATATATATATATATATATATATATATATATATATATATATATATATATATATATTAAAACACATTATTAAGGGAAAACATATATATATATATATATTTATTTCTAATTAATAATTATAATATATATATATATATATATATATATATATATATATATATATATATATATATATATATATATATATATAAATATTTTTTAAGTTTTAATTAAATTAGTGTTGATGTGATAAAAGTTTACTCTTTTTATTAACTTTTTTTTAATCAACAAGACCAATTTTTAAGATTTTATACTAAAAGAAAAAATACTCTTTTTTTTATGCAAAAATTTGGTATTTTTATTACTATTTTATGAATAATATTGGGTTGATAAGAAAATTATGGTTTTTGTTTTCTGAATACTAATCATATTTTTTTCAATTAAAGTGTCATTTCATCGTGTTCATGTAAATATTATTTTAAAGTGCATTTGGTAGCATCGATTTTGTTTTTTTTATAAATTTTGCTGCAATTGGGCTTTTGAATTAAAAATGGAATAGATGCAAATAAGAGCATTTTTGTATGAGTGAAAAACAGGTGGTAAACCAGAAGAAACTGCTTGTAAACTAAACGATGCTTTTGGTGTGGGTCTGTTACGGAAAGTACGGTGCAATTGTGGTTTCAAAATTTTGTACTGGGGACAAGAGCCTTCGAGATGAAGAAGGCCACAGGTATTCTTCTTCAGTTCATTACGGATAACTGAAGGCGTTGAATCAGAAGCATGCACAACAATTCGAAAGCTTACACGAAAATTAGGCGTTAGTCATTCAACAGTTCTGGACCACTTAAAACCAGTTAAATTAAAAAATGTATATGAGTTTGAACGTCATAAACCGCAATTATTTTTCTACCAACCTAATACAAATGCTTGTTCTAAACAAGATTGGAAAGTCATTACAATAACTGCACTAAATTTAATTTATATATATATATATATATATATATTCTAATTCTCACTGTGGAAAAATCTACATTCACAATTCAATTAGTATATTTTTTTCTTTATTTAAATATTTTATATTATTATTTCAAATACTTTCTAATTCGATACAATAGTGCATATTCCAACACTTCTACCAACACTATCTCAACGCAAGGCTTATTCTGGAAAATCTATAAAATAATCAATGAGCAGTTTTATCGATTTTTTTTATCTTATGCTCTGAAAATGACGGATTTGCTGCTAAAAGTCATATTAACATATAAAAATACATAATACTTGTATATTATAATAAAGAAACATGTGCGTATTAGTTCATTTGTCATAATCTAGATAATATATAATATACAATTACTATTTTAATAGAAATTAATAAAAAAATAAACTGGAATTTCAAATGCTTCTATTTCTCTTTAATTTATATTTTGACTTCTTACACAGTAAAAATTTAATTTTCAGATCCACATTAAGTCCTGTCCTGTTTATAATGGCAAGTTTATGTTTTCATTTTTTTAAAAAATAAAGTAAAATATAAATATTAAGTATACGACTTGAAAGAGCAAGGAAAACTGAACTTAAGAATGATTTGTTTGGATTTGAAGGTGATATTGAGTTAGGTAATCGTCAGTCTCATTCTTGACATATTGTAATTCACTCTGAAAATATTCATTTAACGACTTTAAATAACAAATTGTGGTATATATATAAATATATATATATATATATATATATATACGATATATATATATATATATATATATATATATATATATAAATATATTTATATATATATATATATAAATATAAATATATATATAACTATATATATATATATATATATACATATATAACTGTATATATATATATATATATATATATATATAAATATGTATATACATATAGATAAAGAGCGAGAGAGAGAGTAGAGAGTGGAGACAATGACAAAATTGTGCCTCTCTACTCCCTTTCACTCTTTATATATATATATATATATATATATATATATATATATATATTTGTATATGTATGTATATATATATATATAGAGAGAGAGAGAGAGAGAGGTAGAGAGTAAAGGGAAACAAGTTTCCCATGAAGTTCATTTTGTACAAAAATCCAAAATAAATAAAATTCCTATGAACATTTAATTTTCCATGCTTCATTGAAATATATGTTATTTTACCCTCTTTTCACAGTGGAAAGGATTTTTTACTTAATTTTACATTAGCAGGTATTGCTATTTTACGTATAAAAACATGAAACTCTATTATAGAAATGTGAAGAATTGCACATAATTATATCAATCTGTTTTATATATTCTTATTCCAAATATAATAAAATTTATAATGAAATATTTTGTGTGTACAATAATTATAGTTTTGTTGCAAGGTTTCGTTTTATTTTTATTATATATAAAATACATTTCAATTATCAAAATAGTAACCTCACGCTTTTTATGATTTTCTACTATTTTTTATTAAGTTTAAGACTGCTTCGTGAAAAAATATATCCGCTTAGAAGCAATAAAATTGTCGATCCATTTTCGTATCTCATCGATATCTTGAAAATTATGTCCATCTACAGAGTTCTACATCGACTGGAACAAACGATAATCAAAAAGCGCCAAGTCAAGTGAATTTGTCGTGTGCGGGATAAATTCCAAGCCTAACTTAACACGTTCAATCCGGAGCGCTTTTTCATATTCTGAATGATGAGTCAGCGCGTGATTAAAAGCTCTTTTTTCTGGTAGCACTTGTTTGATTGTTTCTGTTATCAGTGATTTGCCGTTTAGTTTATCATAAGCAGTGAATATGTATTATTAACTGCTAGTTCAGTTTACACACAGTGGGTATTATTATTTTGCCTCCTCCTTTAAATTTACATTTCGATACAATTTTCCTTAAATTATGCTTTTAGAAATATAATTGGAAACATATATGTGAAACATAGGTGGATTATACCACCTGATGGTGAAAATTATGTGTAAAGCACCGGTGGCTCATGTCGTCAGATGAAAGTACAGCTTATGAAGCACCAGTTATCCATGCCGGGCTGAACGTGTAAAAGATGGTTTGCTAAATAATAAGAGCAGCATGCAGCTTAGCGTTGTTATGCAACCAAATGACATACCGGATTCTTTGTCCATTAAATGGTATTCCTTGTGTTGATCAAATGATTTAATTGTCGACCATATCTCTTTGAAGTAACCGTTTCATCTGATTGGAAAGACTTGTAAAATAACATACACTTCACGTTATATCATATACACAGAAAGATCTTTTTGGCAAAAAAGTTCGGTTTTGTCATTGTTGATTTTAGTTACTTCAGGTCTACCTATTTATAGTGGTTCTACAATATCAATTTTTCATCTGAGATAAACATTTTATATAAAACATCCTTCTTAAGTTGTTAAGAAATCAACGAGATGCATATGTTGAGCTTAAGGATAATGTTGTTTTCGAAGAGTTGTAGTGGTACCCACTTTCCGAGCTTCTGATTTTTTCTCATTTCATACACTCGTCTTAAAACTATTGATAGAACAACTTTCAACTATTTTGTGATTTATTGCATCGATGATGAGTTTTTATTCAGTAATGCTTGAAAATCATCACCCTTCAATATTCCCGCTGTTCCAGAGTTGTTGGTTACTGACATCAAAATCGTCGACTTTAAAACATTTAAATAAATATTTTTAAGTATTGTAAAATACAAAAAGTTCACCAAAAAAAGATCTAATTGATTCAGGCGGCATTTTTCTTTGGTTGGAACTTCTACTGAGTACAATAACAAATATACAGCTTTTCGTCGCTCATCGTTTTCAGTACTGTTTTATCGACACTCTTTAAACCCCAAATAACAAATCAATTACTGTTTTGTAAGGTTATGTTTATAATTAAATAATGACAACTATTGTTGTTGTTCTTATTTAGAGTTTTAAGGCGCGTCGGAAGCTAAAGTCATTAGTGCCCGAAATAATGATATAGCATTTTACAGACTTCCATACTAATGTCTCAAAAAAGCAAAAAGACGGAAATATTGTAATTTTAAAAAATTTTACTAGATCACAGTAAAAAAAGTCCAAAACTTTTGCACAAATGTAATAGAATAAAAAAATTATTCATTGAATATTCATAAATTTACATATAATTAAAAATCACCTTTGTAGGACACACCGAAATATATATTTATATATAACAAATATTTTCATTATTTCTAATAAAATATTCATTTTAATCAATTTTTACAAAGTTGTTTATAGATTAGTCGATTTATGTTTGTATGTATGTGAGTGTATATATATATACAGGAATAGAATCAATTTATTATTAAATATTTTAATTGCTTTGGTTTTAAAACTGATATTCATACAAAATTAATAGCGTATATGTGAAATATTGAATTCATTAAAAATTACCGATGTATTAATACATTACAAATATTTTTAATTAATTCAATATATAAACATATATGTTTTATTAAGAGCTGAGTAAATAATGTCATATAAAAAAATAAGAATTCATTATTTTAACAAATGAAGTACGACTAATTACATTTTGAAAACTTTCGAATAGTAACGTACCAATAATATCCCGTTGGTGTAAATAAAATAATAAATATTATTAATTAAAATAAATTATTAAAATGAAAAAATATGAATGTGTAATAAGTGTATTATTTTCATAAACGATTTAAAAAAAATACTTTATTCATAATATTGAAATATATTATTCAGACATTCAGCTATTTATCATAAAATTCTTATTAATAAGACGAACAACTGCACTTTGGTTAAGTACAGTTCATGAAAAGCTATTAAACTTTTTTTGTATTAATACAAGGATTAGTCTTAAGTTTTCCTAACTACATGCTTTATTCTAATAACTTCGTCTGAACAGACTTGTCAACTTTACAAAATGCAGAAAGTTATAAAACTGAAAACTCTAAGAACTAATTGCTTCTGTTTTTATGAATAATTAAATTTATTTATTTATGACTTAGAAAATCATACTATGTAATTCATTTTATATTTTTAAGATATTTTAGAATATTATTAAAATTCTGGATTCTTATATTTTTCTTTTTTACATAAAATGAAAAATGTATATTAGATTTATGTATTTTAAAAAATAAATAAATTTTCAGACAAAACTTTTGATACCATTAATATTCTTAAAGTGATGATATATATTATATCTTACAATTTAATATATAGAAAATATGAACTAAAACATTTTCATCTACTTAAGTTAAAAATAAAACTGTCAGAGCCTCAAATTCAGGCTGTAATGATTATAATAAGCTTAATTTTATAATTTGGATCGTGTTTTGATTCATATATATAACTGTGAATTTTTATACTGGGTTAAAAATACTTACAAAAATGAATTCAAACATTGATTTTCCTTTTTTTTAAGAAATTTCTTGAATTTTCATATCATTTTTGGATGTATGCATTCAGTTGAAATGATATAAAAAACAAAAAAAACTCCGGCCAAAGAAAGTAATTACATTAAAAATTATAATATACACGATTTTCAGATTATTAGTGTAGCTTAAGAAAAAACAGATGAAGAATCCCTTATGTCATTATAATTATCTTAAACTTTTAATAATACAATTTTTTCTTTAAATATATGACAAATTTTTAACGTAGAAAGGAAAATTTAACTGTGATTTGCCTATTGATATCAACTACATTGGTTAAACTAGAGATTTATGATACACTTCTACTTTTATTCTTGCAAAATAAAAGACTAGTTTTTGTCTATCAATGATTATTGTATATATTAAATAGGTAGAATTGAAATAACAAATTTGTGCAATGAAATAATAAAAGATAAGAACTTTGTTCCATTAATGTGATTATATTATTTTAAAAACTAAGTGCTTAATATATTATTTTTTAATTACTATGATTTTACTTCTCGAAAATATATTTTTTTTATTATTTAGTACAAATAATAATAAATTATTCAAAATTAATTTTACTTTTGTATAAGATTATAATTTGTTTTTAATTTCTAAAGTAACGTTTAATACTTTTGATAATGTATTTTAAATATTAAATATTAGTCACAATTAATAAAATTTGTATTACAATATTTTTTTATATGCATGGTAGAATTTTATTAACAAATAGAGAATATTTTCGTTTATTTATTTTAAACGAAATAAAATATACTTGAAATAAATTTGTTTGTTTATAAAATATACGAATACATTTTAAAGAGAAATATAAGATTTACAGAATTAATAAAACGTTTAAAATATAAATGATTAAAATTTCATGAACTAGATTTTAAAGAAATATTTTTTTCGTTTAACTACCATTTGATTATGTCAAATAAATTACATATGTACAATAACAACGAGCCCATTTCGTATGATACGTGTGGCTGACAGGTCCTCAACAACTTGTCCATTACGACTCCACTTAAATATGCATAAAATGACTACAACGATCAGTCTTAATTTTAGTTTTCTTGCTCGCACATTATTAACTTACTGAGTTGGAGATGAAGTTTTAAAGAGAATTACAGTACACCTTAAACTCTTAAATCAAGATAAATTATTCCTGAAACTTTGTTTCTGCAACTGTTCATAACAAAAGTTTAAATTTCACTCCTTTAGCATACAAAGTTTTGTTCGAAATTTATTATTATTTTCTGAAGAAGGAAATTTTGTTTTTGATGATTAACATGTCTATAAAAATATTTTACGTTTAATGTACATGTTTATGCATGAATATGACTTTCTGAAATAAGATTACGTTATGTAAATATGTTTGCCTGCTTGAAGTTTTCATCTATATTGGACTATTATTTATACTATGCTACGCAAACAAATCAACAGTATGATTCACACCACACATATACACACTCAACACAAACACGGGCACACACACATACACATACATACATACATACATATATGTATATATATATATATATATATATATATATATATATATATATATATATATATATAAAATGTAATCTACTATAAATGAAAAAATAATTCTCTTCCAAGATGCTATAGCAAAATAAATTTCTAATTGATATTACCAACTGAGATATTAGTTTTATAGCGAATAAATATTATAAATCTATATAATACATTAATTACAGCCATTTAAATTTTCCTTACATTCTTAAAATTATTTAAAACGTTCAATTTAATGGAAAAAAATTGGTTTAATATATATATATATATATATATATATATATATACATATATATATCAGCAGGTTTTGTCAATTCACTGATGCACAAATGCCTCTGCCATGAGTTTCAATTTTGTACGATTGAATACCTCTCTTTTCCACTGATTTCCAATAAAAATTTTAATTTCCTCATTCCACCTGTTCATTGGTCTCCTTCTTAATATACATGTGAATCATGTCTGTTTTCGTATTCATTCTATTCTTTTCCTATCACTTCTTGTTTATTCCTAGCACGCATCTTCCCAAACTTCTCTGTGTTATTTGGAGTTTTTGAATAATTTTGGTGTTATATATACAGTAAATATATAATGCTCCACAAAATATTTTGATCTACAAACATCCATATATTTAAGATGTAGTTCAATAAGTAAGTCGACGTCGACGAATTTTTATTTTTAGTGGATAATTTTGATTATATATATATATATATATATATAATGTATAATATATATATATATATAATGTATAATATATATATATATATATAATGTATAATATATATATATATATATAAGGTACCGGAATGTAAAATACAATTTTATAGACAATTATTTGAGTTCTTTTGTGTCCACACATGGTGAAGTAAGTATTTTCATAAAATTTTTAATAAAAAAATAAAATTGACTGTATAAAAAAAATCAACGAACAGTTCTACAAAAAAAATTACGAAGATATTCACTTCACCGTTCACGAACACAAAATAACTAAAAGTACAGTATATAAAATAATAGTACTTTTTCTGGTAAATTATATATATATATATATATATATCTATGTATATATGTGTATATATATATATGTATATATATATATATATATATATGTATATATTTATATATGTATATATATATATATATATATATATGTCTCTATATATATATATATGTATATATATATATATATATATATATATATATATATGTATATATATATGTATGTATATATATATATATATATATATGTATATATATAATCAAAATTATGCACTAAAAATAAAAATTCCATGACGTCGACTTGTTTAATGATCTACATCATAAATAAATAGATGTTTATAGATCTAGACATCTTGTGGAACATTATATATATGCTCAGCAACAAAATCATTCAAAAATTCCAAACAACACAGAGAAGTACGGAAAGATGCATGCTAGAAATAACAAGAAGAGATAGGAAAAAATAGACATGAGTCACAGATGTTATAAAAAAGAAATCGACCAGTGAACAGATGGAATTTGGAAATTAAAGAAAATATTAGAAATTGGTGGAAAGAGACGTCTATTCAATCGTACAAAATGGAATAGTATGGAAGAGGCCTTTATGCATCAGTGGGTTGACATAGGCTGCTGCTATTACTGATGATGATGAGGGGCAAAATGTGCTAAGTCCGAATTCAACGCATAATACTTGAGACATTGTATTCTACTTTTATATGATTATGGATACAAGGTTTCAAATACAATGAAATAAATTTACGGGGTATTCCTGTTAGTAAACAGCAGCCAATCATGACTTCGAAAGTTCAAATCGGGTAATTGGAATGTAGAAAATCTTTATAAATCAGGACGACGTTCACATTTTGACAAAGACATGCGAAAATACCTGGTGGAATTCGACCCTCGTCAAACTATGAACGAATTATCTCATAACTCGAATCTCCCTGATCTATAGTGCAGGAAAATTTAAAAAGACTCTGGATAATGAATAAATGGGTGTGCGGATGCCGCATGAACTATCCCCAGCTAACAAAAATGAACGGATGAACACATGCACTTCGTTGTTATCACGGTAAAGAATTCATCCTTTTTTGCCACAATTCGTAACTGGAGACGAGAAGAGGTTAGTTTATGACAATGAGTTGAAAAAAATGGCTTTAGAAAAATCAAATACCCATTCCGACTCTAAGCCATGGTTAACGTTATGGTACTTATGTGCATTTGGTGGGATATACACGGGATCATTCACTTTGATCGGTGAAAACTGAGAGAAACAATTACCTCAGAGGTGTATTGTCAATAATTAGAGAGACTAAACTAAAAGTTAAAGGATAAAGTTTAGTCAACCGAAAAAGGGTAATTTTTCACTATTAAAATGCACACCTGCATACAGCAAGAAATACTCATGAAAAAATTCTAGAGCTGAATTGGAAAGTTATACCACACACTCCGTATTCGCCAGACTCTCTCTTCAGTCTATGGAACACATTTTAACCGCTTTAGTCCCACAGACTTTTGCAAAAATTCGATTAAAAAATGCCAAGCAGCGGCATCTAGCTTCTCTAATTCTATGTTGAAAAATACCGTGCAGTGCTATTGCGCTTTTCTAATTCCATGTCGGAAAACCAGCACCTCGAATGCGCTGATATTCTACTTATAACCAGTAAGTATTGTTTTATTGAATTTATTGTTGTTATGGCATTCCTATGAGTATAAGTAGTGGCAATATTGTATTTAATAATTTCAAAATATCACACGCATCTACGAAATCTGAGCGTGCAGTCAGTTCGATTCTACAGACCGATGAGGTGGAACTTTTAGGCACTGAACAGTAAAAGCGCAATCACGCCGTCTGGTTCTCAAACGGTTAAAAGGTAAAAAAATTCCGTAATTAGGCCGAAATAGAAAATCACTTAGTCAGCTATTTTTATTTTAAACCAGGAAGTTTTTATTAAAAGGGGATTGAAAATTTGGAAAATAGACGAGAAGAGGTTATTAATAATGATGCAAATTATATTTTTATAATATTATGTAATAAAAATTAAAAAAATAAAGTTTTATATTGTACTATAAAATAATGGTTCAATTTTCAGTACTCCTTATATATATATATATATATTAGGTAACCAATAAAGTTCTGTCGTTGTTATAACGTACAATAATTCCAAGAATAGTTAACACTTGTTATCAGATAAAATTTCAACAATTGTTTATCACTTATATTAGCATGTGTTTTACTGTTAATTGTTGAATGAATCTCAAACTGTTAACTTTAATTTAAAAAATAATTCTAACCCTACAAAATGTCTATAAAAAAATAATGTAATAAGTGCGTGTTTGCAATATGAATTTAAACTTAGGACTAACGCTATAGAAACTGCAAAAAATTTTGTACTGCGTTTGGAGAAAAGAAAATAACATCAAGAACGGCTTAGAGATGGTTTAAAAAAAATTCTGCTGGGGATGAATTCATTAAAGACGAGACCAGATTAGGGAGACAATCAAATTTAAATATCGACTAATTGGAGACAATGATTGAAACAAATTCCAGTAACGTGTCAAGAGCTTGCAGAAATGTTCAAAGTAAGTGATGAAACAATACGGAAGCATTTACACAAAATAGGAAAGAGTTGGAAATTAAGTAATTGGATACCACACGAATTAACTCCCAATAACAAATTACAGTATCTTATAATCTGTATATCTCTTATTTCACGACTAAAATCAAAGAACTTTTTGGATCAAATTTTGACCACTGATGAAAAATGGATTATGTATTCCAAGTACAAACGTACTCACCACTGGCTTCCAATATGTGATCCTGTTCAACAAAGTCCTAAAGGAAAGTTAACATCACGAAAACTTCTCTGTATTTAGCGGACTTCAAAAGGAATTATTCACCATGAGTCTCAACGAGTGGGTCAAACTCTAACTCAAAATATTTATAGTGAACCACTCCAACGAGTACACGATGCATTATACCAAAAGCCAGCACTTGTAAATAGTAAAAAGTTTGGTTTTTGCAAGATAACGTACGATCGCACGTTGCAGTAGAGACCAAAAGAAAAATTATGAATTTAGGGTGGGTGATCCTCCCCCATCCCACGTATTCCTCAAACATATCCCCATCAGATTATCACCTATTTTTATCTTTGGATAATCATATGCGTGGAAAACAGATTAATAATGAAGAAGAATTGAAAATTGATGTCTACAATTTTTGAAAATAAAAATAATGAGTTTTATAAAAATGGAATCTATAAATTATCTTCCCGCTGGAAAAGGGTTTTCCAATACGAAGGTGAATATCTTGGAATAAAGTTATTTTATGTAAAAATACACAAGTGTTTTTTTCTCAATTCAAAAACGACAGAACTTTCTTGGTTATATATATATATATATATATATATATATATATATATATATGTGTGTGAGTGTATATATGTGTCCTTGAGTGTGTATGTACGGGAGAAATTGCGTGTATATTTAAATGTATTTATATACACTTATGTGACAAAAGTTTCATTAAATCATAAAAGAGAGGTAAATTTTTCAGTAATTAGTTTAAATATTTATCATAAAATTATTTTTTAAGTATTTATTTATTACACTTTAATATTAAACTATATATGCATATATATATATATATTCAAACAAAAAGACGGTAAAAAATAGTGCAGTAATTTATTCATTTACGACGAACATAAGAATGTTCGTCATGAAATTAAGTATGCTTTTTACCATACATTCAAGTGGAAGACAAGTGGATGGACCCAAATGACAGAATCTATACCCACGTGTCTGTGTGTATATATACAAACATACACATACTTCTCGCATTTATATATATATATATATATATTATACATTTACGCACACACATATATATACATATATATATATATATATATATATATCGCTCATTTCTTTTTGCTCGCTGACTATATCTTCCCGTTTCACTCATTTGCAAAACATTACAGCTTGCGACAGAAACTTCCAAAGCATCGAATGCAAGGATTCTCTCTTCTCTTAGTTTTTGCCGAGGTGCTCCCGTCCGTCTCGTAGCTTCTCACCGCCCACTCCAACTCGATCGGGCCACTGCCAAATCAACATTACGGCCTGTTTTAGCGACGAGTAATGAGTTTCGTCGATTGTCAGTGGAAAATACTTATAGAAATTGTTGAAAAAGCTTTCTCTCATTACAATTTATATAGATTTAGCTTTTTTTATTTAACTAATTTGTTAATAGTTTTATCGATTAATATTTTTTCGAGAACACATATCCATAAATAAATACACAAATTCATTTTAACATTGTTAGTTTTTTAGAAGATCTACCATATTTTATAATTTTTCTCTTGTTTTCATATGAATTTGTGTAAACGTGATAGATTTTCAGCATATGCGATTTTTTTGTACAAGTTAGATGTATTCAATAAATGAACTATGATAATCACAATATCATACATTTAGAGAAGAAATTCTCAATGATATAGTTGGTTTCAAATCTTTTGTTGTGGAGATTTTTCACTTGAAAATTACTCGACTTAACCTGTTATAAAGCTATGCTTGACAATAAGGTTTCAAATAGTGTATTAAAAAAGATAATACTAAACACTTATGATACTTAATGAACATACTTAATGTTTATCATACAAAGATCTTATGTCATCTTTCTACAAATCGTATAGTAAAAAATCTATTATAGTAAATGTTAAATAAATACTCTAAAAATTAACCTTTTGCACTCCAAGCAATTAGCATAATTATGCTATACAGCAGATCAAAAGTATGTATACTAAAAATTAGGGTAAAAGTATAATAAACTTAGAAGTGTATAAATACCCGATGACATTGATGGACGAACGTTTATCAAAGTTTTTATCTGTATAAAATGTGGGAAGTGATACTGAGCGTATGAGTAGAACGCCTTTAAGTGTCTGGGTTGTAAAGCTGGTCTTGTGAGTGCAAATGGTTAACAGAATGGTATAAATTGTAAAGACTAAATTTGAATCATTTCTTAGTCATTTAAAATACATCAATTAGTTTCTAGAATAAATCGTGATCAGTAATGAAAAATGATTTTTTTACAATATAATAACTAGAGACGATCTACATAATAGGTCAAAGAAGATTAAATTTCTGACAATACTGAAAAACCTTTACTATATTCAAGGAGTTAACTTTTACAGTCTTATATTTGTTAATTGTTATCATTTCCTATTTTTTTACGTTATAGTACTGCTATAAACATTAAAATGTACTATAATTTAAAAAAAACAACAACGAGTAATAGTTATCAATATAGACTATTATCTGTCGACAGATAATGCTACATAGTTTAAAGAAAAAAAGTTGGAAAAATAAATTGGTTAAGCAGAGAGATAATTTTTTTATATCATCCATATTCAAGTGACAAATCATCAACTCACTGTGTAGGCACTTTGATAATGTCTTGAAACAGAAAAACAAGAGTGTCTTAAAGCTAACAATCAAATAAAAAATCATCTGAAAAATGTAATGTCTATCAAAAGTAGTCTTGTCGGATGATAGGGATATTTTTTTAAAACTCAATGTACCTACTAAAATCTACTAATATAATCATCTATCTAAATATATATATATATACACTCGTAAAAAATATTCTGTAAAATTTTAAAAAATGGACAAAAATTTGAAAAAAAGTGTAGAGATTTTGTATTCAATTCTTATTAACGAGGACATCGGGAGTACACGAAATTTTCACAAAAAATTATGATATTGGTATTATAAATACTGGAACGAAATGTACTACCTTATAAAACAATTACGTTGAAATATAACTGCGAGAGTGATTATATATATATATATATACACTTATACATATATATATATATATATATATATACATACATATATATATATACATATATATATATATATATACATATATATATATATATATATACATATATACACACACATATATATATATATATATACACACACACATATATATATATATATATATATACACACACATATATATATATATATATATATTATCAATTTGAGCGATTATATGTGATACGAGCAGAGGAGGAACTCCCCGAGTGTCAGCAAGCGTAGCGAGTAGAGGTCAGAGCACCCTGATATATTCGAAAGATCAGTTATAAATAGAGATATTTTATAATTTTACCTAACAAATCCAGTACTTTATTATGCACAATACATCCTGATAAAATATTTACATCTGTGGCAAACTGTATTTTTATTAAATTTTTTGAAAGATTTTATAATAATCGCTAAATAATACCTTCATGATCAATTTTACATGAAATACCTGAAATTTATGTTTTGTCCTCATATTTTTATAACTAAGATCGATTTAAAGGATGCTATTTTCTTGAATACAATTCAAAAATTGTACATAAGAATGTAATGCATTATGTATAAATATATTAAACGTAAATTAAACAAATAGACAAAGAACTCCTTTACATCCTTAAGAATAAAGAATTTATATATATATATATATATATATATATATATTCGAAATATATATAACAAAAATTGAATACAAAATTTATTCTAGTTGAGTGAAAAATAAACTGCATCTAATATTAACTGAAAACTATAATATAGTATGTCGGTGTTCTATAATAAAGCGTATGTGTATTATGTTAGTTTCAATGTAAAGTGCGGAAATTTGATTATATTAGCTTTACAAAGCCTAGCATGACTTATATTTCTCTCATGAAGATACGTACACAAATATGTTATATATGTATATATATACTTATATTATATATAAGTATATATACATATATATAGAGAGAGAGATATACAGATATATATATATATAGAGAGAGAGAGAGAACAGTTTGAATACGAAAACAGACAGGAATCACAGATTTAATAAGAAGAATAAGGAATCTGAAATGGAAATGAGTGTAGCATATTGCAAAAAGAGGAGACAACTGATGGACAACAGAAAGTATTAACTGGGAATCAAGGAATATAAAAAGCCGAAGAAATAGACCAATGGATAGAAGGGATAAGAAGATAAAAATATTCATCGGAAATCAGTGGGGAAGAGAGGCATTCAATCGTACAAAATTGAAAATAATGGAAGATCCCTTTATCTAGCATTGGACTGACATAGACTGATGATGATCATGATGATATAGAACAATTAAATAAAAATTACAAATTTAACAGTTTTTGTTTTAAAACAATTTTTATACTATAATTTCACTTTTTATATAATATTTGAACTAACTCAAATGTTATTTGAGAAATATTATAAGTAATTTTTGATTAATTGTAACCATGTATTATCTTAATAATAAGAAATTAATGTTCAAAGTCGGCAAATTGTTTATATTAAAAACAACTTAAAGTAATTAAACTGTTACAATTTAGATTTCTTTCATACTTTTTTGTTAAGAAAAGTCCTGTCTTATTTCCAAAGAATAACAATATAGTTTTGTAATTGTTGTCGTTGTTATATATGCATATTTATTACATATAATTGGAAATATGATTTTAATACTTCTGACCTGAAGGACTACTTACACCTTTAATTTCAGCGCAAGTTTTACATTTGAAGTTTTTAATTATACATTTTTTATTGAACTGTACTTTCCTCTACACACTAACTACATTAATTTAGTTTTGTTTGTATGTATTTACATCGTACAGTTTGCAAATAGGTTAATAACTTATCAACATGTATTTTATTAATGATAATAAACATGTTGTTTGATATGAACTACTACAATTTTATCATTGAAGAAGACCGTAGTAGTACTGCAACCCGTAAGTACTGTGCTTTCATTGCTGGGTGTCAAGCACAGGAGGTTGTGACTCTGTGTCACTACATGTGATTTCTAGTCGTGGTAGTACTAGGAAATTTTCGGTTTAAATCATAATGAAGGAAGCCTCTGGAAGTACTGGCGTGCTCTTTGCCCGAGATTATGGTATGGCCTCTGGCCTCTAGCCTGTTAATAATACAACCTTGTCTGTCAACGGTTATTTGAAATAAGAGTAGCGTAAACATTTTCACACGTATAAAATCAAACTAAGTTGATTTTGTTCCCCAGTCATTCTGACTGATTTTCGGTCATACACTCTTGTGTTTATTCACACTGTTTAAAACAGTTCGAGTAATCCACTTAAAAAGCAATAATTTATGGAACCCCTTAGTAATTTTCATAGATTTATTAATAGGTTATATAAATGATACAACAGCCAGATTATATTAGGTTGATAAGAAAATAATTGCAGTTTTCGTTTTCTGAATACTAACCTTCATTTTTTCAATGAAAGTGTCATTCCATCGTGTTCATGTTAATATCATTTTAAAGTGCATTTTTTAGTCTGCATTTTGATAACATCGACTTTGGTTACATTATTAATTTTGCTTCAAGTTAGGCTATTGAGTTAAAGATAGAAAAGAAGCAAATAGGAGCGATGTTTTGTATATATTTAAAACGGGTGGTAAATCAGCAGAAATTGCTCATAAACTAAACTATGATTTTGGTGTGGGTACTGTTAAGGAACGTACTGTGCAATGGTAGCTCCAGAAATTTCGTGCTGGGACAAAAAACATTGTGCCTTGAAGATGAAAAAGGTCGCGGGTATCTTTTTTTAGTTCATAATGACCAACTGAAGGGGTTAGTTGAATCCGAACCATGCGCAATAATTCGAGAGCTTGCACAAAAGTTAGGCGTTAGTCACCTAAGAGTTGTGGACTAATTAAAACTATTGAAATTGAAAAAATGTATATGAATTTAATGCCATAAACAGAAATTATTTTTTTACCAACCTAACAGTTAGTAACACTATAATATGTCGATTTTGACTTATCTGATGAACTACAATCTAGCCTCACAGAGAAATTAATGATGATCTTATAAGAAATTTATTGAAAATAAATATATTAACATCGACTAAGAAAATTAGAAAAATATTTATAATTATTAGAGAAAATTTTGCCATGTTTAAATTTTGAATATGCTTCAAAGCTTGACGATTGGTGTTTACTGGCTAAAAATAATTCAATGGATAGCAATTCAATTATTTGCTTGACTGATAAACTAAAAAATAATTTTTGAATTGACTGACAACTAAAAATGAAAAATGAGTCGAATACAGAAGTTTAACGAGAGAAATGAAGTGGAGATTTTTCATAAAAATCTCTGAAGGAGTGGGTGTAATTCTGTAAATATCTGAGGTATAACATTAAATTAATTTTTATTGTGGGAATATTACATATGAAAAAATGTTAGTTAACTTCATAATATGTTAAGTTTCGTAATGAAAACAATTAAGTTTCGAGACATAAAGTAAAAAAGGCTAAGTAATACTTTCAAAACACTTTCTGAATTATTGCACAAGTACATGAGATTGAAATTATATTTTAATAGTTACGATATTAATCGTGTACAAATAAAAGATGTTGATTCTGTTTTAAATAAAATCTTTGAGGTTAATATCCCTAGTAAAATGATTCAAAAAGTAGAATGTGTAAGTTTAATAAAAAAAATTAACTTAGTGTCCTTATTTCTTTCAATTCTTTGATTAATATTCATAATGTAAATGTGATTAAATACTATTTGGTCCATTTAATATCAATACAAAAGAATGCAAGTATAAAAATAAAAGAAATATATAGAAGGAATGTGGGTAAGAACTTATATTTCATTTTTAACGGAGGATTTCATTTTTGTTCCATTTTCAGCAACGAATTAAAAAACTATGTGATATATAGTTTTTTTTTAAAAAAAAACTACCATCATATTGATATTTGTAATAATCATCAAAGATAATATATATATATACATATATATATATATATATATATATGTATGTATGTATGTATGTATGTATATGTATTTATATAACGAAATAATAAATATACATTTACCATAAATTTTACATTACATATATTCATTTGGCTCGATTTTGATTAGACAATAATAAACTGTACTCGTGTTTATTCCAGTTTATATAACTGAATTTTATGTAAAAGTATATTATATATATATATATATATATGTATAATTATTTTTACATTATAAAAGGCTTAAATGATTAATAAAAACAGCAAAAAATACTATATAACTCCAATTTGGTGTATGTTTAAAGAATACAAAAAAATATATCACAAGTGAAGTGATAAATTCTTGAAATGTCTCAAAATAAGAAAAAAAATATTAAAATTAAATAAACCAATTTTTTGATTTTATCAAAAAGTATATTTAACAATTATAAAAATAAATTATCTTTAAATAGTTTCAAAGTTATCTATCAATACACAAATTCGTTAACAAAAATGAAAGGTTCAGAGGTTATTTCTTTTATAAATAGGAATTTTTTTAAGTATTTGACTGCTTCATTCTAATTTATTATAGAATAATATATAATAAATGTATATAAACATGTCTCAATAAATATATATATATATATATATATATATATATATATATATATGTAGAGAAGTTATCAAAAAATATCTATACTCAGTATGTTTTTCACTACTATTTTAATTCTTAAATATTCATAGAAAGGCTATCAACAAAAATAATATAGAATGTAAATTATTATTGCAGGTATAATTTTAGATAACTCTGCATTATTATATATTATACTTTTCATATTTATTTCTATATGTGGAGATACTTTTAATTATTTGGATATTTTAAAAAGTGAAAGAGTAATAATTTTTTAAAAATGAAACAATAGTGTACAAGAAAATATTAATATATAGTAAGCACAGAAATTAACACAAACAATTTAAAAAATATATATTTTGCATGTATTTTCTCTTAGGTAAGAGGATTTAAATTTGATTTTATTATTTTTTACACGATTTTACTATATATGGTATTTTTAACAAACCAACAAATTAAATATATATACACAAGTGTATATATATATATATATATATATATATATATATATATTGTTCAATATACTTGAATTTTATATAAGAAAATATTTCACAAAATTTCAGTTAATCGTTGTATTGAATTTTTTTTTCAATTTTTGTGTCAGTAAAATTTGTTGAAAATGTAGTTCAAGAATGATTAATATATTTCTACTATACTAAATGTTTTAAATAAATCGTTATAGAAGAAATAAGCTGAACATTCAGTAGTACCTAAATTCATTTATAAAAAAACTGAAATGTTATCTTACTCAAATATTAAATAAATTCATTAATATTTAATTAAATAGTAGCTTACCAAAATGTAAATATTTGTCACAAAACACTTCTACACTACACTACACTAAAAGCAAACTTGTACTAAATTAAATATAATATTATAAGTAATTATGCAATGCAATGCAGAATGTTTTCATTTATGTTCTAGTTGAAAATTGATTACATAAACATCTTGTATATATACATACTATAAAGATATACGTACATATTAATAATAATAGAACCTAAATCACAATTACATAATTAAAATAACAGGAATATTGATTCATTTTATGCTGCTTAAAGTAAATATTTTTTCTAAATATCTACATTATTTATGTATGATGTATGATATATGTAATAATTATCTAAGATATTTTATATTCTATTGGAAATTCGTTTTGAAAAATTTACAACGTTAATTATTTTTCACATACTTTTTCATACCTATTGAAGCTACTGGTACATATTTGATTTATTAGATTTAATTATTAATTAGGTAAATTTATACTTAATCAATTATAATTCTATTTTAAAATAAAATATTTTACCCGTCGTTTTAGAATTTTGATGTGAGAACCTTAACATTTAAGAAGACTATTTACCTTGGGCAAGTTTAATTTTACAAAACAGTAGTGAACATGTGGCGTTCGAAAAGGAATATATTAGGCATTGCATACTTTTCGCACTCCAGTTGAATAAAACCTTGTTGAAGCAACGAGAATGATATCTTCAGCTTTGATAAAAGGTCTTGTGACGCATAAAAGATGCAAAAAATGCTGAAACAGTGGAACAGGTCCAAAAACGCATTACTACTTATCATCAACTCAAATCAGCCATCCTTTTTTCGGCAAGAAATCCATCAGATCCTGACAGATGTACCAATGTTATTGAAAATAATGAAGGATATTTTGAGGACTGAAATATATTCCATTTTTCCATAAACATTATTTTTCTATAAAAACGGGACCGAATTAATTTCTATCCTTAATAAATAACTTCAATATGATTAAATTACTATAGTGATTGTACTCTATTATTAATGTTTTTCTTCGATAATGTATAAAAACAAATATTTTAACAAAAAAAAAAACTATCAAGATGCACACTTGAAAAACTTTTAAGTGTCTTTGCCAAAATTTAGCTTTCTAGTTTGGCAGGTTTCAAAGTAACAGTGTTACCCCATTATCATTTAATCTCTTTTCTTTATATATCAATATATGAAGATTAAGGTACTAATAATATGGACATTTGTATATCTGAAACGTAGAGTTACTTGAATATCTTGTATTATCTTAAGACATATCAGGCTGGAATTTTTGCATTACCATCGCCCGAAGACCAGCATCGTCAGAATCATTATCACTTTCAGAGTCACTAAACTGTAAATGAATTAAACGTGGGCGTTTTCTTTTTACAATAACGTCACTACTGTCAGAGCTATTGTTACTATGAAAATTACATTTTACAAGATATTTAATGTCATTACCACACTCGAATAAATTATCTGCACAAATTTGTTCTGACTATTTTATGATCTACATTTTACGAATATTTTATTATATCCAAAAAAAATGGATAAATAGAAAGAAAATAGATAAACTTAAACATCTCGCATTTTTTAAATATCCACACACACAAACGGTTTATTTTTGAATAAAGTATTTCTGTAATCAGTACCAAGTAATATATTTATAAACGCATTTGTTTTACGTTTGTAACATTATGTGACTCAATTGAAGCTTAAAAGAGCTTCTGAAATAAATATGTGTTCCATAAAAAAATAATTTTAATTTATTCGGATTTAAAAAAATGAGTCATTCATTTACTGCAAGACGCAAATGACGAATTTTCGTCATTTGGCTGTTGGTAATTGTTGTTGGTAATTATATATATTATATATATATATATATACATACATATATATATATATATATATATATATATGTATATATATATATATATGTATATATAATTGATGATTAACAATTGATTCATTTTTTTTTTGGTAGTTTTTAGTATTATATAAGAGTGATCCCTAATATTTATGTTTTCTGTTCTAGTAGTTATATTTTTTACTTCAAGTAATGTGTATATTTTCTTTTATATTCTCTATTCCTTTGTAATAATTTATAGGATTAACGTGGGATTGATTTTTTATAACACAAATTATCCTATCTTTTGATTCTCTCATATAAGTTTATATTCTTAAATTAAGTATAATTTACCATTTATAGTGTATTTTTTCGTTATGTTAATTGTTTTTTCTTTTATATTTGCAAACATTTTAATTAATTGTAACCACCAAATATAAATCCAAAAATAATATGTTTGTATATATATATATATATATATATATATATATATATAAACAAAATAAAAGTATTGAAAAAGAACTACAATATAAAAATACAAGACAAAATTGAGTAAAAGTAGAATTGTATATCTAAAAATACTTTTCAAAAATTAATTCTCTTCATGATACTCATTTAATAATATCTATCAATTTGAACTCGACGATCATGAATATCTTTCAACAATCTGTAAATTAATTTTCCTATATAAAAAATAATTTAATTTAGTGCAGCATTCGATGAATTAATCGTTTAAGAAATCATTTGTTAAAGAGCAAATTAACCAGAAGATTTGATAAGAATATGAATAATAGCTTAGAAAATTATATTTCTGTTGACATGCGATTTGGATGTTCTGGGTTTACCCGTTCTAGAACAGTCCATTACAATGATATATTCTTCAAATTGCTACGGTAGATTTTAGATAGATATATACGTCTTCATGGTACTAAATTAAAATAATTATACAATGAGACCGGCGACACACCCGCTTTTTTTATTAGCATTGCCACTTTAAATACATATGTGAATCAAAAAAAGAATTTTATTACTATCATTAACCGTTTGAAGCTGGGCGTGGATCTAGAAATTTATTGATGTTTTCCAAGGAAACTATTGGTCTCAAAGCGTTATCTTCTGAATGATATATTTAATGATTGCTAATCTGTCTCTAACGAGATTAAATTATAACTTTCTTTCATTACAAAAAAGATACAGTCGTCCAAATATCAGAGAAATATCAGTTTTTTCATTTAAAACCCTATAAAAATTGTAATGAGAATTAGCTCGAATATTTTTTTTCCAAAAGTACATCATTAGAAGAAAGTGTATAAAAAAATTCGAGACTGAACATCCAGGTACAAGTCGTGACCGATGTGAAACCGTTTTGTGATACTTGATTGTTTTAAAATTTTTCACTTTCAACAGTAATATTATTTCTGCAAATTTTCAATTGTAATCAATTTTTCTTCCTCAAATTATATGTTTACAATCAAGATATTTATTTTTCCTTGAATATTATCAACGATTTTCCACTATATATCAGACAGATGTGAAATTTCTAATGGATAATTTAAATTAACATATTTTTTCTTGTGACTGACAAATTTGCAATTTTTATTCGGTTTATGATAATAGAACGTCCAATTAATCGAAAAATATTTATTAAAAATTTTACCACCCTTTCCATTTCCCCAGATACAAAGGGTTTGACTGGTGTTCTAATACCTAAGCATTGATAAACACATAATTTTAAGATGAAATAATTAAGTATCCATGAATATGTTTGTATAATAATTGATACTGATTTTGCTGCGTACAATATAGTGAAATCATGTTTAACAATAGGTTTACGGGACGCGTCAATTTGACACAATTTAGGTTTCATGAGCAAAATTAAAGAAACTGTTACTATTTATCACTGAATTTTTTTGCTGACTTTTAATAATATCCGAGGTCAGACAATTAAGTAATGCGACCGATTTTTTTTCTCGGCCTGTGGTAACACTGCGAACCTGTAACTCCGCCACCGTAATAGCAGATCTCTACTCTCTCGATTGAGACCTTGACCACCCTTGTACGATCATTTTTTCGCCAGCTGTTTAGTGTTTTGTAACAACGCGCGAGTAGTGCATGTCACGAAAATGGAACAGAGAAATTTAGAGCAACGGTGCGCGATAAAATTTTGTGCAAAACTCGGCGAAACCGCGACAGAAACTTATGAAAAAGTGCTTAAAGTGTATGGTAGTGATGCCCTGAGTCGTAGTCAGGTGCTTCGGTGGCATGCCGATTTTAAAAAAGGCCGTGAGAAAGAAGGCGAGAATGAGCAAGTCCAAAGTGAAAACCATGTTGATTTGCTTCTTCGACAGCAAAGGGGTGATTCACAAAGAGTTCGTACCACCTGGACAAACCGTAAATCAAGTATTCTACCGCAATGTGCTCGAAAAATTACGAAAAAGGGTGCTCAGAGTGCGCCTAGAGATCGCGAAGACTTGGGTTTTGCATCACGACAATGCTCCCTGTCACAGTGCGTTCAGTGTCTTTCAGTTTTTGGCGTCTAAAGGCAACGCAACGTTACCACAACCGCCCTATTCACTGAACATGTCAACCTGCGACTTTTTCCTATTCCCCCATATAAAAAAATTCGTCAAAGGTCGACATTTTGACTCCGTTGAAGATATCCAAGAATCTGTGACGAGGGTACTCGGAGAGGTCCCACGAGAAGTGTTCCAGAATTGTTACGAAAACTGGAAAACTCGCTGGAATAAGTGTATAGATGCGGGAGGGGACTACTTTGAAGGAGATCGCAGCGATGTACCTTAATTTTTAAATATACTCGATTTTTGAATTTTGTCGCATTACTTAATTGTCTGACCTCGTAGTACGAATATATATACGAAATATATATATGTACGAATATATATATCCAAAGTTTCTTTTTTCTCAAACTTGCAGTCTTGAAATTAAAAATGTGTATACCTATATCTATGGCACGTGTTAATTTGACGCGATCGTAATGTAAGCATAAATGTTAGTAAATTTACTAACATTTATACTTGCATTACGATGAGTGAAGCCAATTGGCTTCATTCATGAAAGCATTACTGCAGTAATATACATGAACGTGATAAAAGAGTTAGTTTTTGAAGAAAGTAAACGTCAAACGTACATATAAACAATCCAGCGGCGATACTTCGAACCCGATATCTCAAATCTGAAGTGGATGGTATGGTATCATTGTTTATGTTCTACGTATTTACGCTTGGAAACACTGATTGCAGAAAGGGATAAGCATCAGAAGAAAAAACGAAACTCAGTATGTGAGTTTCAGTGATAGAGTGAAGTCGTTTTTAAATTTACAATTTCTATTAGTTTGTGTATTCAAGAATAAAGTACTAGTGTATTTTGTGTATAAGTAATATTGTGAAATTCAATTTTACCCTGTTCTGACAAATAGCCATTCTTTATTCATCCGAATATGTCTAGAAAAGGTGGTAACATATTACAAAAAATAATGAGTATAAGTGAGGAGTGCTCTGGCACAAGCTGTGAAGAGGAAGAAAACAAAGTGACTGAAAACGAGGATGAAATTGAGATTCTCGAATCAGATGAAAGTGGACAAACAGAGGAATCGTCAGAGAGTGAAGAGGAAAATTTCAGAATTTTCATCAAAGCAGGAAAAGCATGCATATCCCATCCGATTATGAGTCTGAGAATGACCCAAATATTCCCAGATCATCCCAAAATTTTGATGCAGGCTGTGATACAGAAATTGGGTTCGATGGAACAATTTGGAAGAAATTTGAAGTAGGCGGATTAAGTGTGTGTAAAAAATGCGCGGAATGAATGTTGAATATTAAAAGAATCTTAATACTAAAATAATGTTAAATATTATAAATTAAATATAAATATATATCTCATGGTTTCATTTATAAGTTAATAGTGGATAATTATGTTGCTTTTCAAGTTGTTTTTTAAAGAAAATGTATGATTTCGTTCATGCGTCAAATTGACACGTGTCCGTAGAGATAGGTATACAAATTCGCCGTAAACCTAGTGGTAAGGGTGAAAAGTTTGAATTTTATTTAGAAATGAAAATATTTTTAATTTAAAAATGTACTAAATATTTAATAAATTATAATGTTTATAGAAATCTGGATAATTTTTTTTAAAAAAAGGATGAACTAATGGAAATTACTTCACAGATTCGAGATAGATTAAAAATAGTGTATAACATTCAATACAAATCATGTTGAATACTGCAATACTAAACTCACAGTGAGATCTCGAGAAAAACGTGTCGTCGCTCATCGCACGTTATGTCTCTGTTCCGTGTCCCTCATCTTCTTTTAATTTCTCCCGCCGCCTCAACCGTGGGACCAGCGAAGCCAGGTTCTTGTTCTTTTTCCGTGCCGACGCCGCGCGCCAGGCGGTGGCCTGCCGCTGGAAGACCGTTCAATACTTCTTTACGTCGTGCACGCCGCCGCAGCCTCCAACCGCCGTGGCGATGGCCGTCGCAGGGGGAAAGACGAAGAGGACATGTTGAGCGTCGTTCCTCTGTACCCGACGTCCACCGTTTCTCCTCCGTTTGCCCTACTCAGATCTTACGACTCCACACCACACTTTGTTATTTTCATGTCGAAAAAGAACGGCGTCTTTATAATACGTAATGGTAATACGATCTCTTTTCGTATTCGTCAGTGTACGTTTCGATCAAAATCACATTTTTAATATATTGAATTATTACTGAAACGTTATCTTTTCTTATACTTGTTTTGTTTACATTCTTTACGAATTCACTATGCATAAAATACACAAAGGAATATTAAACGTGGCTTGTTTTAAACTAATATCGAACGGAATCACAAACGAAAATAGTTATAATAAAACATTTTTTGACGAAAGAATTTTTGTTTAATGATAAAATTAAATATTTTTCGATTTCTTATTATTTTTTCATTTTAAAAATTTTAAACTTTTGTATTATAATATAGTAGCAACTCACAAAATATTAGAACATGTAAATAGTAAGTGGAACATTATCTAATCATAAACAATGAAAATATATATATATATATATATATATATATATATATATATATATATATATAGTTGATAGGAAAATAATTACGGTTTTTGTTTTCTGAATTTTAATCTTAATTTTTGTTCATTGAATATGTCGTTTCATTGTTTTCATGTAAATATTGCTTCAAAATGCATTTTTCATTCTGTATTTTGGCAAAATTGACTTTGTCTTTATTATTAATTTTATTTTAAATTGGGGTACTGAATTAGAGGTTGAAAAGAAGAAAATAAAAGGATTTTACTGTATGAGGTCAAAACGGATGGCAAAGTAGCAGAAACTGCTCGTAAACTAAACGATGCTTTTGGTGTGGGTACTGTTAAGGAATGTACCATGTAATGGTAGTTTCAAAAATTTCATGCTGGAGACGAGAGCTTTGAAAATGAAGATCACAAGCGTCCTATTTCAGTTCATAACGACTAACTGAAGGTGTTAGTTGAATCAGAATAACGCAGAATTCGAAAACTTGCACATGGGGTTAGCCATCTAACAATTCTGGACCACTTAAAAAAGCTAGTGTATGAAACTGAATTCAAATTCGAAGGTCGTAAACCGCATTTATTTTTCTACAAACCTTATATATATATAATATAATAAGATATTTAAAGAAGCTGAAAACTATATAACAGAAATTGATATCCTTTTTTTGAAGATAAATAAACTAATTTTACAAGTTATTGCTTTTTATTTCTTGTAGAGTAAAATTTGTTCTTTTACAAATGAATTTTTCATTCTTCACAAACATTTAAATTTTATTTTTTTAAAAAAATGATTAATAATCTACTGATGAACATTATTAATCTGACATTTTTTTATTTTTAATGAAACCGAGTTTAGAGGCATAGAAAAAAATTTATTGAGACAAAAATTTTTCCATTATATAAATTACATATTTTTGTTCTTTATAAAAAAAAATCATTTTCATTTTCTATGAATCTTAATATATATTTATATATATATATATATATATATATATATATATATATATATATATATATACCTTTATTGTCAACCTAATCTGTTTATATCCTTTTGTTATTAGGTTGGTAGAAAAATAGCTACAGTTTATGACCTTCAAATTCATATACATTTACAGCTTAACGTGATTCTGATTAAACTAACGTCTTCACTTACTACTCCTTCAATTACTCGTACTTTAATCTCCTTAACCTTCAAGGGTGTCGTTCCCAATACGAAATTTTTGGAACCACCATCACACCGTACTTTCTTGAACAATACCCAGTTCAAAATCATCGTTTACTTTACGAAGAGTTTCTGCTGCTTTAGTTTTGAACTCGTATAAAAAATAGTTTTATTTTCTTCTTTTCCATCTTTAATTTAATAGCTCCATTTGCAACAAAATAATAATAATAGATCCAAAGTCGATGTTATAAAAATACATATCGACAAATGTAATTTAAAATGATATTAATATGAGCACAATGAAATGACATTTATTTAAAAAAAATAAAGTTAGAATTTAGTAAACAAAAACCGCATTTATTTTCCTATTAATCTATTATTTTACTAATTGTTGATCTACTCTTATTATTAAATTAATCATATTAAGAATGCTATTAATATCTTCTTATTTCATTGATAAATGTAAGTATAACCAAAAAAAATATAAGTACATACACTTTACAGATACACACGCATATATAAATATATATATATATATAGCTATTATCATAAAAAATCGAAATCAAGTTACTACGGTCAAGGCAAAGGTAAATGTATTGATCACTATGTTCTAATAATTTTGATTACATTATAATTAAGGACAACTTTTTTAAATACGGAAAAAAGTTTTTTAAATACTGACTTCTTTAAAACTTCTATAAAAAATTAAACAGGTTTCAAATATTTGGATTGATAACGTCTGCTCGTTTGTTTGATAATATTGTCAGGTATCATATTTCACCTACGTACATTGTCCTAGTTAATACAGACTTCCTAATATTTTCTCATAATTTCTGACATTTACAATACATCCTTTATTAAGAATTTCATAAATAAATATTATACTAATATTTTCTTAAATATAAGACTATAACAAAATAACATCGTTAAGTAAACTATATTTTTATCATTAATAACCCGTTTTATTATTTTCATATTTATATAATTCTGAATTATTTTTCAAATTTTAATACTTTTTCTAAAATCAATCCACAATTTTAATTAAAAACATTTATTGTATGTAGGTAAACAATTCTGTTTTCAATAAATTTCGCCGGTAAAAATGATATATTTTTTCTTTTTTTTTAATCATATTTTTAAATTAATTAATAAACTATCTTAAAAAGATATAATGTATAGATAATGATTTAACAAAAAATAATAATATATTAAAAAGAAAATATTCGTGAAAAAATTAATTATTTATTAATTTTATAATAATAATATTTTTTATGAATTTGAATCATTGTTTTCTTGATGGAATTAGAACCTGTCTATATGAAATTTATTATTACATTTCATTTCTGTTTTTTCAAGTTTTTATATTCAATAACAGAAAGTATTCAAAATGCATTATTAATTTCATGTAATAAGCATTATTAATTTCATGTAATTTCAAATTAAAATTATTTTTTTGATCAGATATCTTGTAGATTTATACTTTGAAACAGTAGTTAAACTGAATTTCACAAATAAATTAAACATGAAATACTACAAATCAAGATATTAAGAGATTTTCTATGCCTATGTACTGAAAATAATATAGATGATTATATTAATATCAAAGTACACATAAATTGTAAAAGTGAACAATGAATAATTTTGAACATTTTGATTAATAACACTTTTTTACTAATGAATTCTTTTGTCACAACTCAAAACTAATTTTTTAATCACAAATTTTCATTAATAATTATTCATCATTTCTGTTAGTTGCTTTTGCGTATTTCAATTTAAATTTTATCACTCACTAAGTGCTTACAGAACTGTTATTTACAAGAACATGATTAATATTTTTGATAATAAATGAGTCATTAAAAAATACTCTAAATTTTTATACTTTATGAATACAGATCAATAATTTAAAAGAAAAAATTCTAAGAATTTTCGGATAAATGTGCGAGCAATTAACAAATTTTTAATTGTGAAAAAAAAATAATTAAAATTTATTGCTGTGGAAACTGAACGTAAATCAGATAAATTTCTTATTTCTTAATAAAATCACAAGCATCAATAGAAACTGGTTTATTTTAATAGAAAATTTTGTAAATATTGATATTTAATTTTAAGAACACACATTTTTCCACTGTTTTCTAGAAATAATTATACTAAATGATTTCATAAAAACAGTCTTATAAAGACAGTAATATGATGTCTTCGTGGGAATTCTGGAGCTTTGCTGCCTGAAATGCAATAAGCAATACCGACGATGTGCTACAAAAGTTTGCTAATACTTAGAGCAAATCCTCAACCCGAGATATTGTCTGCAACACAAAACATCAGCTTCAGTATTAGATGCATGCAAAATCATAGTATGATAAGGGACAAACTCGAGGGTCATCTGGTTACGCAGAATGAAGTTCTTATAGAAATTCTAAAAATAATATAAATTTTATTACTAAAAAATATGAAAGACTACCATTCTGTTCCAAAGTAAAAATAATGATTGCTGTACATCAAAAACTTATAAAAAAAATTCATAACCAGAATTAAAATGTCTTTTTGTAAAATATTTTTAAATTAATTTTCATAAGGCACTTAAATTAATTATACACTTTGAACAAATTTCAAATAAAAGCAAATAAATATTTTTTTAAAAATAAATTGATTTTATTATTAATCTTCTCTCAAAACAAATTAGGCTCTGTTATATTTACTTTAAAATATACTAAAGTTATAATAAAAAATCACAGACCTTGACACATTTAATAACTATATAGCTCATTATCTATTAATCACCTTAAATTCCATGAGTTATGTAAAAATTAAAAAAAAATAATTATAAAAAAGAGAAATAATATTTTTTAAATGTGTGTGTTCCATACTGAATTAATGCATATTATTTATATTCTGTTATAAAATAATTTTCATACTTACTTCTATATAAATAAAGCTGTATTATTTACTTTTTTAAAATAATAAAAAAATATTGTTTCAATAAATAAATGTACGTCATTCAAAAAATATATAGTATTTTCTCAAAATATTCTCCTCGTTATGATATAAAATGGAATATAAATTAAGTTTTAGATGAACGAACAAACTTTGTTTTTTGATATTTTAAACTTTTAATTTTTTTATTTGTTTTTAAATTTGGAGATAAATGTATAAAACGTGACAAACATACATATATATATATATGTGTGTGTGTGTATATATATATTTATATGTACATATATGTATATATATACATATGTATATATATATATATATATATATATATCAAAAAAATAATGTGTGTTTTTGATAACTTAAATTAAAATATTTTTATATAAATTTGAAAACTTAATATTCATATAAAAATATTTTAATCGAATTCCTACTAACTATTTATATACGTATTATGGTTTTAATTTTAAACAAAGCTATCATTAGATGACCATTTAATTTCATGAGGTATCTAGAATCAATAATTAAATACTATTAAATTAGTATTTAAAATACGAAGGAATATTAAAATCTATAAATTGATACTTTTATTTAATTATGTAGCTAGTTATAATGAATAAATAAAATAATTATATGTTTTTAAAGGTTTTTAAATCTTAAATTTAGCAAAATAATGAACAAGTGAATAAAATGTGTTATAAAAAAAAAAACAAATAAAAATAAATTTCCCTTATACTTTCACTTACATTTTATCATAAAGTAAAAATATTTTTCATTCATAAAATTGCTGTAAAATTCAATACATTTTTCTTTAGCGACCTTATTGTTTATCCTTATGTATTATGGACACTATCAGTTTTTTAAAACTACAATAGAATTTTACATAAATACCAATTGGGACGAACATAAATGTGACGAATTAATAATATACCCTTATATATATATATATATATATAATAATTAAAAATATTGATTTAATATTTTATATAAAGAATCCCGTCCCATATCTTTGCAAATAACGCTCAGAGAAAAGCAACGAATGAACGGAAAACGAATGGCGGCGTTATACGAAAGCACACGAAAAGCTCCCTAGCTGTCCGAGCTTTCTAGCGAGAGGAGAGGTGGTGCACTGACGTCCCGCCGTATCGGCTTTCTTCGTTTTTAAGTAAACCATGGGGGGTGGTAGTAGCTCGCCAAAACAGAAGGCAAAAGAAGGCGTCGAGCATAGAAGGAGCGCCGCGAGAGACGAGCGATCGACGGGAGCTATTCGTGTTATATCTACAGGAAGCTGTCAGGTGGTCGACAGAAAAATGTCTTCTGTTTGTGAATAAATTTTCTTGTGTCAATATTTTGATATTTTCGTATGTATGCGTGACCGATCTATATAAATAAAGATCACATGTTTTTCCTAAGATATATTGTTGACAATTCATTATCAATTGAATACGAAATTGAAAGTTGATTTTTGTGTAATTATTTACACGTACAGACAAACACACATGCACATAAACACATACACACACACAAACATATATATATATATATATATATATATATATATATATATATATATCATTTTACAATCCTGAAATTTCGACATACATTGTATTTATTTTGTTTTTGCTTACTTTCTTACTAGAAGAAAAGAAATTAAAATTTTATTCTCTCTCTCTCTCTCTATATATATATATATATATATGCAACGTTATATATTTAATATTTGTAATCTGTTTCGTTTTTGTATACCTGAAATTTGAAGTTATTTATAAATATATCGTATTTTTTACTATTTGGCTGTAGAAAAATAATTACGATTTATAACCTACAAATTGATATACATTTTTTAATTTAAGTGATTTTACGTGGTTTAGAACTGTTTGATGATTAACGCCTAACTTTTTTTAAAGCTCTTGAATTGTTGTGCATGATTGATTCAACTAATGTCTTCATTTGGCCGTTATGAACTGAAGGATACCCGAGAACTTATTCACCTTCAAGCTTCTCGTTACCTGCACAAAATTTTTGGAACCACCGTTGTACCCTACGTTTCTTAATAATACCGAGACCAAAAGTATAGTTTAATTTACGAGCAGTTTTTGCTGCTTTACTATCCATTTTGAACTCATACAAAAATTGCTCTTATTTGCTTCTTTTCCATCTTTAATTAAATATCCCAATTTAAAACAAACTTTATAATAAAAGCAAAGTTGATCTTACTATAATATAGACTGAAAAATGCACTTTAATATGATATTAACATGAGCACAATGAAATGACACTTTCATTTAAAAAAATTAAGGTTAAGATTCACAGAACAAAAACCGCAATTATTTTTCTACTAACCTAATATTTTCAAAGCGAATATCTAAATATATTCATACGTGCTTACTTTTTTTCATGAATTACTTTGCCTTATTTATAACAGCCTTGGCAAGTAGTGACTTTAGCCAAGGCTGTTCAACCAAAATTTGTTTGTATTTTTTCAACTAAAATTTGTTCATATGTTTGCTGGTAAATACTGGAAATCGAAAGGAAGATGTATGTATTTATTATGTTGTATTTAACGATTCCATGTTTTATTATGTGTATATCGAAAAATAAATTTGTTCCATTATCCTTTTAGTCAACCTCGTTTATGCATAAAAGTCGAGATCATTATTGACGACATTATTCTGATCAAAGATCTACCTTCTGAAGTGAAACGCAGTAAATTTTGAATGTTATTTATTGATTGTTATTATTTTTTATACTAGTTTGTTAAAAATGATACATTTTATAATGTATTGTTATAATAAGTGACTGATTTGAAAGGTTAACTTTTATCGAAACATCATATGGTAAGTTTATAAAGTAAATGTATGGAAAAATTATAAAATACCAGTTACTGATAAAATTTTAGAACATAAGTTAAATATTCAAGTAAAACAAATTTCATAACTTTGATCTATTTCGATTTTATGTTTGTGTAGAATAATTAGAGCAAATTATAGAATAGTACGAGTTAGAAGAACTATTACAGTTAAAGGAATTATTAGTAACTTGTACATTTATAATAACATTATGACATCATCATTGAAAAATAATAAAATACATCTTAAAGAAGATTGATATGTTCGACAGGTAGTCATACAATTTTATTTTTCATGTAAAAAAATCATTGTGAGCAAATAGCTTGTATTCTTTATAATGTGCCTCAAAGTTATATCATTATAGTTTAAGCTAATTTCTCATAAAAATATGACTAAAAAGACATGTATTTACAATATATACGAGTATATATGTGTGTATATACATAAATATATATATATATATACATATATATATATATATATATATATAAAGAGAGAGAAAGGGAAATATTAGGTATGCCAATTAATTCGGTACCTTTTTTTACATAACGAGTGTTTACTGAACATTGAAATATATTTCAATCCTTGAAATATCCGTCAATGTTTTATATAAATTTGCTCCATTTGTCTGGTAACTGACGAATTACTTGTCGAAAAAAAGGTAGAGGATTTGAGTCGATGTTGTTCGGAATTCATTTTCGGAACGCCTTAATTTTTTAGAATTTTTTATAAGTTTTATGCATCACAATATCTTCCGCTAAAACTGAAAAAATCATTCCAGTGGCTTAGGTAACATTTTTTTCAAATGGAATGCGAAAAGTATCAATGTCTAATATGCTGCTTTTTGGACGCCATTATTTTCACTAATGTTTTGTGAGGCTATGCCAACTGTTTGACCAAGATATATAGTTTTTTTAAATGTAAAGTTTGGCACTTTAAAATTTTAAAACAACGAGAATATATTTTAATTTAATACAGAGTTATGACTGATTCAATTTAAAGTCAATGAATTAATTTTTACACCTAATTTATATATATATATATATATATATATATATTATATATATATATACATAATCTTTTTTTATGAAAAATAACAATAAGTAAAAAAATAAATTATCTCAAATTAAATTTATTTGTAGACAAAGTAGCTCTTGATAATATAAATGTAATTCACAAACTCAACTTGCTAGGGTTAGTAATAATAGAAAATTTAAACTAGATATTTAGATGTTAAAATATTTCACAATGACGTTTTTGTAAGAAATCAAGAAAGCAATTAAAATACTGTCAAGCCAAAAGGGAACTTGGATCTGTATTACTTTATAAGAAAAGTATGCTTCTAGCTAAGAAATTTGATATGTAAATAGCAACTGTGGAAATTGTATAAAAAAATTAAGTATAATAGGAAATATTTTTTTCATATAAAAGTGCTAGTAATATTAAATACAAAAGAGATTTTTACCAAAAATTGGAAGTAATTAAATTGTTTTTAACAATTTTTAAAAGAAATGTGATTTGTTAGTTTCTTCAGTTGATATTTTAAAATACTAAATGTTATAGTAATACTTAAATTTTAAAATACTATACTAAAACTAACCAGAACAAGTTTAAGTGAAAAAAAATTCAATATGAATATATTAACACTAGTTAACTTCATGAAAAGAAATTACTTTCGAACTTTTTTTTGACTAGATTAAATAAAACTCACCGTTTATGCTAAATATTCTCTAACTAGTGTGTAGCCCGTCAAAATTGTGAAGAAAATATAATATACATAGAAAAAAAACTGTTTATTGGTTTTTACAACATAATACATTTTAACATAAAAATACCTAAGAAGGAAACTTAATGAATTAAACTTAATCCTACGATCTGACACAGAAACACTATTTCTTGACACCATAAATTCTCGTCACTTTGCTCGCAGGAAAAATTGACGAGAAATGTGGTTTCTTATTATTAGAGAAAATATAAAAAATCTGAAAAACTATATATTTTTGCCTCTTAAAAAAGCATATATATATATATATATATATATATATATATATATAAACCGAATATTAGTACACAGAATCCAAAACTGATATTTGCATTGGATATTATTATAAGGTGTATTCAATTTATTTAAGTTTATTTCAGTTTTAAAAATAAATTTACATGCAAGGTTTTCCAATAAGAACGCAATTTTTTAATTTGAAATTAAACACAGAATTAGTGTTTAAATTTCAAGTTTCTTTACTGTAAATAATAGGTGGAGGTATGCTGTATAAAAATGAAATATAACATGACCACCACGTCCTATTTTACAAGTAACAATTTTTTGTTAAAATTTTCAATAACTCTTTTAAATAACTGGAGTTCTATCTTACCAATTAATCTTCGAAATTCATCTTTTAGTTCGGAAATTATTTATGAATTATTGGCGTGCCCCTGTCCTTTAACGTGACCCCAAAGAAAGTAGTCCAACGGTGTTAAGTCGTAGGATTTCAGTGATAAATTAATGTCTCGATTTTTGGAAATAAAGAGACTAGGAAGTTTCATCCTCAATAAATCATTTGTTTCACCAGTTGTGTGACATGTTGCACCACCCTGGTTGAATCACATGTCTTCCAGAATGATATTATCTAATTCTGCCCTCAAAAATTGAGTAACATGTTTCGGTATCTTTCTCTATTCACAGTAATTTCTTAAGAAGACTGATTCTATTTCCAATTTCATGTTTTAGGTCGGATATTGTTTAACGATTACTGGCGCACACTTGTCCTTTACCGTGACCCCAAAGAAAGTGCGCTAGAAACAGTCACTCTTTTTGTATGCAGTAGCTCCTCAACAATCAGCTTCGGATTTTCTTCACCCCAGAATTGGTAGCTGAGCTTGTTGACTTATCCATAGAGTTCGAAATAAGCTTCATCGCTAAAGATAACTTTTTCAGAAAAAAGTTGTTGTTGTTCTAGTATCCAATTAACAGATCTCCGACCCAGTGAATGACCTGCTAGCTTCAATTCTTATGTTAATTGAAACTTATAAGCCTTTAGAAATAAATCCTTATACAAAATACACCATATGGTCGTCCGTAAAAGACCCAATTTATGTGTGTAGACGATATGGAATTGATACTCCTGGCTCTTCCGATGCATTTTTACCAACCAAGTCAATGTTTTCTTCAGAACGAGCACTACGAACACTTACTGATGTTTCTTTATCTTAAACCGATCCAGTCTCTTCAAATTTACTAACTAATTAAAGAGTTGTTGATTTAGATGGACGATTATGTCAAGAATAAATATGGCATAATTTATGAAATATACTTTTTATAGGACATCCGTTTTTATAATATAATTACATTATTTCAATTCATTTTTTTGTTGTATATAAAGTAATAACTAAAAATGGTAATGTCAAAACTTACCAAATGTCAAAAATAGAGCTGTAGTTTGACATCTATGAAATATAACCTCTTAAAAAGCGCATCCCTATTGGAAAACATTTATAAATCGTTATTTTTGTATTATGTACACAATAACCTTACTTTATTTCTTTTGTCTTTCTGTTAATAACTTTTTGTCGTAGATAAATAATTAATAAGGCATTTAATATTTTAAAGACAACTTTTGTTCCCTTTGGAAATATATTCTATAAGAGGATGAAATAAAATAGCTTAAAAACACATATTAAAGTTATAAATAAGTAATTAAAACAGTATTAAATATTGTTTTTCATCATTTTCATCAAAAACTTAGTTGAAGATTATAAAAATGTTGAAAAATATTATTTTGAAAACTTATTGAAAAAAACGCTCTTAATAATTAATTTAAGAAGATTTAATAAAATTAAAAATGTATTTTATAAATATTATCTTTCTATGAAAATGTTGGTATTAAATACACACTAGAATTAAAATATTGGTTTTTCTCTACCTAAATAAATATTTAAATACACGCGCATATCAGGAAGAATACCGAAATCGACTACATAGTTTATTAAAAATTACTACAAAATTACATATAATTAAAGATGTATTTAAGTAGAAGTTTTCTTTATTCGAACGAAAATAATCAATAGAATTATATTGTCAGCATGTCGATAAAAATATCAAGTGTCTTTTAAACAGATGGTACTAAATAGCAATTCGTGAAAGGTACTAATTTGCGGTCAAAGTTGTTCATCTTCATCCATATAATTTACTCTATTGGAATATTTTTTTACTGGTTAGTGTATTCCCATTGCGTGTTTCAATAAACAGGTTATTATGCTTTTTGTAAAGAGACAATATCATTTTTTAAATATTTTAACATGGTGAGTGACAATAAAATTCAGTTGGTATGATTAATCAGTACGTGTATATATATATATATATATATATATATATATATATATATATACATACATATATATATATATATATTTATGAAGAAGAGAGAGAGGAAAAGAATAAATTCATTTTTATAATTGTTTTATAAAGTACCTACGACAAATATTAAGTATTTAATAGAACACTTTCTTTAATGTTATGATATATATATATATATATATACATATATATATATATATATATATATATATAATATTTGAAATGAAAATCATTGTTCAATAGCTCAATACTCTAATTTATTACTAAAATTGACACTGAAAAATTTATTGAAAAATATTCATTTTCTAAAAAAAGTAAATATAATTGGATAAAAATCATTTGGTTCAAGTATATTCTGGTTATAAATTCTGGTAAAAAATATATAAATACGATTACATATAAATTATTCTTAAACAATACATTGAAAGACAATTCTTTGAAAATATAATATTATTAGTAAGTAGAAAAAAATTGTGACCTTTATTTATGACGTTTAAATTCACTTATATTTTTTTAATTTAAGTGGTTTTAAGTGGTCTAGAACTGTTGAAATGACTAACACCTAACTTTTGTGCAGCTCTCGAATTGTTGTGTGTGGTTCTGATTTAACTAACGCCTTCAATTGGTCATTAGGAACTGAAGAACGATATCCGCGAACTTCTTTATCTTCAAGGTTCTCGTCCCCAACACGAAATTTCTGGAGCTACCATTGCACAGTACTTTCCTTAACAGTACCCACACCAAAATCATCGTTTAGTTTACAAGCAGTTTCTCTTGCTTTACTATCCGTTTTCAACTCATACAAAAGTTCTCTTATTTACTTCTTTTATTCTTTAATTCAATAGTTCAATTTAAATCAAAATTAATTATAAAACCAAAGTCGATGTTGCCTAAATACAGACCGAAAATGCACATGATATTACCATGAACACGATGAAATAACAATTTCATTGAAAAAAGTTAAGGTTAAAATTCAGAAAACAAAAACCTCAATTATTTTCCTACAAACATAATATAATAATATCCTTCGTAATGGATCTAATCTGAGCAGATTTAACATTAATCGACCTAAACTGATCTGAATATTATACAAAAATATAAAAAGAGTGCTGTCAAAAAATTATGTTTTTTAAAAAATATATTTTTAAATAATTATCTTCCTAATATTGCCTTTTAAAGAAATGTACTATAAAAAATCTTCCTTTTAATACTTTTCCTAGTACGTGGACATTTAAACCGTCCTTTATTAGATTTTACCAATATATTATAGATTAATAATCACTGTTAAATCAAAATTTATTACTTCGGAAATATTTTTTTTAATTTTGTTTCAAAATTAAAAAGTAGTAAATTTAAAATATAGTTATAAATATTCATGTTTAAGATAGAATATTCTGGGGTACAATAACAAATAATGATGTAATTTTATTGACATTCCTCTTCAATTTATTCTTAAAATTTTTATTAAATAAGACAGAGTTCGACATAAAAGAAAACAGTTTTTATTCCAGTCACAAGCACTTCTCTGAATGATTTAACATTTCTATTAACTAATTTTCATTATATTTTTCTCCTATATAACTTTTGTTTATTTTCTATGCGAATCATACTTACCATATACAATTTTTTTTTCTTGAAAACGGTTTAGATTTTTGCCACCATAAATAACATACTGAAATCCAAATTTATGAAATGCAGAATTCAAAATTTACGACAATCAAAACTGATCGTACGGGAAACTCAGACCTTTTCGATCTGTATTTTGGTAATAACGACTTTGGTTTTATTATTAATTTTGTTTAAAATTGGGTTATTGAATTAAAGATGGAATGGAGCAAATAAGAGCAAATTTTTGTAAGAGTTCAAAACGGATGATAAAGCAGCAGAAAATGCTTGTAAATTAAACGATGCTTTTGATGTGTGTTCTGTAGTGTGGGTACTAGGTGTTATGGTGGTTCTGAAAATTTTGTGTTGGGTACAATAGCCTTGAAGATGAAGGAGATCGAGGACGTCCTTTTTCTGTTCATAACTACCAACTGAAGGCGTTAGTTGAATCAGAACCACGTACAATTCAAAAGCTTACAAAAGTTAGGCTTTAGTCATTCAACAGTTCTGGACCACAAATGAAAAAGTGAATATGAATTTGCACGTCATAACCCACAAACATTTTTCTGTCAACCTAACAAAATAAAACAACTCATTAAATTGACAAATATTATACGTTCACTTCAAATTCTTTAATTTTATAATTACTAATTATATATAAGAATTTTGAGAAAAACGAAGATACTACATCATCGAATTAAAATAATTTAATAAAGACATTCATTATACTAATAATCGATCATAGACTGAAGATGGTAAAACTCTACAATTTTCAGGAAAAATGTCGAATCTTCTGTTTTAATATATTAATACAATATATATAAATATATATTATTCGATTTTTTATTTCATCATATTTACAAATATTGAAATCTCTTGGGAGCTCTTTATGCATTTAAAACAAACAATTCTGTAATAAATGATAATATACATGAAAGGGTCTAACTTGAACTCAGATACATTGATTAGGAACCCGACATGAAAACTATTCGACAGTGACGCCTTTTTAGTGTAACACAATGTACCTAGCAAGACTCAATAATTATCTACACCGATATTTCAGCACAAATACAGTTCAAGGTTAATAGTTATGACTTCATAAAAATATATAACTGGTCTTTGAGATGTACAAATTTTAACTTTATGAACTATAAGTTGTTAAATGTATGTGATAAATGTTGAAGACAGTTGAAGAAGAATGAATAACAGTTGAAGAAAATAAGCAATTATTAACTTATTTTAATATTTCTGAAAATTTTTATAAATCGATTAAAAAGTATTGATGCATTTGTGAAAATAAAACAAAACATGTGTTAATAATAAAAAATAGAAAACGGCAAAGAGTTAGTGACGTCTTTAAAAAGTTATTGGTACAGCTTTAAGATTATTTTTTTTAAAAAAAAACCTGAATTAAGAAAAAAATACTGAGAAGATGTAATTTTTAATATTGAAAATAGACACACAAATCAGATCTTCAGTGAAAAGCATAACAATTACTTTTCCATATTTTATTTAAAAAATATTTTACAATTAATAAAATGGCAATGTTTTTAAAATCTGTCAAAGTAAAGTTTGAATACTGAAAAACTTGATATGCATAGATGAAAAAACTTAACGACAAAATTCAAATAATTATCACTTTTACTTTCATTAAAAAATTAACATATGAGTTTGAATTTTTTTTGGTAAATATAGATAAACTTAAAATACTTTGAAAAAAATAGACGCATTAAAATTTAATTACTGATCTTTTAGACAAAAATCAATCAAATCTGAATAAGTATAATGCTGTGTTATTTATCTATATATTATGAATTTAAATCGAACACTGTATGATACATTACCTTCTTTAAAAATATTTATAAAAAAATAAAAAATAAAGCAATTGAAGAACATTTTTTTAAAAAATAATTAAAATATATACTTGTGTTATATTTCAGAAAAGAAGATAAACGAGTATTATAACTAATCTAAAACAATATTTACATACATAAAAAAGTGTTTATACTCGTTAAAAAAACATAAATGAAAATTTAACTATGATGTAAGTAACTTTGTACCTCCAAAGTCAGTCACAATATCATAATCCATATTTTGCTTTTTTGTATGAGAATAAACTAAAAGTAGTAGTAGTCGATTTATATTATTTAATTTGAAATCAGAATACACAATTGATTTATGGCCTAACTCCAAAAATATATGCAATTTTAGTATCATTATACTATTTATAAAGTTTCTATTTTTTATTGATTACTGATTTTATGCATTTCAAATAAATACTATAAATTTGAAGAAGTAAGAAGTATAAAATTATATAAGTTCGCCACAGTAAATGTTATATGCCACAAAAGAACACATTTTTAAACAATATATCTTTAAAATGCTATTTTAGGAAAAGTATATAAAATAATATACAAAAATTCGCTCTCTCGTCTATTAGTCTAATAACAACACATTTGCTAAAATTCTATGGTATATATCTCTATAAATAACAATATTTATACTTATAAACAAAGACAATAAAAAATAAATGATACAATTAGTCCAAAATCAAAAATTTTAATTTTAGTCTTTTTTACATGTATACTTTAGGAATTTTTTTAATTGAATTGAACTAATGAAAATAACCTGGAACATTCAACAACCTGTATTAACCAATACAAATTAAAAAGGGGACAAACTGAATTATAGAAATATTTTCTACTCTTTGACGTAAATTAATTCCTTATAAATAATTTGTATATTAATTACTAATCACGACATTTATCAGCCCATTTCATCTTCTAGACATTATAAGATAATTAAGCGTTACATAAAACACTATACTATAGAAAAACTTATCCAGTTTATTTATTAAGATTTTAATTTTAGATATATGTATTTTTTATACAAGTGGTTAAATTTTATGATATAGTATAAGTTACATAAATATAATATTATATGTATATATATATATATATGTATATATATATATATATATATATATATATATATATATATATATATTAGGTTAGTAGGAAAATAACTGCTGTTTTTGTTTTATAAATTCTAACCTTCATATTTTTCAGTGAAAGTGTCATTTCATTGTGTTCATATTAATATAATTGTAAAGTGTATTTTTCGGTCTGTATTTTGGTAAAATCGACTCTAGCTTTATTATTTACTTTGCTTCAAATTAGTCTACTGAATTAAAGATCGAAAAGAAGCAAATAGGATCAATTTTTTTGTTCAAAACGGATGGTAAAGCAGTAGAAACTGCTCGTAAACTAATAATTGGTATGGGTACTGTTCAGGAACGTATAGTGCAATGATGGTTCCAAAATTTTGTGCTGGGGATAAGAACCTTGAAGATGAAAAAGCACGCGGACGTTCTTCTTGAAATCATAACTGATGAAGTGAAGATATTAGTTGAATCAGAATCATGTACAATCATTCGAGAGCTTACACAAAAGATAGGCGTTGGTCATCCAACAGTTCTAGACCACTTAAAACCAATTAAATTAAAAAAAAATGATGAACGTGAAGGTCATAAGCCGCAAATATTTTTCTACCAACCTAATATATATATATATATATATATATATATATATATATATATATATATATATATATATATGTGTGTGTGTGTGTGCGATTCTGGACAGATTAAATTTTCAAATTCCATTACCTCTTAGACAGTAGTGTTAAGTAAGTAAAACTCAACTCTATGTTAATTGTAATATTTTCTCATTTTTTTATCAAGGATTATCAATTTTATAAATTCTTATTTATAGAATATTACAGTTTCAAACAAAATTATTTATTAATAATTTCTATTTAATATATATATATATATATATATATATATATATATATATATATATATATATAATTAGGAACACCCCGATTTAAGACGCTTCGTTTAAAGCCATTTCAGACTTAAGTTGTAAAAAATTCCCTCCTCGACTCGATATTAACGACTTTGTTTCACACTTTCGTCACTTAATGGAATTAAAAAATTCCAAATTTGCTTCATTAAATGTGTATTTACAATAGTGTCATAAAATATGCACATGTCCATTATGTATACACATTAATCCAAAATGTGACTTAATTTTTGCTTGGTATACGCGTATGTACAATCTGGTCCGATTTAAGTTGTTTCAAGTTGAGTCGTAATTTTGCGGAAAGTAACCCCGTCGTAAATCGGGGTGTTCTTGTTTGTATATATATATATATATATAAATATATATAATGTATATTAATATATAAATATTATATATATATATATATATATATATATATATATATATATATGTATGTATATATATATGCATGATTTTCAAAATAGATTTAAAAAATTAAAATAACATAATGAAAAAAATATAAAAAAAATGTATATCAGAAATTCTAAGAAGCAAACTACCTGAAAAAAATATATTTGTAATGTTAAAAAAAATTTTATAAAAAAATTATGTACCCCTATAATAAAAAATTAAGTTTAACTTATTAACAGAGTTTGTAAGAAAAGAATTTATTAACTTACTCTGTACTGTAAAGAAAATAGAAAGATATTCTAATAAATTTCTAGAAAAAAAGCATCATTACATTATTAGTCGATGAATGTTTAAAAGATTAAGATATATATTAATACTCATAAAAAATGTAAATTTAAAATAATATGTGACTGCTTTTATTTGACGTAAAAATATTATTTTCTAATGATTTTGTATTTCATGTATATTTTTTTACACTGACATTTAAATATAATAATTTACATATAATCAGATTTAATAATGAAATAGAAAAAAAATTTAAAAATTGTTGTTCGAGAATAATTCTGTACTGTATCTATTATAAATTTGTGTTTCTCTAATCTCTTGTAATGTTATTCCACTCAATTTACTACGAACGTGCTCTAATATTCATAAACATTTATGTATACATCAAGATCAAATTTAATATTAGAGTTATATGATAAAAACTTATATTTTCAGATGATGATATTTTCGGTAAAATGTTTAAATGTGACTAGATATTCCTTTATTGCTTATAATAAAATATTTACAAATATTATAAACGATTCAAATGATAATAAATAACAAGAAAAATAATCGAAAATTATATTCAACTCTTTGGGATCTGATGGTCACAAAGATTTATCTGATATAAATTATTATTTTTTAATGAACATTGTATTTATTTTACAAATATAACATAACGAACACTTTTATCAAGTTTTTAAGCAAATATGTATGCTAACCATTTAAAATTTGCAATATACTTTATTCCAGGTTTTTAAAAATGTTAAGAAATACAAATATACAATTTAGGTATAATTTTGAGATAATAAATTAAGAGAAATAGTTCTTATTGATAACTTTTAAGTAAGTTCCGATAAGATTAATTTTATATTAAAAGTGAATAATGTGCTATTTTTTTCTAAAAAAAGTATTATATATAGAATACTACTTCTATTAGGTTGGTAGGTGAATAATTGCGATTTATGACACATTTAAAATTCATAGATATTTCAATTTATTTTTTTATATTTTCTATCTGTTTTAAATGATCCAGAACTGTTGGATGACTAACGAATAACTCTTGTGCAAGATCATCAAATATTGTATGTGTTTCTAATTCAACTAACGACTTCAATTGGTCGTTATGAAATGAAGAAGGACGCCAGGGACCTTCAAGGCTACCGTCCTCAGCGCGAAATTTTTGAGACCACTATTGCACCTTAAGTTCCTTAACAGTACCAACACCAAAAGCATCGTTTAGTTTACTAGCAGTTCTGTTGCTTTACCACCCGTTTTGAGCACATACAAAAAAATATCTTACTTGCTTTTTTCCATTTTTAATTCAATAGCTCATTTTGAAGAAAAATTAATAATAAAATCAAAGTCAATGTTACCAAAATACAGACCTAAAAATGCTCTTTAAAATGATATCAACATGTACACGATGAAATGATACTTTCATTAAAAAAAATTAAGGTTAGAATTCAGAAAACACAAACCGAATGATTTTCCTACCAGCCTAATAAATAAACTGAATTTAAAATACTAGTGTTTTATGTACATTTTGAATTTTATTTTTCATTCTAAAGGAACCTAAAATGTCATTTTGAAAGATTACATTTTAATAAAATTCAAAACAGCAAAAATAACAAAAAGTCATATATGCATATTCACAATAATTAATATTTTTATCCTACCAGATTAAATTTACTGAAGTATTATTATCAATTTATCATATTAGTAAAAAAATGATTCTACATGTATTCAATTTCAATGTTTAACCTATTATTCCATTAGTAATAATATTTACTAAAGATTTTTATGTTTAAGGAAATAGTATTCTTCCACAAAAGTATATTTAATAGAAAAATATATTAAATTACCTAATTTTCATTAATAAAATATTTCTATAAATACATTAACGATAGTATAGATACATTTACAGGGAACAGAAAAGAATATCAAAGTACAAAAAAATCTGTATAATTTTTCTACTTCTTGACATACCAAAAATGATGGAATCTCCATTGAAATTTGTATAATTATGTATCAAAAATGATAAATAATTGAACATTTTTGGGTAAAAAATGTGTTTCTGATTCGCGGAGTGAAAAATGATTCATTTATTAAAGTGATAGAAAGAATTAACGCAAGGTATCTGTAATGAAAAGTGATGAAGTTTAATGAAGTTGAGATCTATTGAAGTTATACAGGATGTCTAAATCTTTTATGTAAAAATTACATTCAATCTTAATCAATTCGCAAAAAAAAACAAAATAATTGATTAAAATAGGGGAAATAATTTTTCAAAATTCTTATAATAAAGTTTATTTTGAATTACATAACGATTTATAATTTATTCTCCTGATTTTTTTATTAAACTAAAAATAAAGTTCAATATTTCATTAAGATTTTTCATTAAAAATAAATTAATTAATCTGTTTTATCCTTATGAAAAGACATAATGAAATAAAAAAAATCTCCCAAGAAGTATTAGGTTGGTAGAAAAACAGTTACTGTTTATAATCTTCAAATATACATTTTTCTCTTTTTAATTTTCCTACCTATTTTAAGTGGTCCAGAACTGTTCGCTGACCAATACCTAATTTTTGTGCAGGCTGTTGAATTATTGTGTGTGGTTCTGCTACAACTAATGCCTTCAGTTGATTATTATGAACTGAATAAGGGCGTTCGAGATCTTCTACATTCTCAATGTACTCGTATCTAGCTCAAAATTTCTTAACAGTATCCATACAAAGCATCATTTAGTTTATGAGCAGTTTCTGCTACTTTACCACCCGTTTTGAACTCATACAAAAAAATTCTCTTATTTGCTTCTTTTCGTCTCTAATTCAATAGTTTAATTAGAAATAAAATTAATAATAAAATCATAATCAATGTTATCAAAATACAGATCGAAAAATGCACTTTAAAATGATATTAGCATGAACACAATGATACTTTCATTGAGAAAATTAAGGTTAGAATTCAAAAAACCGCAATTAGTTTCCTACCAGCCTAATATTAAAAATATGAAAATAAAAAGGAGTGCATAGAATTTGATTATTTTCACACTGTTTCATTTCACTGTGAGTTAATCTTACAATAGAAATAATTTTATTCTTTTTTTACATTAACATAAAAATACCATAATATATTAAAATGTAAAAGAGTTTTGAGAAAAAATTTAATTATAAAATAATTTTATGAATTAATCTTATATATTATGAGAATCATAGAAAAGTGTATGCTTTAAACTGTAAGTAACTGTAAATGTATGTGTATATATATATATAATGTATATATATATATATATATATATATATATATATATATATATATATAATCTAAAATAAAATAAAATGAGTAAATACTTCAATTAAGAATCAATGCTATGACACAACATTCATATATATGTATATATATAACATATATATATATATATATATACAAATTTTTAAATTAATACTATTTAATCTCCGGTTTGGCTAAGGTATTCACAAGAACATTGAAAAGCCAAATACTCGATCATGTGTCCACTCGCGGCCTCATGATCGATGAGCAATTGAGATTCAGGTAAGAACACAGTTTTACCCAACAGTTGGTCCATTTATTCGAACACATATTTGCTGAATTCATTGAAACGTAATATATTGTTGGTCACGTTTTTTTACTAGGAAGAAATGTTTACATATTTTAACACAATAAAAGAAATTCAATATTCTTACCTTTATTTTTAAAATAATAATTTTGAATGAGAATTTATTTTACAACTTTATTTATTAAAATAAATGCCATTTCTCTAAAAAAAAGTATTAATAAAAAAATATGGTCATATATTTAATAAATATAAATATGTATTGTGTACAGATTATCGACATATTGTAAAAGTAAATCTGCAAGAGGGAAAATGTTTTTTTTTTATTAAATTTAGAAGTTTCAGTCGTTAATAACAATAATATTGATAATGAATTAAAATAATTTTCATGGAAATAACATCAATTTTATTATTTTATATTTATTATAAAATAGGAAAAACTCATGAATAATTAAAAGCATAATAAAATAATTGAAATTCTTTAAAATATTCTGTCACATTCAGTCAATATTTAATAAATTCGCTTTATCATCAACTAAGTAAAGATTAATAATTATAACTTTAATATAACACTATATAAACACTTTCTTACTAAAATTCCTTAGTTAATTTTATATATATATATGTATATATATATATACATTTATATATGTATATATATATATATATATATATATATATATACATATATAATGTATGTATGTATATTAATGAAAGTAATTTATTTAGAAAAATACTTATATATATATATATATATATATATATATATATATAACAGCAGCAGCAGTAGCAGCCTCTCTAAATCCACTGCTGGATAAAGACCGTTTCTATATGTATATATATATATATATATATATATATATATATATATATATATATATATACATATTGACGTGGTACTTGAATAAGGCTATTAATAAAAATAGAAAGAATATCATTAAATACTCTATTGAAATCCTAAAACACTTCATATATAAACATATTTGTATATATAATAAATAATATTATATATGTTAATCATTCTGACGTCTTAGCATTAGTTTTTCTTCATTTTCATTTATACTTAATTTAAAATTTAATTGAAATACTTCACTTATTGGAATTCTAGCTTTTCATTTTTTAATGTTATAAATGTCATTTAATTATAAATATGAAATATATTAAACATAAATATGAAATATATTTCAGTTTTTTATCTGCAAAATCGAGAACGTATTTCTCTTTTGCTGAATTATTTTCATTTCGTTGACATTTTTTGTTCACATGAAAATATGTCAAATATGGCTTAAAGTTCTGTTTTGATTCAATACATACAAACATAAATACGCTTTCATTTTTATCAAATTAATATAAAAGTACTTGAATGTGCGTCTTTGAAATGACAAACACAGACGCATACGACAGACACACGCATACGATCACAGTCATTTTAATACAAACATCGACACACACATACATACACACACATAAGCGAACACAAGATAAAGAAAAAAGGAAAGAGCTATGTGCACAGTTGGAACGATGGAATAAAATACGGCCGTGGCGAGGTGGGAGCAAGGCGGTCGGGTCGGGCATTGCCGAGCTGCTTGTCGCGGTATGGGTGGCGGTGGTGTGTCGTATCCGACGAACGAACGAAAAGGGGTAGAAAAGGTTCGTCGAGAAAAGTGTATTGTGTGGGGCGCTAAGAAGCACGCGCGGCAAGGCGCGGCCAGTCTAATGAGAAAAGTGTACGCATTTTACAGTCGTGGGTCCGCGGGGTAGCGGGCCGAGGGGGTGTGAAGAAGGGCGATGTCGTTGTGAGGGCGCCTGTAGTCTGAGTCAAAAAGGGGTGGTTTCGTATTGAACGCATTTCTCGAAGGTTTTCTGCCGTAGAAACGGATCGCGGCGGCTACGATGGTGATTTAAATTTATCTTGGGAGTGGGGAGAACGTGGCGCTGCGCCCTGCATGGTGTTACGTACCTGACCGGGCAGCCACCGCGGATAACGCGGCGGAAGGCGCGCTGAAAGGAGCACATTTTTCATTCGCCGCTTTCTTGCGACTCCATATGCCTGCACTGTCATACATTACCTGCAACGGTTTTAAATATACACAGCATGTCTGCAATTTAAAACATATTCAATAATAAGTTAATGTATGTATATATATATATATATATATATATATATATATATATATATATAAAGAGAAAGAGAGAGAAAATACAATTAAAAGATATCGAATTTATTTTCAATTAATAAATATTGGAAATATATATTGAATTTATTTAAGTATTTGCTTACATACATATATCAAAAATAACAAAAGAATCAAAAACATCATCGCAAATATTTTTTATCAAAAGAAATAATTATAATATTTTACTCATACGATTCTATGTACATATTATTCAAAACTACATATCTACATACACGAGAATCTATTTATAACCAATTTATAAATTGAATTCATATTTTAAGGATCATTTCATAGCTGTCTATATATTGTAATAGCCCTGATAGAAGCATTAGACTTTAACGTTAATTTTTGTTTGAGCTAGTGTTTATAATTTATATTTACTTTTTTCTGTAATATATTCCTATAATATATAATACTTTCTTTAAATATTTACACACACACACATACACACACACGCATTTATATATATATATATATATATATATATATATATATTTCAATATACTTGAATTTTATATAAGAAAAAATTTCACAAAATTTTAGTTAATCGTTGTATTGAACTTTGTTTTCATTTTTATGTGTACATTTTATTTCATTACATTATATTCATAAATAATTGAAAGATCGATTTCTTCATTATATATTCTCATACTATAAATTATAAAAATGAAATGTCTAATCAATACCTAAAATAACAAAATTAAGCTATATAATACAATATATTATATTATTGTTATTATTCATCTGGTTTTTTCTTACAAACGAATATTTGTTTAACGCTTTAATAATTTGTTGGATGTTCATCAAAGATACATAACGTAACTGATATATATATATATATATATATATATATATATATATATATATATATAACATGTTATTAGTCAAAAAGTTAATTTTATATTTTTCTATTTTGCAGACGACAGTCATTTTAAATCACTACACTGATATCAAAATACTATTTGCTTTATTTAAGAATCGGATAACATTTTTTTCAATTACAACACTTCTTTATAGAATATGTCATATATATATATATATATATATACATATATATACATATACATATATATATACAGATACATATATATATATATACATATATATATTTATATATATATATATACATATATATATATATATATATATATATATATATATATATATATATATATATCATCAGGAGCAGAAGCAGCTTCTGTCAATCCATTGCTTGATGAAGGCCTCTTTCATGATTGTTTATTTTGTACGATTGAATGCCTGTGTTTTTCAATGATTTACAATAAAATTTTTAATTTCTTTATCCGCCAATACTAATTGATCTTTTTCTTAGTCTTTTTATATTCCTTGGTTTTCAGTTAATAATTTCTGTTGACCATTGGTTGTTTTCTCTTCTTGTATACATACATATATATATATATATATATATATATATATATATATATATATATATATATATATGTCATTACAAATAACAAATTTGTTATAAGATCATTCTTTATACCTATTGTGTTTTTCATTCAATCAACATCTATCTTTCAAAAAGTTCTTTAACTTCGTTGAGAGATTAAGTATGTAGATTGACATATTACTTCTCCAAATTCTCTTAATTTCCCTATTTGTGTTTATATTTTTTAAATTTGTGACTATATTTTTAAATATAATTGTTTATATCCTCGCTTGAAACTATAACACATCCTCAGAAATTTACAGCGAAAATTTATTTAAATATTTTGCTATCTTTTTCGTTAAACACATAATATTATATATATATATATATATATACATATATATATATATACATATATATATATATATGTATGTATGTGTGCACGCTAGGAGAAAGGGAGGATCAAAAAGAACAGTGAATGCCGCCACAGAGCGCCACCTAGTAGAAAGAGTCAGAACTTCCATATTGTTATTATCGAACCCTCCTAATAATATGTAACAAATTTCAATTTGCTCGGTTTAGGCAGTTAGTAATGAAGTACGATTATGTGAAGAGAGGTTTTTTAATCTTATCGTATAAATGGATCACGAACGCGTAAATATTAAATTTTTTTCAAACTTCAGTAATGTGCCAAAGAAACCCATGAAATGTTGGTGTTAATTTACGAAGATGTTACAGTGACTCTTAAGATGGATGACAAATGGTTTGAACGATTTCGTAATGGTTGTGACTCGGTTGAGAATGAGAAAAGATCGGGACGTCTTTTAATATCAAAAACCGATGAAAACTTTCAAAAAGTCGATGGAATGGTTCGATCAAATAGTATTATATATATATATATATATATATATATATATATATATATACATATATATATATATATACATATATATATATATATATATAGACAATTCGGGAAATTTATGAGGATCAGTTATGTGGTTCAGTTCAAAGCATTTTAACGATAAATTTGAATAAGGGGCGAGTGAGCACAAAATTCGTTCCACATATTTTGATACCCCAAGAAAATCAACAACGATTGTCAATTTTGTTGACCTTTCGTGATCGTGACGCTTTAAATTGAGACTTTTGAGAAGTGTCATAACTCGAGATATGTATTAAGTTACAGTTATAATCCTGAGCCCAAGAGTTCTTATTGAGGTTTCCGTGAACCATGTTTTCAAAAAGATTAAAAAACCTGTCTTCACCAAATCGTACTTCAATAGTAACTGATTGAATTGAACAAATTGAAACTTATTAAATACTGTTAGATGCAACGATTAAATTACACTATATCAGTTCTGAATCGTTCTACTAAGTGGCGCTGTATGGTAGAGTATTCACCGCACATTTTGATACATATATATATATATATATATATATATATATATATATATATATATACGAGTATATATATATGTATACATATTAATGTATACATATATATACACAAAAACTGGAATATTTCGTTTATTTGAATGAAAACGAATTGAGAAACGAATTATTTACTATATTAAATGATACTATTTTATTATAATTATTTTTAGTCATAATTAAATCTTTTTTATTCTTTAAAAATATGAATGATGTAGGATGTCCATTGAACTATTTTTGATCAATATTTAATTTTCTAACGCTAATATGTAATGTTTAAATAATTCATATATATATATATATATATATATGTGTGTGTATGTGGCTATATATATATATATATATATATATATATGTATATATATATATATATATATATATATAAATATAAATAGAACAAAGTTTCATATTACTTATAAAACAAAACGTTGCATGTCTTAAGGGTTTTAGGAGTTTATTACTAACAAACATTAGTGTCGATTATTCATAAGGCACATACATTTATTTTCACTTATTTTGCATTAACAACCCAAGAAATTGTATAATGTGGAGTAAAACGTTGCGGACAAACATAGCCATTGGTGAATTTTACCACTACGTTTCTTACTTATAGTCGTATGTTGTAGCACACTGCAACGTAGCTGTTAATCTGAAACGAGCTTACGACTCTCGCAAGCATTGCTCTGAAAGTCTTCTAAATAGTGCCAGTCTTAACACTTCTTCTGTATGGTGACAACGTGGACAGGATTAATTACATCTTTCGTAATATTTTCAGTTTATGTATATATATATATATATATATATATATATATATTATATTATATATATATATATTATATATATATATATATATATATATATATATATATATATACAGTTCTCTGTATCTTTTTATATGTAAATATTAAATCATGTACTTAAAAAATATATACTCTTTACTATACTCTCAATCCTACCTGTTCGAAGTTGCAGTTTTGTATGAAAATAATAGATAAAATAATAAATATAAAATCTTACGTTGGTGCAAAAATAATTGCGATTTTTACATATCGAGTATAACAACGCATATATCAGTTAAAAGTTATCTTTTTCTAATCAAAATAAAGACCACTGGACAGCATACATTTCTCGCAACGAAAAACAAGTTTGTTTATTTCTACAAGACAGAATTCTGGATTTCTTGAATTAACGAATTCATCGAAAGCGCTTTGAGCTGTTGCTTGATCTTTGAAAACCTTCTTTCGTAGGAAATCACTTAAATGTTTAAAATAATGATAATCTGTCGGAGACAGGTCCGGAGTATAAGGTGGGTGAGGTAACTGTTCATAACCCAATTCATTTAACTTTTTTAAAGTAAATTGTGTGATTTGTGGTCGGGGGTGTCATGAAAAAGTATTAGTCTTCTTCGATTGACTAATGATGACCGTAAACGATGCAACTTCTGATGCATTTTTTCGATTTACTGACAATATTTTTCTGCTATTATTGTTTCACCAGGATTTAAGAAATTGTAGTAAATGATGCCATTTGCCGACTACCAAACAATGACCATAATATTTGGTTTGGTGCTTCTTCTCTGTCTAGCCACTATGATGAACGTTTCCGATTTTTATAGAGAATTCATTTTTCATCGCATATAATAAAGCAATCAAGAAAGAGGTCATTTTTTATGCAAAAGAAGCGCAAATCAAAGTTTGTATCGCCGAATTACTTGATGTTCGTTTAGTTCATACGACACATTTATCCAGCTTTTTTGTTTTTTCAATTAGTCTCAAATTTCGAACAACTGTTGAATGACAACACTGAGTTCTTCTGCTACTTCATGAGTTGTTTTACATGGGTCCACTTCAATAATGTTTCTTAAATCATTCTATATCTGAAGGATGGCCTCCGACTCTTCTCAACATCAAGGCTTCCGTTTCCATTACGAAATTTTTGGAACAAATGTTGAGCTGTACGTTCACTAATTGACTCTTCACCAAAATTAAATTTGATATTTCAAACAGTTTCTGTTGGATTACGTCCAAATTTAAACTCACAGAACAAAATCGCTCGAATTTACTTTTCTTCCATCACTAATTTAAAAGGTTATATCCAACAATATATATACAATATATAAATACTAAAAAAAAATATAAATACTAAAGAATGAAAACAATAGAAATAAGCTGAAATCTGTAATGCTAATTTCAATTTTTAAAATGATATATCACATGACTACAACAAAAGATAACTATAAATAGAAAAAATGGCGCCAAACTGAAAACTATAAAAACCGTAATTACTTTGCAGGAACCTAGTAGTTCTGCTATTCACTTACATTAAAAATGTTGAATATATTTATATTACATTATTTATATTATATTAATAATATTCTAACGTAACAAACAACATTTATTATATATCCCACGTTTTAAAATATAGTATTATAATGTGTGCATATGTGCACAATAATAATCCAAATGACATATAATTTAACATTTAAAACTATATATTATTTCAAAAAAATACATTTCTTGTAAATCATGATATGATATAAATTATAAAATTATTTTTTTATTGATGATTGTAGAAATCATTTATTATAATAACAAATCTTGTATAATTAAAATAAAAATTTAATCGTATACGTTTAAAAAGCAATCATTGAACAAAATTTTAAATATAGAAAATAGAAAAAAAAATATCAAACAACCATTATATTATTAAACAAAAATGTATCATCCAAGTCATATTATTGATGTTAATAAATTTATTTATTATTTTTGGAAGAAAATACTAGCTTTATTTAACTAGAAATTACTTCTAGGATTATAAACTATGCTTATTATGTAATTTTGTAGAAATATGAGTTATTAATTGAAAAAATTAATAAAAATACTGATTTTTTTATTAATCACAAAAAGAATTAATAAAATTTAGACTGTAATGTATTTTTAAATAAGATGCAAATTTTTCTTTTTTAGTAAAAGTATAATCTTCTACTTAAAGACTTTATTCGTTACACTTAAGTGTAGTTTCTGTTTTGAGATATTTTTACTTAATTATAACACATCTCAATAACGATAAATAATATCCTTTCAGAAAAATTAAAAAATTGAAAACCGAATGTATTAGATTGGTAAGGACATCATTGTGGTTTTTCTTTATTGAATTCTACCCCTTAATTTTTTTTCGATGAATGTGTCATTTCATCGTGTTCATATTAATATCATTTTAAAGTGAATTTTTTGATCTGTATTTTGGTAACACCGACTTTAGTTTTATTATTAATTTTACTTTAAATTGGGCTATTGAACTAAAGATGGAAAAAGGCAAATAAGAGTAATTTTCTGTATGAGTTCAAAATGGGTGATAAAGCAACAGAAACTGCTCATAAAATAAACGATACTTTTGTTGTGAGTACTGTTAAAGAACTTACGGTGCAATAGTGGTTCTAAAAAAATCGTGCTGGAGATGAAAGCCTTGAAGATGAAGAAGGTGACAGATGTTGTTCTTCAGGTCATAACGACTAAGAGAAGGCGTTAGTTGAATCAGATATTCGAGAGCTTGCACAAAAGTTAGGCGTTAGTCATCCAACAGTTCTGGACCATTTATTACCTCTTAAATTAAAAATGAATATAAATTTGAATTTGTAGGTCATACATCGCCATTATTTTCTGCCACCCTAATATTTCAGATAAATTAAAAATATTTAGATTGCATATTTTTACTGAATAATATATATCATATATATATTATATATATATATATATATATATATATATATATATATATATATATATATATATATATTATATTATATATATTATAACATCATTTCTTAAAACGTTTAATCAGAATTTATATTTAAATATATTTAATTATATTTAAATATATCCAAATTTTCTTTCGTTTCGAAAGACATTTTTAAAGTAAATATAGAGAAGTAACTATATTAAATTTTGTTTCAAAATAATATATGAAACATTTCTACTGCTATAGAATTGAATAAAAGCAACACAATTGTCCTACTCATGTAACTATATTGAAAATTATTAATCCTTTCAGCAAATAAATATAATTATTTAGTTCAGTTGTTACGTTCAATAAAATTTAAATTCAATACTGTAATCAAAATATTGCCATTTACTTGAAAACCGTTTACTAGAAAAACATTGACATTTGTGTATAATTACACAGACACACACACACATATATATATATATATATATATATATATATATGTGAATAAGTGTTTATGTTTGTTTGTATGTGCTAAAGACAATTTTTATTTTATTTTATTTAATTGTAAAATTTTTTTTGAAGTCTATTTGAATATTTTTTTGAATTACAAGAACATATACTAAATTTTTCTACATGTCCATTGAAAATTTATTTAAAGTTTTTTATACCGATAAAATATTATTCTGAAGTTTGGTATAAAATACGATTTTTATTACAAAAATATTTAAATTTTTAAAACCTTATTGACATTATTTCTACAGTATTTTCTTCATTTATTTATTTTCTTTACAAGATCTAATAAATATTTTTAATATTATATTTGGTAACTACTGATACTTGAAACAAAATTTACAATACTTTCATTTTTCACATCTACATAAATGTTCGACTGAAAATATTCAATAATTGATTATTGATCTGTTTTCATTATTGCTTCATCATATTTCGATAGAGATACCAACATCAGAGGCCAAGGTAAAAAAATGTTTAAAAATAATCTTTAGTTAAATTTTGATAAAAAAAGTAAGGGTATTTATCCACTGAAAAATATTTGAAACTAAAGAAATTCAGAAAAAAAATGCCTACGTTATAAAAATTAATCATTAATTATCTTATTTTTTTTTAATATGTACTTAATATAACATTCCTTATGGTAATGCAACTTAAATTACAATTAATTAAACAAACAATTAAATAATATGACAATAATTCCACTTTTTAAGACGTTCCGTTATACGAAACATCTTACAAACATTTCAGAACAAGCAAATAAATAAAATATTTTTTTCAAAATTCTTTATAGTATATTTCATTTCAAAAATAGTCAGTTCCATGTTCTACAAAAGGTACTGCATTTATGTTAACTAAAATAAAGAACCTACACTTACTTTTTTTCTCATTTGTAATTTCTTTTATTTTATAGTTTTTTCCAAATTAAACTGCATCGATGTTTACATTCCAAAATAGCATCACTAGAAATTGAGATATCATTATACAACATTTCAAACATTACGCTCACTATTTGCAACATTACGGCCACGTGGTGATTAAGGCAACTGATGGTGACGCAATTTTCATAAAGCTATTTAATTGCTTTTCAAGGTTACAAGATTTTTGAGTATAAGCAAAAAAAATTTTCCACATCAAAAATAATTGTATAATGAAAATCATAAATCAAATACTTAAATAAATTTCTTCTCTTCGGCTTGATTCATTTGTATCAATCATAAATATTTCTACTACGCCCTATTTTGTTCTACTAGGCCAGTGGTGACAAACATTCGGCCCAAAAGACTTTAGAATGTGGCCCTCGAACCAAAGCTTGAAGTTGATTTTATTAAAATAATAAAATTGAATTTAAAAAAATATAAAATACATTTTTAAAACATTGGAAATTATAAAAGTATTTTGAAAAAGGATCGTTTTATGGTCAATTCCGATTTTGATTATTTTTCTACTTGCAGAAATTATCAATACGCAGAAACTATATTACGGTTGTGATTTTAGCAAATATACTTCAAATATTCAAGAATTATTATTTGAATTTGAAAACCGATTTGGAGGATTCATTGCATGTAAAAATGATTTTTACTATTTAGTGCTTCGTTTTCTTTTAACACCGAAGAAGCAAAAAGTAATATCCAAATGGAATTGATTGAAACTTAGTGCAACACTGTGCTAAAAGAAAAATATAATGAAGTTGATATTCCAGATTTTGATTTGTACTTGCCAGAACATTTTATTGAAATATGTATAATTGTAGCAATAATCTTGGTAATATTTGGTAGTACAAACTTATGTGAACAACTATTTTTTTTAAAAGACTAATAAGGCTTGATACAGGCTAAGTTTGACGAATTAACATTTAACATCTATAGTAAAAATATCATTGTCACAAAAAATTACACCAGATATTGATAAAATACTTTCTACCAAAATATGCTAGGTTTCTATTAAAAAATTTTTTAACATTAATTAAAACTGTGTTGTTACACTTGATAATAATACCTAAAATTAATATTTTTTTTTCAATTTTTATAAATTTATTAAAGAAAAAATAAATGTAAAATTTAATTGAGTTACTTTCGAATATAAATAAAACACCTTTTTTGGCATTTTAAATTTTTTTTGGGTGACTTTTTTGTCTGCGGCCCTCAAACTATCTTAAACTGAATTTTGTGGCCCGCGTTCATATGTGAGTTTGACACCACTGTTCTAAGCCATTTTACGGTAAGTTAATGTATATTTGAATATAGAAATAATATTCTCATACTATTAAAATATTGTTTAAATACCAAAACTGATCGTAGCCGAATACTTTAAGAGTGTTCAATAAGAAACTAGCCAAATATAATAATATATTAACAGGATATAAAGACAATTAATTATAACTTGGAACATTTTTCTGTTTACACATACGAAGTCAAAATAAGTATTAGTTCTCAAAAATTTAAAAAAAACTTCGTACTATGCAACAAGTTTTTCATTAACAATAAAAAAATATTTTTTTTAAAATATTTTCCTAGTATTTAATTCTATTATCTGTCCATCAACAAAATTTTTAACTACTTATCGTCCACTGACATTTATTTCTGAAACTTATTAATCAACTATTGAAATAACTGACTCTTGAATAAAATGGTTTCATTTCAAAAATACATATATTTCTAAAGTACTCATTAATTTATTAATTACTGTTATTTGTTTCATAATATAATTATTTCTTTCCGGTCTTCATGTTAATATTAATAAATATGTAATATGTAAGTGTGTAAATGTAATATAAATAAGCAAAAATATTTCTTTTATTTTTCATTCATAAATCTATTTAGAAATTAACGAAATATTAGGTTGGTATAAAAATAATTGCGGTTTATGACCTTTAAATTTTTTTGTGACTTGTGTTTTAAGTGGTCCAGAACTGTTGGATGACTAGCACCTAAATTTTGTGCAAGTTCTCGAATTGTTGTACGTGATTCTGATTAAACTAACGTCTCCAGTAAAGCGTTATGAAATGAAGAAATAACTTCATTTTTAACACATTCGTCCCTAGTATGAAATTTTTGGAACCACAATTGCACCGTACGTTCCTTGAGAGTACATTCACCGAAAGCGTCGTTTAGTTTATAAGCAATTTCTACTGTTTTACCACCAATTTTGAACTCATGCAGAAAATTGATCTTATTTACTTATTTTTAATTAAATAATTTAATTTAATACCTCAATTTGATACAAAATTAATAATAAAATTAAGTTCATGTTACCAAAGTAGGGACCGAAAAATTCTCTTTAAAATGATATTAACATAAACATGATAAAATGACACTTTTATTATCAAAAAAAAATAAGATTAGAATTTAGAAAACAAAAATCGCAATTATTTTCTCACTAACCTAATACCTTTGTGACACATATATTTATTTATATATATCTATATCTATATATATATATATATATATATATATATATATATATAAATGTAATTGATCCTAATCCAAACGTCTTGTTAATAATAATAACTTTTTTATAAAACATGTAAATGTTCACTTTTTAACATAAATTATTTCTTGATTTTGATTTTTTTTGTATTTTGTATTTATTTATTATTTTTTCCATCTAGTATACAATAATCTAAAAATATAAACTAATAGATCTCTTAAAATTTGGTTCCATTTTTCTCTCTCGTGTGGTAAACTCAATTAGTGATCAATTTTTCCTTGGTGCTTAAGTAGACATTTATACGTATTGTATTTTATCAAGTTTTTATTTTATACACTTAATATAATTAAGAGAAGTGTGATTTTTTCATTAAAATATATTAAATAAAATATAAAACATATTTTTTCAAGAAATTTAATCTCTAAATCTAATAGATTTTTATCATATTTTCAACGAAAACTAATACTGTTACTTAACACTAGATTATAACTTTGAGTTTTATTTACACTTTTATATAATCGTACTGAAAAGTTTTGAAACAAATGCAATGATTTCAAAAATTATATCTATATTTGTATGACTATATTATTGTTTTAAGTTATATAAAATACACACACATGTATATATATATATATATGTAAACTGTAAGTAAGCTATAAGATACAAGCATTTATATAATAAAGTCTGCAGCATGAATAAATAATATACAAAATAGAATGCTTCGTAAAATAAAGATGAATTTCGTAAAAAAGAAAGATATTAAATTATGTAATGAATTATTCCATGCATAATTTGTATTATAATAAATTACTTATAATCTATAATAAAATGTGGCACACCAAAAAATCAAAATGCTCAATATAAAAAATCTCAGTTTATAAACCATTGAAATTACCTTCTAGTAAACTATTCTTTTTGTCTTGTATTTTTCATCGGTTAAATTTTAAGGTATGACAAAATTAAACACACGTGAATTATTTAAGAAAATATTTAATATTAAATACAATTAAAAGTAAACCGTGAAAATTTAATTTAATATAAATAATGTTATATATTTAAGCCATTATTGGAAAGCTTATAAGAAACAGTAGCATGCCAAATATAAAAACTGTACCATGGTCTGGACAGGTTTTGAATTAATAATAAAATTAAAAAAAAATATCATCGTTTTGCATAGAAAAATATTAAATTATTGTTAACAAAAATATTATTCGTTTGAATGGTTATAAGAATGTTGAAATATAATTTCTTTATTGATAAAAACGACTAATATTTTTATTGACTATACAATTAATAAGGGCCTTGAAGACCTATTTCAATTTAATAAATAATAAATAATCTGCTATAAAATATTTCGTTTTTGACAAAAATATTTTTTTATGAAATATAATGATTTTGAATGGAATTCTTATGAGGTTTAATTAAATTTTAATGAACAAATAATTAAATAAATTAATACTGAAAATTAAAACAAACATTGGAAAAATCATTATCAATTTAAAAAAAAAATAATTTTCAGTAAAACAACAATTTTCTTACAAACATTTAGTTGACAATCAGAGCCCTTACAAAAGAGCAAGATATACGGATTAAAATAGATATAAAGTTTACAAGTTTTCTAAGTGCTAACATATACATGTAAAGTAGAATTGAAGAGTATTTCGAATGAGTAGGTAGACGTATACTTAAATTCTACTTATGTAAGTGAGAATTATCTTTGAGTTTTAAGGAAGCTTGTAAGAATATCAAGTATTTGTTTTAAAAAGAACTGAACTAAAAATAATATAAAATTTATAAGGTATTAAAACCATATCCTCATATATATATATATATATATATATATATATATATATATATATATATATATATATATATATAATTTTTCTCTATTATTAAGCACAATATTATATTTTTATTGCCAGTTTTCGGAAATTGGAATTATCAATTACCAGATTTGAAACCATTATTTATTTTCAAACTTTTCCTTATTTGGGTACAAACTTGAATGAAAGTATTTTTTTCATATATAGTACAATACTTTTATTCTTGTAGGAAAAAGAATACAGACAGAAGCTAATTGTTAAATTTAAAGTAAATATTTATTTATGTGATTAACGAAAATTTTAACACCTTTTCATAATTTAACTAAAACATTTATCAGTAAAATTATTAATCGTGAATATTTATTTAATAATTCACTATAAGAAAGCATATAACGTTTATATAAGACAAAATAAGAAACTTTCAAAAATTTTAAAGATTTTGAAAAATTCTTCAAAAGTTTACGTGACTAATTAAAAATAACATATACATATATATATATATATATATATATATATATATATATATATATATATATGAAGGTAATTTTGTGTAAATGAAAACATAAGATGACACTTTATAAACGATATAAGACGTCTAGACGAACAAACATCTCACATTGAAACAAACATTCGTTTTTTTTACAGAATAAGAAATGGTTTAATATTTATTTATTTAATTTGTATATATATATATATATACACACACAAATATAGATATATATATATATATACATATATATGTATTTATATATATATATATATATATGTACACATATGTATATAAATATACATGTATATATATATATATATATATATATATATATATATATATATATATATACATATATATATGTGAGTGTGTGTAGTTTTAAATATTATTCTTCATCTATCACTAAAACTTTCAATGATAATAAATCTGCTGATAGATATAAGTTGTATCTATTAAATAAAGATAAAAAAGAAGGTTTGTTTAAACTGTTTAACTAAACTATTCCCTCCATATTTTTTTATTAACAGTAAAGCTACCACGACAGGTCAAATGACCCTTTTTAAAATTTTTGTCAGAATTTTATTGAAATTCTGAATTTTGAGAAAATTGTTTGTCATAGACCAAAGTATACTGAAAGGTTTTTTTTTGCTATACATTGTAAAATATATAACATTTTAAAGACGAGTCACTTGACCCGTTGTGGTAAGAATAAGTATACATGAAACATCGATAGGTTTAGTGTTAAAGACCAAATTTTTATATGAATGCATTTTATCTAATCAAATATATCATGCAAAAAATTTTTCGTATGTGTGCATATTATTTTATACATACTTATAAAAAGTAAGTTTTTTTATCTATGAAAATTTCTAATTATTAGGCGAGTAGGAAAATAATTGCATTTTCTTCTGATTTCTAATCTTAATTTTTCATGTGTTCATGTTAATATCAATTTAAAATACATTTTTCGGTCTGTATTTTGGTAACACTGACTTTGATTTTCTTATTAATTTTGCTTAAAATTGGGGTAATAAATTAAAGATGGAAAATAAGCAAGTAAGAACATTTTTTTTTATTAGTTCAAAACAGGTGGTAAAGCAGCAGAAAGTGTTGGTAAATTAAAAGAAGCTTTTGATGTGGGTACTGTTAAGGAACGTAAAGAGGAAAGAAGGGCGGTTCCATCAGTTTCTTGCTGTGGATGACAACCTTGAAGATGAAGAAGGTCTCGTGCGTTCTTCTTCAATTAATAATGACCAACTGATGGCGTTAGTTGAATTAGAACCACACAAAACAATTCGAGAGCTTGCACAAAAGTTAAGTGCTTGTTATCCAACAGTTCTAGACCACTTGAAACAGGAAAATCAAAAAAGACAAAATGTATATGAGTTTAAACGTCATAAACCTCAATTATTTTTCTGCCAACCTAATTTTTGCAAATATTATATTTAGGAAACATATAAAATATTTTCCGTTCACAATATGTATACAATAAATCTTTCAACACAAAATTATTTAAAGAATATACACAAACACACCATACTCATAAAATGTTTTCATAGTAATAATAAACGTGAGAAATTTAAACAAGAATATATAAAAATGTATTAGAAAATTTTTTTATAATTTTATAATACTTATTTAGAGTAAATTCTGAAAATTTTATTATTCTTTTATCGACACTACTTTTTACCTTGTCTCATATCTGGAAACAGCCGCGAAAATCATCTGAAGTGAATGTCTTTAAAATCTGCCCCGTTGCTTTTGGATGTCCTGAATGTCATCAAAACGCTGACCTTTGATCAGATACTTAAACATTCGAGGAAATAAAAAAATCGTAGTGTGGTACATCTGAAATGGGGGTAGGGTAGAGCTGGAATTTTTTTTTTGGTTAAAAATTCTTATACGGCTAACGACAAGTGAGCAGACGCATTTTCGTGATGCAAAATCCATCCTTCAACTACCAAATTCGAACGAACTCTGATAATTCTGTCTTAAACGTTTCAGTACAGTCAAGTAAAACACAAGTTGACTGTCTGGTTTGGTAGAACGAACTCTTTGTGGACCGTCTCTTGAATATTGAAGAAGCAAATTAATATTGTCTTAATTTTTGATCTTGACATTCTGGATTTTGTCAGACGTTCTCCACGCTATTTTACCAATTTCTTGCTCTGTCAACAGGTCCCAGGATCATATTGGAACACCTTTAATTCGTCATAAGTAACAACCCTTTCCATCCAGTCAAAAATTGAATGACCGTTCTTTATTCAAATTTTTTATCACACGATGTGACAAATTTTAGAACAATTTTCAAAACTTCACTGTCGATCGAAAATTTAACCTCACGCGTGAAAACTTGCTCACTGGTGGCATATGTAAAAACTGTGAAGTATTCTCACCAGATAATAGCACAAGCATCAATGTTGGTCGATAGTGCGTTAGAAAGTTATTGTATTTATTCAATTGCAACACCTCGTATATATATATATATATATGTGTGTGTGTGTGTGTGTGTGTATGTAGATTGGTATATAGATCGTTGAAAAAATGTATAATGAAAAAGAATTTTTTAAATTTAATTAACAACACATTTCAGATTTAATACAATAATTGCATCTGTGTGTACAAATAATACAAAAACAATACATCCATAGAATATTTAACTGTTAATTAGTAAACAAGTAACTATTTATAAATGTTTTAATTTTTGATTCATTTTACAATAACTAGATGAACATATTTAATATGTAAGTGTATCTACAAATAAAATAAAATAAGTTTTTGACGTATTCTATTAAATATGTATATAATAAATATTTTACAAAAAAAGGAAATTGTAATATACAGTGTTAAGTTATATATATATATATATATATATATATATATATATATATATGAAATGTATTTATATATGTACCTTAAATATTATAGTGCTAGAAAAGTGACATTACATCCTGTACATTTCATAAGAAAAACGTGTAATCTATTCGTATAGCATTAATAATTAATCGTATGAAATTAAATAGCTTAGAACAACATGTATTTCTATATTCTTCGAAAATAAATGATTCTCAAAGAAACCCGTCGCAAGTAAAATGAAATAAGGCAGATTTAATTAGAAATCATCACTCATGGCAAGTGCTGTTTTGCAGAACCATCTGAAGTTCCCTTATTTCTTCCCGCTTATAATAGACAAAATAAATGATTGTCTCGAATCCCACACCAAAATACAAAGATGCAATAAAATATGTTTATTCCGTTACTAAACTGTAGCTCAACTTAACAATTTAATATATATATATATATATATATATATATATATATATAGATAGATAGAGAAAGTTAACGAGCACACATTAATTATGAACAGAAATATTCTATTCATATAAAATAATTAGAATATAATGTCATCGCCAGTAGCGATGAAAAAAACACAGAAATAAATAAAAAGCAATAAGAATATGCATAATCATTTTTTATTAAATCAGTGTCATTGATGTGTTATATCTCTTTTTACTTACATAATAAAAAATATTTGAAACACTCAGTGTGTATATGAGTGTGTGTGTGTATATATATATATATGTAGATATATTTATATATACATATATATATATATATATAATATCATCATCATCATCATCCTCTGTCAATCCACTCCTGAATAAGGGCCTTTTCCATGATTTGCCATTTTGTACCATTGAATGCCTCTCTTTTCTACTGATTTCTAATCAAATTTTTAATTTCCTTATCTCTCCTATTCATTGGTCTCTTTCTTGGTCTTTTTATATTCCTTGGTTTCTAATTAATAATTCCTATTGTCCATCGGTTGTCTTCCCTTCTTGCAACAGACCCCGCCCATTTCGATTTTAAACTCTTTAATCTTCTTATTACATCTGTGACTCCTGTCTGTTTTCGTATCCATTCTATTCTTTTCCTATCTCTTTTTGTTATTCTTAGAATGCAACTTTCCATATTTCTCCGTGTTGTTTGGAGTTTGAATGATTTTGGCATTAAACACACATGTTTCGCTGCCGTATCTATAAGTCCATCATTACCTGCTGCTCTTTCATTTTTCATACTCTTTATTGCATATAAGACTTCTTCTGTCAGTACTGGTCGAACACATTGGGTTTTAAGTTTTCTATCGTTGTTCTCTTCATTAAAGGTAATTTTGTATAGCTTAGTGTAGAATTCTTCTACCCTCTTGATGATTGAAGTTTTGTTAAATATTCTATTTCCAACTGCTAATTTTAGAGCTATTATTTGCTCTTTGTCAATCATAAGACCTTTTTCATTTTTCTATAACTTTTATTTTCTTCAATAGTCTTCTTAATTAGTTCGTTATTGTATATATATATATATATATATATATATATATATATATAATTTCTCTTTGAATGCCTAAGTATGATACCTTGATGATGGAAAAAATCATCAGCTCCCTGTCCAATATGTTCATTTAAATATAATACATTCATTTAAATATAATACATTCAGACTATTAATTTGCTTCTATTGCATATTTTTTATTGTTATTTATACTTAGATTTATTTTTTATAATTACACATGACATTGTCTAATAACAAAATGGACAAGGAAACTATACGTAAAAATGATCAAATTGCTAAATTTTTTTAGATAAATACATAACTTTTCAATAATCGGAGATACTGAAATGAAACATTAAGAAGGAAAAAAAGTTTGGAATATAATCTTTCAAAATTTGTATTAATTTTCAACCCAATTACCACTGTTGTCAGTATACTTCTGCCAATATGTAAAAATAATCTTAATTACATTAATCTATCCTTCATTGCAACTTTATTTTGATTGTCAGAGTCAAAATTATTTCTTTTAACGTCACATTGAAATGCTATAAATATTACTATATGATGCAAGAGATTTGGGCTGTAAATCAAGTGTATGAGTATATGTGATCTCGTAATGTCTTTATAAATCTCAATTCGGTCATAGTCATACATGTGTAACAAATATTCTTTCTTAATTTTTTAAGATTTCAACCTACAATGAGTTAAAAATTATTTTTTTTTTCGAGAAATAGTTTAATGAAAAATTGCGTATCCCAGAGAATATGGCATGAGCTTACCATAGAATTCTTAAATTTTAAACCTTTCGATTTGAGCTATGTGTCAAGGTGATATTCCAGTGACTGTCACTTTACATTTTGATTAAAACGTTTGCTTTTAGCTGCAAGAAATTTTATGATGACATAATTTAAACGTTCTAAAATATAGCAACCATATATATATATATATATATATATATATATATATATATATATATATATATATATATATGTATGTATATTAATGTATATATATATATTTATATATATATGTATGTATATATATATGTATGATATATATATATATATATATATATATATATATGTATATATATTTATATATATATATATATATATATATATATATATATGTGTGTATATATATATATACATATATATATATATATATATATGTATATATATATATGTATATATGTATATATATATGTATATATATATATATATATATATATATACAAAAGTTGTTTGATAAGTTTTAGAAATTTCTATGACATCACCATTCATTTGGTAACATCATGCTTATCATGCGTCATTTTGCAAGCTAGCATAGACGAAATTTCAGACAGAAGCGACACGTAGTTCACGTTCTACAGATGTTTGAAGTTAGCATTGTAGCAGTTGTCTTAAAAATGGAAAAAAACGTCCATGCCTTTTTTCATCGATTCGTCACCGTGGATGAAACATGGATCCACCACTACACATACATCTGAGTCAAAGCAACAGTCAAATCAGTGTACAACGACTGGTAAAATTGCGCCGAGAAAAGCGAAGATCGTTTTATTGGATGAGAAGGTGATGGCCACTGTTTTCTACTATTTACAAGAAATCATCCTCATTGACTACTTAAAGAAGGAAAAAATAATAACCAAATCCTATTATGCAACATTATTTGACTGTTTGAAAGAAGAGCTGAAACAAAAATGGTCAAGATTGACGTATAATCGACAATCTCAATAGCAAAATTTCATGAATTAGGCTTCAAATTGATTCGGCATCCATCCTATTCTCCAAACTTGATCCCGTGGATTCTTCCCCTTTCCAAACTTGAAAATTGGCTCAGTGGGAAGAAATTATTGTCGAATGAGGATGTCATCGTCACCATCAATGCGTATTCTGCAGACTCACTGGGTCAAGTGTATAGTCCTCAATCGAGAGACTATGTTGAGTAATAAAATCGATTTTTTCCAAAAAAAAAAAAACCGTATTTAACTTGCTTTTTTGCCATACTAATCAAACAACCCTCGTATATTCCATATTTACTGGCACTGAAACGCAGTGCCAGTAAATATGGATTTTATGGATTTTAATTCGATTTCAATTAAAATTCTATTATGAATGCGAGTGACCCTTAATCCTCTCGCCAATGCAGTACGAGTACAGAGTCTCACGACTCTCAATTCAAAAATATCCTGAAAATCTAATATGTCTTAGATTTTTGTTAAAATAGAGCGCATTTTTTCAATGCTCTTGGATAACTATTAAGTCGTCTTCAGTCATCGAAGCTCCAAATTATTCAAAAAGGCATTCATAATGATTAGTATATTGTCTAATATAACTAATCAGATATATTCGTGATGATTTAAGTTGCACAATGAGTATTCATGAAGCTCTAGATGTCATCTTTTTCAATAGGTTTGCTTTATGAACAATTTGAAGCCACCATTCATATTTTTAAAAAAATATTTTCGTAAATATCCATAGTTTGGAATTTAACCTCTCTAAATTATTACCAGTATTTTATATCTTCGTAAAAGATCAACTGTATGACAGTGAAGGTTTTTATTTTCAAAAGGAAAAAATATCAACAAATTTCCATTCTAGTCCACTGACTAAATCTGTCTTTTATAAAATAAACGAATCAATCGAAACCTATCGTTTATAAATCAAGCGAATTAGACAAAAATGCCAGCAGTGCCTGTAAACCAGAAAATAACTATTTGAACATCTGAGTTTATGTGCGATATGTTTAAATATTTGTGTATGCTACTCAACTATATCACTACTATTAACTAAATTTGAATTTAACAAACAGTAAAATATGTTTACATTTTCAGAGCTCCTATCTATATTATAATGTTGACTTACTGAATTATAAAAAATGATATAAAACAAAATAGTAAAAAGCTAATTTTAACATATAAAACTAAAATTTTTGTAAAAATATAGATAAGGATAATATTATTTTAGTGCCAAAAGACTATCTGCATAAAAATATATAATACGTATATTGCATACAGTAATATTCAAAGCTGCATATCAGCGCGCCAGAGCAACTTTAAAAGTTCTATCTGCTTAATTATTATAGTCTCTCATATCTTATATATAATCTTTTTTGTTTATGTTGGGAATATATACATATGTATATATATATATATATATATATACATACATATTATCTTAATCTTAAAATATAAAATGTTTCATTAAGAACAAAATGAAAATTTTACACTATGTTTAATTAAAAGCGATATGCCTTCATTAACTATTAAAAATATTGTAATTTTCTTAAATATTTATAAGTAATTAATTTATTTTTTTAATTGAACATAATGAATAGACTTGATATTCATATATCAACTTTAAATATTGTTTTTGATACAAACATATTTTAAAATTTTCTTTCAAATTTACAGTACAACAAGGTATTACAGTGTAACAGGTGAGTTGTTTAAAAACAATTTTCTGAAAAACATTTCTTCAAAAGGAAATTCTTTGAAAATTCAGTTCGTTCTAAATACGATTTTTCGAAAATATAATTGATTGAAATCATTATTCAAAACTCATTCGTTCTGATATGATCTGATCTGACTTGACCTGTTTTATTAACCTACATCTTGACTTGATTATATGTGACCAGAAAAATTCTTTTTCTAATTATTTTTCCAAGATATGCATTTGAACCCGATGCGACCAAACCTGCTTTAAATTTATTTAACTGGAATTCAAGAGTGGATCCAGTCAGTGAATTTAGAAAATGATTAACAGGTTTGAGAAACATTAAAAAATATAGAAAAATCTGTTTCTAGTTTTTTTATGTATTTTTCTGTGTTCATCTTGTGGATATTGACATTACCATCGAAGTAACAATAAAAAATAATCAATAATAATTTATTGAATGTTTGTAATCAGAAATTTTTTTGGGGGGTTTGTGGAGGAGGGGATTTTTTTGTGAAAGATAATCTCTAAACATATAAAAAGGGACCATAACCAAAATAATGATGATTTTTTTAAAAAAAAGCTAGTTTCCAATGTAATGAAGGCTTTTGTAGTAGAAAATACATATTTATATAAATATGGCTTCATATCGAAAACTGAGCAATTAAAAGAAATAAAGAATAAAAAATAGCAGTTCCGAATTTTTCAAATATTTTATTTGACCCGAATTGAAAAGAAATCATTTGTAAAATCTGAAAATATCAAGAGACTGATTATTAGGAAATATCTATTGATTCAAAGATTAACCCTTTGAATGCCAGTGGAAATTTTCATACATTTAAAAAAATGCCAGACAATTTTAGGTAAAAATTTATGGTTATAGAAAAAAATAAACTTCGGTCAATTGTGAGTTAAAGTTAATTAAGTTTTTACACATTGCTAATAACATTTTATACTTCTTTCATTTCTTAGAAAACCAAAAGTAATTTGAAAGGTTTTATAAAAAAAATAAATATAAAAGTAATATTTTCCCAAAAACTTGAAAATGAAACTTTTTTGAAAAAAAAATTTTATTTATTGTGCTACGGAATGAGTAGTTTCAAGGATTTTTGTAAACCATAAGTATTATAAGTAAATATACATGATCTGAAAAAGCTTTCATATGCAGCTGCATAGGCGTTGTGCTACGCCTCATATTATGCCCTGGTAGTTTAGTAGTAAGTTAGGGTTAGGCCGTGTGCAAAAACAGACTAAATGACCGACTAAACTTAATTTTGCGATTAGTAACGATAATGCAGCATTTAGTCTGCTACTCATTAGACTAAATTTTTGACATCTGACTAAATTCCTTTTAGATTCTTACGCTGATATTATTCGCTTTTTTCCGAAAAAAATATAACCCACGGGGATTTTTTTGCGAACATGAATATTGTGGAAATAAAGATAGATAAATAGATAAAATAAAAAATAAACTTTAATTTAGTTGCGGCAACTTTTTGCACAGTTTGAAGTGACACTAAATTCAAAAATTTAGTTTAATCAGTTTAACAGTAAACTGATAGAACACATAAAAGTATGTATTCATTAACTGTTGACGTCTTTGTTATGAAGTAAAGTTAATTTTTTTATGAGTAATAGCACTTAGAAAACCGAGGAGCGATATATCGCTGTTGGCACTTTTCACAAATGTATGGAGGAAAGATATATAGCTCGTTAGCACTCAAAGGGTCAATAAAGAATTGGCACTAAAACGAACTCATTCAAATATATTTCAGCAACATTCCGCTACAAATCATACTTTAAATGCATTTAAAAACTAGTCATTGTACACACTCAGGTGGGAAAGCATATTGAATATCCATTCAAAGGTCATATGTGTACGTACAGACAATCAAAGGCCTACTCGTATAATCGACATTTTTTTTAAATTTAGTGACGTCAGTAATTAGACATTCAGACTCAGAATAAAAACTGTAATTGCTGACAAAAGCGAATTTGTTAAATATTGAATTTCTCATTTATACTAAATGGCTTTTTCCTTAATACATGTTTATATGCTAATCCAAACCATTAGTTAAAGTAAATGGAATAATTTACTTAAAATATTAAAATTTTACAAAATAAAAAATGTATATTGCCATAATTCTGTTCTCTATTGACATTTTATAAGTGAGATATGTCCATTAGAAAATATCTTTAAAAAGCTTTTCAAAGTAATTACAGTGGGGTTTCGTACGCCGAACGCTCCATACGACAAACTTTTCGTACCACTAACCCGGGTTCATGAACCAGGATTTTAAACTCTTTCCTTACTATTTTTTTCTATTTTCGTGTCAAAAAAAATACTATTTTTTTAGCGATGAATACATTCTGTTTTATTCACCACGTCTTTCTTTTGTTTTAGAAAAGTTTCAAATTTGTTTTTCAAGGTTTCTTTTGAAAAAAGTTTAAAACAGATTTTAAAAAGGTTCAAAAAATGGGTCCTAAGTAAAGTGTCAGTGTAAGTCAGTCCAAGAAAATACTCAAGAAAATCACTATTGAAACCGAGAATGTCATCAATACCAAGCATGAAAAAGGAGCTAGGGTAGTTGGTCTGGAAATTTAATATGGAGTCAACAAATTCACCATTTGAACTATCTTGAAGAACAAGGTGACCATCAAATATTGAGGTTACAAGAACAGTAACCAGATTAAATATCCCAAAAAATCCCATCATTGAGAAAATGGAAAACTTGCTGCTAATGTGGATCCACCAAAGGCAAATGGCAGGAGATATCATCAACAAAGAAGTCATTTGTCAGAAAGCCAAGCACATCTATGCTGACCTGAAGGAAAAAACTTCAGAACCAAGCTCTGAATAATCTGAATTTAAGACAATCAGAGGGTTCTTTAAGAAGTTCAATAGGAGGACCGGTATTCACAGTGTTATAAGGCATAGGGAGGCGGCAAGTGCTGATACAGAAGCCGCTGATAAATTTTCCAGCAAATTTTAGAAGCTTATGAAAGATGAAAGATATCTACAACAGGTCTTCAACTGTAATGAAACTGGGCTTTTCAGTGAAAAAATGTCAAGTTAAACCAACATCACAAAGGTGCTCTACAATTACATAGCGCTTCATTAAGTCAGGAGCCTTTTTAAAAAGATGGGAAAGCAATCAACACTGGATAGATTCTGTAATGCTAAAAAGCAGAAACAAGAAGAAGAACTTCAAGAACTTGAAGCTTCTGAACATGAAGACCTGTAAGCATGTACCTGTAACCATGAATAGCAATAAATAATGTATATAATGTATATAATAGTATATATATATATCGTATATATATATATATATATATATATATATATATATATATAGTGGCCTTTTTACGGAGGGTCCGACACCAATTAATTTATTTCCCATTGGATACTATGGGAAATCGCATTTCGTACCACAAACCGGTTCATGGAAGAAATTAAGTTCGTGGTACGAGGTCCTACTATATTTTTAATTTTTTTCTTAATTTTCTAATGAAACTGAATTCGCAAATAAATTAATTAATTAATTAAAAATAAACATCTTTTTCATCTGCATGGGTGTTTAAAAAATATTTTTGCACAAAGAGGAAATCTCATAAACAAATGACGTGTAATAGAGTTCTCCTTGTTATAAAATTGGACTTCGATAAGATAATGCTTGTAAATGAGTCTCAGAGTGTTGAGTAAATGGAATCTATTGTTGAACTCGAGATACGTTGGGAACGAGATATGATCGCAACCTTTCCAGTTTCGTTAAATCATATCCATAAACATAATCGTTTATAAAATTATTTATTACGCGACCATTTTATATATGATACATGTCACTAAATTGCATTTCACTTCATTGAAACGGCCACTTTACACGTATATCTAACAAAGTGCTGGCACTGTATTGTTGTATCAAATTATATATCTATCTCTTTTCATTATGTAAGATTGTAAGAATAGAATAAATGAACGTCTATCTGTCATGAAAATTAATTATGCTTTTCTCGTTTCGAGCAAAATAGAGGAAAGTAATGTATAAGATAGCGAGAACTGGTTTTCTTGGAAAACGTAGCTTCTGCATGCGAACAGAAATGCGTTGATGGATAACGGTGAAATGACGTGTAAGAAAGTGTTTCATTGTTTCGTTTATTGTACGCAATAATTCCATGACGCTTCCATTGCGAACAATTTTTATAAATTCGTGAACGCTCACTATGCTGGAAAATTTCCGTAGAAAATTGTTCTAGACATTTTAATAAATAGCATAAGCAATTTATATACTACGTAGAAGGTAAGCTCATTATATATATATATATATATATATATATATATATATATGTGTGTATGTATGTATGTACATATATATATATATATATATGTAATTTACATACATTAAGGAAGAGTAGCATGAATAAGAGACATTTTTTCTTGCTTAATTATAAATAGTTAATATTAATGTTGTACTTGTTTGTAAAATCTATTTATCTATACTACATTTATTTAATAATTTATTGATCATTGTCTTGCAACATCAATATTTCAATTCGAATAAAAAGTGTAATTTGTCTTTTTTAAACTATCGTGAATTGAAATGAACTTTGCAAGTATTGTCCAAAACTGACATTACATAAAAAGCAATAAATTACGTATTTTATTTAAATAGTTATGTATTTAAAAATATATTCTTATATAAATATGTAGTATTTTTTTTATTTCTAACAAAATTTTTGTTTAAAAAAATAAAATTAAAGATAATAGAAAAAAAAATAATTATCAGTATTTCATTACATTAAGTACAATTTATTTATTTTAATAATAATTGATAAAATTATAACGTTATTCTTTCAACATTATTTAATTCACGATCACAGTTATTATTAGGTTGGTAGAAAAATAATTGCAGTTTATCACCTATATATTAACATAAGTTTATTTTATTTTTCTTATAAATTGTAATAAAATGAAGAAAAATGTAATAAAAAATAAACAATTACTTATATATATATATATATATATATATATATATATATATATATATATTTAAATGCGTATGCGCCTATGTGTATAGTTGTATTTGGTTGGTACAAAAATAATTGCGATTTTTACGTATCGAATATAAAGACGCATATATTAGTTAAAAATTATAATTATTAATCAAAATAAAAAACACTGGCCTGCACACATTTCTCCTAACGGGAAATAAGTTTGTTTATTCCTAGAAAACAGAATCCTGGAGTCCTGGAAGTAACGGATTCATCGAAAGACCTTTGAGCTAATGCTTGATCTTTGAAAACCTTCTCTCGTAGGAAATTACTCAAATGATTAATAAAAATGATAATCTATCGGTAACAGGTCCAGAGAATAAGGTAGATAAGGTAAGGTTTCATTACCCAGTTGATTTAAATTTTTTAAAGTCATTTGTTTTTGTGAGACGTGTAGTTAGGTGTTGTCATGAAAAAGAATTGGTCCTCTTCGATTGACTAATATTGGTCGTAAACGATACAAGTTCTCATGCATTTTTTCAACTTCCAGACAATATTATTCTGCTGTTATTGTTTCACCAGGATTTAAGAAGTTGTAATGAATGATACCACTTGCCGACCACCAAACAGTGAATATAAACTTTTTTTCGTGAAGCGTCGGTTTAGGATACTGTTTTAGTGCTTCTCCTCGGTCTAGTCACTGTGATGAACATTTCCTATTGTTGTAGAGAATCCACTTTTCATATTATCACTTTTGTCACTTTATGTGACAATAAGATCAAGGAAGAGATCATTTTTGTCATGCAAAAGAAGCACAGAGCAGACTTCGTATCGACGAATTGCTTGTTGTTCGTTTCGTTCATACGGCACCCATTTATCCAGTTTTCTTGTTTTTCAATTTAGGTTCGAATTTCGAACAACTATTGAATGATCAACATTAAATTTTTCACCTCTCGAGTTGGTTTACGAGGGTCCGCTTCAATAATGATTCTTAAATCATTATTGTCTTTAGCTGAAGGACGTCCATAACCTTCCTCATCATTAAGGCTTTCATGTCTGTACGAAATTTTTGGAACTGGTATTGAGTTGTACTATCACTAATTGACTCTTCGCCAAAAACAAATTTAATATTTCGAACAGTATGTTTGGCTTTACATCGCAATTTAAAAACATACAACAAATCGCGTAAATTAGTCTTTTTCCATGACTAATTTAACAGGTAATATCCAACAATACTAAAGAATGCAAACAATACACATAATATGAAATCAGTAGTGCTAATTTCATTGTTTACAATCATGTTTCACATGACTTTAACAAAAGATAACGGTAACTCGAATTCTCAGCGCCAAACTTGAAATGATAAAAACCGCAATTATTTTTGCACCAAACTTATACATACGCTGTGTGTTAAATTATTAAATAATAGCTATGAATATAGTTAAAAATATACATTAAATCCAGAAATAAAAACTAAACTGTTAGATCTTCAAATAAACTCACATCAATATATAAATATATGTACTCGTATATG
>CM068316.1:19950589-19990589 GCA_034766995.1 Acanthacorydalis orientalis
AGAAAAGAATAACTGAATTACACATTTTTGTCAATCTATCATTTTTATCAAAGCTTATTAGTCAGTAATATTGAAAAGATTAAGGCATAACCTTTTAATATGTCAAACAAATTTAGTCACGGTGTCTCTTTCATTTTTACAAGCGATCTGAGGATGTAAGAGTATCACCATCGAAATCCATATAAACAATAATCAAAAGCTAAAATGTTTTGATTAGAAAAATTTTGTGTGGTTTGTGATGAACTGAAATTAAATTGTAAAAGTAAAGTTACTTGCAGTACAGGAAATTATAATTGCGAAGATGCATCTACATTTATTCCATTTTCAAATAAAATCCTGTTTTTTTAAATAAAAAAATATTTTATAATAAAATGTGTCTTATGTTTTACATATATCTTTTTTATCAATAATTTTATTTTAAAAATGAAAAAATTCTTTGAAATAAGCCCGAAAGGAAATATTAATTGTGTTATGTATTTAGTTAAAAATGTCATAATTGAAATTACTAAAAATTAAATAATAAATTTACTTAAAAATTTTTATAATTATTGATTTTGTGTTACGTATGATAAATTGATACTTTTTTAAACACATTTTTTGCATCAAATTTCTCTCACAACCAGTTACTTTATTCATCATATCTTTAAGCTTATTTTTAAGAGGTTTGCATAAATTTAAAATCTTGTAAAAATCGATTTTTGTTCTTCTTTTTACATATTATTAAAGTCTAAAGTATCATTATTAAAAAGAATTTTATCGAAATTCCAATAATTCCTTGGAATACAGCGATTTTAGTGAAGGAGGTTCACAGCGTGACAGGGCTTAACCCGAGCGCGTTCGTTTGTTTTTCTCGAAACTATACTTTTCAAAACGGTGTTCGTTTTATCTAAAAAATTATTCATCCGCTTGGCTTGAAATTTTGACTGAACATTGTTAATAACATTGTGTGTCTATTGGGTGACAAGATAATTTTTTAATATGCCTTTCCATTTGTTAATAATAAACAATTATGTAATTAATAATAATTAATAATTGCGGTTTGTGACTCCAATTCATATACATTTTTTAATTTATGTGGTTTTAAGTGGTTAAGAACTGTTGGACGACAAATGTCTATACTTTTGTGCAAGTTCTAGATTTATTGTGCGTGGATCTAATTCAATTAATGCCTTCAATTGATCGTTATGAACTGAAGAAGGACCTCTGCGAACTCCTTCATCTGTGAAGCTCTAGTCATCAGTACAAAATTTTTGGAACCACCATTGCACCGTAAATTCCTTAACAATACTCACACCAAAAGTATTGTATAATTTACGAGCAGTTTCTTTTGCTTTACCACCCGTTTTGGTCTCAACATTACAATAAATTGCTCTTATTTGCTTCTTTTTCATCTTTAATTCAATATCTCAATTAAAAAAAAGCACTCTAAAATTATATTAATATGAACACGATGAAATGACACATTCGATGAAAAAAATTAAGATTAGAATTCAAAGATCAAAAAATGAAATTATTTTCCTACCAGCTTAATACATATATATATATATATATATATATATATATATATTTAATTAGTTAGATGTTAGAAATGTTCAATAATGTGTAATCAGTTAGAATCTATATTTATAAGTTAGGAAAGTGATCATCTTGAACGCATACTAAATATACATCTTTCACGTTTTCAAGTTATATTGACATTAACTCCCAATTTTATATTATCTATTTTGAAATATAGTAATTTACAAATCATTTGATTCAATAAGAGAGTTTTTTTAATAAAATAATTGGTAAATATACATTTTTATTATGTAAAAAATGTTTTGTTAAAAATGTTTGCTAGTGATTATATTTTAAATATACAACAGGGAACTGAGATTATTTTTAATTAAAAAAAATTGTTTCGAAAAAAAATTATAAGTGGAGCCAAAGAACGTTTATACTCAAATATAATTACAATTACAACTCATTTTCTGTATTCGTTATAATTATATTTATGAATAAATTAAATATAAATAATTAAGTTACTGAAATCTACAAAATAATATGTAATAAAATAAATTATAATACGTCTGAAAAATTAAAATAATACCATATAAAATATATTGAATATTATAAACAAACTTATAAACATGCAATTATCTAGAAACATTTATGGAAAAAATTTTTTTTGAAAAATCAACTGTCAAAGAAAACTTGAAGACATGTTTTCGATCTAGCATTAAAATTAACTACATTATGAACTTGAAGTCTAAAATAATTATTTACTCTTTAAAATTATCGATATAATATATTTTTTTGTATATTTTTTAATTTATTTAAGTCTGCTATTTTAATTTTTTGTGACTTTTATATTGTCTAAATTATTTTAGTTTATCTACAACAAAATATAATTTTGACATGTTTATAATTCAAATATATATTTTAATTTTCTTTTGATATTTGAACTAAAACGTTAGTAACTATATTTATTATTTATAAAATTTTATTTAAAAATTACTATTTAAATTATCAATAAACTGATAAATATATAAGTAAATAATATAAAATTTGATCGACCTACGGTTGAATTGGAATAATTATAAAATAAAATAACAATCAGTTTCTTCAATCAATAATATAACCAATGAATGTAAACACAAAATATTAATAAGAATATTTTTATGTATTTAGTTAATATAAAATATTAAAAAATGTCAATTCCGATCAAAATGACCAAGAAAAATCTGACACTTATCTATAAAAAAGGCATTGTCTTATCACTGTCAATAGTTAGGCATATACGTATGACTTTCGAACAGTAATTGTAAACAAAATAATATAAAAATGCTAATAAATAAACTGTGTTGAAAGAAAATTAAAATTCAAAAATATATTTATTTTGTAAATATGTCAAACTTTATATTTGAACGTTTCCCAAAATTATATTTTATAGACAGATTAAATTACTCAAATGAAAACATACATAGGATCGATATCAAAATAAAAATTTGAAATAAATAAAAAAAATATATACAAAAATTGTATTATCTTGTTTGATTTTAAAAAGAAAAATATTTTCCAAAATTATTTTTGACAGTGTAGTGTTAATATAGATACTAAATAAATAAAAAAACAATTTTTCAATAATTATTATCTTGGTGTTTCAATTTTTTAATTTTAACCAGAAAATATTAAAGACTATCAAGTTTATTAGATATTATGTTGTTCTTTTTATTTTGAGATATGTTAAGACACTTTATGCACATATATTGACAATTATATTATTAATGCATACATGCATATATAGGTGACTCAATTTCTTCGTGAAAGTATTAAATACAGTCAGAAAATTAAAAAATATCATGTTATTTTTATTTAGTATTTTACCTCAATTCAATCCTAAAATACAATTGAACTAAAGTACTAAATAAAAAATAATATGCTTTTTGTTAATACTTTCATGTGGAAGCCTAATTAAAATCACCTTCATATATATATATATTTCAGAAATAACTTATTAATTGCTTAGTTTTTGCTATATACGTCCAAACAAATTGATTTCTTAATCAATAATATCATAGCTCGTTATTTACAGCTGAATTAAATCTAAAGTGATTTATTATTTTATATCATTAAAAAATTATAAAAAAACATTACTATTATATTATTATTTTTTTAAATTATTTTTCGAATTGTTGTCCTGTTATTTTCCTATTTACAGAGATATATATTTTTTATTCTCTTAAAAAAGCAGCATGAAATAAATAACTATTAACTATCTCTCTCTGTCTCTCTCTCTCTCGTTATATATATATATATATATATATATATATATAAAGCTAACTTTTACATTAGACATTTGCAACCATCTACCTGACACCATTCGATAAAAAAATGATTTATTTTATATTTTTTCATTGTGATTTAAAAATAATATTTTAGAAAATAAAAATACGTTATAAGATGGTTGTTTATAGAATGTGTAAAATAGTTTTCAATTGTTTTTGTCTAGTTTGGTAATAATTTATTTTTAATAAATGAGTGAGCTCGTATTTTATATTAACATGATTATATTTTCGTGTTTTATTTCTACTTTTCTTCAAAATGTTTCATTATCTGAGAATGAAACAAAGAATGCTTAAATAGTTGCAAATTCATCGTCTTAGACAGAGAAAATTTTTGTTCGGACACAATTTAAAGAGGCAAAAATAGGAACGAATATAAAATCAAAAATAAACATAAAAGAAACTCTGAATATATCAAAAATCTTAAATGGTAAGTTCATTTAGTGATTCTTCAAAGAAAATTTATATTAATGACATTAACAAAGAGCTTAATTTAGATATTTTAAAATTAAAAAGCAATAAATGTGTTATAAGAATATGACATATTTTTTTAATAAGTTTTTCCATTGTGAAACCATCTCTGTTCCTATGATCTGTAATATACAAAAAGTGTAATATTTGTTTTACATTCTCCAAAAAGTGTCGGTTTTAGAATTTAATTTTTAAATTAGTCCTTTCTGTTGTTTTTTTTTTTGTTTCAAGTAAATGAAACTTAATTTTATATAAAACAGAAAATAGAATAAATTGTTAAAAAAATAAGGTTTTAGTACTTTTTTTAGCAAAAATTTAAAATAATAATCGCCTTATGCTAGGCACTATTCCACATTACCAGCTATTGTTAATACATATAATATCATAAAAATTATAAACTTCATTTTAGAGTCTGTTTAAACAATTCTGTAGTAAGTATTTTTTAAATACAATTGACAAAATATTATTAAAGTATTTTATAAAACTATTAAATGATGCGAAAACTTTATGAAGCATTTAAGTTGGGCGCACAGTTAATATTCTATTGTAAATTAAAGATGAATATCTCACATTAACAGATATGTTCTTATTAATTGTTGATGCATACAAATAATAAAAATATAGTTCCTTAATTATATGAAACGTAATTAGTGAATGTTGTAAATGAAATATTAAATTTTGTACTTAAACTGTGTATTTAAAAAAAAATACACAGTTTAAGTACTGTTTTTAAAAAAATATGTATTTTGTTGTTAAAAAAATAATATAAGAAAATATGTATTATATTAATGTTATGTTAAAAAACGTTTTTAACATAAAGTTGTTTTTAAAAAAAAATATATATTATATTAATATGATTTTGAGACATTTTGAATGTTTTAATAAAAGTAAATATTTTAAATTATACATAAATTCTAAATACCTCTAAAATGTACATTTCAGTAAAAAAAACATATAAGAAAAACTCAAAGATAAATACACCGTTAAAAGAATTCAGGAGGAAAAGTTTGTAAATAAAAAAAATACACCAAAACTTTAAAATGCATATATATTTATATCACTTTAGGGATATCTAACATGAAATAAACTCATTCGACTTCTTTTACAGAGATTGATTTCACCTTCTTTTTGTGCAAAAATTACTTTGTATTCAAAATTAAATAAGATAAATACAAAAATAAAATTTAAACAAATTTTGACTGAAAGTTCACTAGTTTATATATAATAATTCAATAAAAATTCAATAGTGTATAGTACATTAATATAGTATTATATATAATAAATTTAATTTTTGTATGTTAGAAAAACCACATTCCAGATATCTATAGTCTTTGTTAAAAGCTTATTATGGATATTAATTGATGAAAATGAAAGCTGTGTTCTTTATTGGATTAATTAATATCGATTTTTTTATTTTATTTTCAATCCCATTTTTAATTTTCTCTCTTATAAGCTATCTTACAATAATTATTATTTATAAAATTATTATTATTATTATTTGATAATTGGCAATACTTTTAATATATAAGCATGTTAAATGTATGTGAAAATCATTTTCTGGACACAAACTGATATAGGCTGGAAGCTCAAACATAAACACATTAGTCACAGTACTGAAATTCAAGATATTCAGCTATGGCTGTGTCTAATACTTTGTAATAAATAAAAAGAAAATAAAATATGTACAAATAAAAATGAACCGTTTGTACATATATATATATATATATATATATATATATATCCTTAAAGAATATCATTAAAATATTTTAATATTTGAATATATAAATAAATTCTATTTTTAGAATATGTTTATTTAAAATAATGTCAATAATATACTAAAATACAATGTACAGTGGGTAGATTATTTTCTAAGATATACATTATCATTTATAAATATATATTTACAAAAACAACATATATATATATACATATATATATATATATATATATATATATATATATATATATATATATATATATATATTCTTCAGTTATTGATGATACACTTCAGAATAAATATATTATTTTTTGTTCTAAAGGGACATTTAAAACAAGAAATAACTGCTATCGTTTGTCATGCATTTTTAATTCATTTGTTCACTCATCTTTACTTTTATATATACATATATATATATATATATATATATATATATATATATATATATATATATATGTATACAATTATAACAATAGTGTATATTATAATTATATGTATATGGAATTACAATATCGTATAAAAATTTTATATATAAATTTAGAAAATTGTTTGGTAATTAATAGGTAAATTCATCAAAAATGTGAAATTTTTAAATATTTGGAAATAAATTACATCTTTCTTATATATTTTTTACAAATATTATGACTCTTAGTATCATTTTATAAATTCAACATTAAATATATTTTTCTATTCATATATATATATATATATATATATATATATATATATATATATATATATATATATTCGTAGGTGTTTATGTGGGTACAAGTCTAATGTTTCAAATTCGAAATCTTGGAAGTAAACCGAGAATAAATAAAACGTCATGTAAGATTCTCTAGAAATAAACGTGAAATCCTGTTAAAACTTAATAAAAAGTAAATGATTTTTTTACGGGAACGTAACGTCGGAGATATGAGCGAGGGATGCGCACGCGCGTCAGCCATTCCTCTTACATATAAGAACATAACGATTTTCTCCTTGCAAGGCTCCAAACAAAACCTCCAAGCACGCGAATGAGGAATCGCTCTGCTGCCGCTGCCCCCACCTCCTATCGCTTGCGCCAGCCACCTAGCGAACAACCCCAAGCACGACTGCTACTCTCATGTTGGGGCACAGATTTATCTTTTATTCATTCTTCACTACTTATTTACAAATTATATCTGCTTACTGCGTGCTAGAAATATTTTATTACTATTTTTCGCATGACGTTACTGTCTTTATTTGTAAGAATACATAATTTCATTTAAACATTTCATATGCTAGTTACATTCATTTAGAAGTGGGAAAATATTTGAAATTATATTGTATTTATTTTTATGTCGATTTCAATACGTTTTATGTTAAAAAATATTCGTATTTACTTGTTTTCATTTAGATTATTGATTTTCTTTCAACAACTAATTGTGAATTACTAGTTCTCTTAAAGTTAATTTCTCAATATAATTAGTTACAAATAAAATATTTATACACGTTATTTTCTAAGCCAAATAATAATTTACACATTTTTAAAGTATAATTTAGTCTTAGAAGTATATATTTCCTGACTGATAATTATTACTAATTAAATTTTTCTTCTATTCTTATCAAACACAACTATTATTGAAAATTTTACAAAATATTTCTAATAGAATATAAAATATTTGTTTTAATTAAATTAGTATTTAGTAAGTCTTGCTTCCGTTTTACAATTTATTCACAACTACAATTTATTTTGTCTTTTATTTAAAACATTTGTAGTAGTGATTGGTGTATAGTTATATTTCTATTCAAAATTTTAAAAATTACAATTTATTTTCAGATGTTTGTTCTGTTTTAATATAATTGATCAATAACTTAATAAATATATATATGTGTTATATATATATATATATAACACATATATCATATACATACACACGCGCACACACACACACACACACACACACACACACACACATATATATATATATATATATATATATACATACAGAGAGAAGAGACTTCTTATTTAAATGGCAAAAATAATTTTTTTTACATATAAAGAACTTTTTTTCAATAAGATTAGTAATTCTGTGGCTTAAGCTATATTTATCACAAATAAGTAATTTAAGTTCTTGATAGCTCATAAACTCTTAATCTTTGCCATAAAATTACTCTCTCTTTTGGTGTATACATATATATATATATATAAATATATATATATATATATATATATATATATATATATATTTATATAAATATATATATATATATATATATATATATATATATATATACCGTATATCTTGGCGTATCAGGCGACCTAGTTACAAGACGGGATCGAAATTTTAAGATACAATTTATACATTTATCATATATCGGTCGTATGAGACTATCCTAAACTAAACACATCTTTCAAATGCTATAATACAATTTTATGACAAAAATCAAAATTAGAAGAATTACATTTTTCGATTTACAATTTGGATAATGAAATTCTAAGAATCATCTTGTTTTGACATACTGTGTATTTAAACAGTGTGCACAGCTTGTATCTAGAAGGCATGGCTATGTATTATATTTTTAATTTTTTTTATTTAAAAAGAATTATTTAATGAATGTATGGTATATACCAACTTTAAAGTTCCTTTTTTTTAAAATAAAGAATTTGATTTGTACATAAGCACGATAATTTTTGTTACTCTAATGTTTCTGTATTTCATTGAGTGTATAAGATTACTCCCTACTTTTTGAAGAATTTTCTAGGTTTTAAGGGTAGCCTTATACGCATAGATTTACGGCATATATATATATATATATATACATATATATATATATATATATATATATACATATATGTTAGATAAAAGAGTTCATTTCTCTGTATTGAACTTGTCATAAGAGTGTTGTACTGGAGATTTGATCAAATCTTTTTCATTAACAGGATAGTCTGCCATGCAAAACATTTAAATATATACTGGTACTTACATATATATATATATATATATATATATATATATATATATATATGTGTGTGTGTGTGTGTGTGTGAGTGTGACTGGTGAACAAAAACTGTTGTGTTATGACAAAGTTCAGTGAAAATAGGATTAAATTTGATTTAAAAAAATATACATTAACCTCATACTCTAATAGTTTAATTACTGTTTATCGTCAATACATTCAAAGATGTTTTGTTTTTATTATCCAACGAGATGAAGATGGTCATTTTCACTGAGAAACTGAAATTTCAATTTAAGGTCGTAACCTTAACAGAATTACTAATCACCGATAAAAATATTGGCAATGAAATTAAATTTTGTTATTAATTATCTTTTCAAATTCTAGTACAAATCAAGTCGATAAGTATTTGAATCGTCATTGAGCAAACTTTCTCAAATTTGTCAGATAATAATACAATCGTCGAATTACAAAGTATGAATAAATATATCTTGGAAAAGGTATAACATAATATTTATATATATATATATATATATATATATATGTATATATATATATATATATATATACATATATATATATGTATATATATATATACATATATGTATATATATATATATGTATATATATATATATATATGTATATATATAAATCTATATATATATATATATGTACATACATATATATATATATACATACACACATCAAGAAATATGAAACAGTATACGATGAGATAAATGAATATAAGTGATATGGATATCAGAAAATGTATGAGAGAATTGAAGGAATGCAAATGTGTGGAAAGAGTGATTGTATTCTTAAAATTTTAATCCTTTACTCAAAAATGGTCGTTAAGTGATTATACAATGAAAATTATATTACTATATATATATATATATATATATATATACATACATATGTATGTATGTATGTATATATATATATATACATATTTCATTTTTCTTATTATACCTATATATATTGAAGACATATTTACGGATTTCTTTCCTAATTAGGACTCAGAAAAATTTTACAACTTAAAAAATTAACCATAAATACACCTGTAAAAACATTTTAAAAAAGTAACCATATATAATATGATTAAAAACAGACGTCCAGATGTTTTACATCTTACATGCTTTTATAATTGTATATTTTATTTTTAGAGTTTATATTCAATAAGTATATAATTTTCATTACCTTTTATTAATTTTTTTAATTTTTAGCATAATCAAAGTCTACAGTTTTCCTATAATGATAGATTTTACTACAAATTCTAAGCTAGTGTCTAATATACTGATACGTGTGATTCTATTTTAGTCGAAATTTAAATGTTAATGTACACATATAATGTTAATATTAACTACTGAGAAACGAAAATAACGGAATAACTGTTTAAGTAACCACATAATGACAGAGATATTAAACAATTAATTTACCCTTATTGAGAAATTACTTCATAACACATTTCATAATAAAGGCATTACTTGGACATTTTTACTCTAGATTAAATAAAATGTCTTTTTTTCGAATATATATATATATATATATATATATAAATATATACATATATTATATATATATATAGAGAGAGAGAGAGAGAGAGAGATTGTACAAAACCTCTCAATAAGTAAAGAGAACATTTCACTTTAGGAAGATACTTTTTTAATGATAAATATTCTATCGATATATAATAACTGTTTTCTTTTTTATTTACCATAGTGAAATATATAAAATAATTCATTACTTGAATTCATAGTGAAATAATATGAAAATATATACATTACGAAAAATGAAAGAAAATAATATAATAAAAACACAAAAAAGTTAAAATTCACTTGAACTCGAGAACAGCAAGGATACATTGCTAGAAAGCACAACAGTTGGTCTATAGAAGTTATTGTCTGCAAACTAGGATATATAAAACGGTTTGTTGAAAAATCAAGAACTGAAAAATTAAGATAAAATTATTAGAGAATGAAATTAAAGTGTATAGAGAAGAAGTGCCGAAAGGCTAATTTGTAGTTTTATTTACATTGTATTGTTATATATATATATATATATATATATATATATATATATATAAATTTTATCATTTACTTAAGTACTATTTTAAAAATTATTGGTATTTAATATAAGACTCTCGTTTTTTCTCCTTTTAATTATTACACTAATATCTTAATTAAGAAGAAGACTTTACACACACACACATATATATATATATATATATATATATATATATATATATATATTCTTCTCTGAGTGATTTTGTAATTCACGTTTTAATTCATTGTTAGCAAAATTAATGCGGTTCAGATCTAAAACCACCTGATTGACAGTATTTGATTACATGTGATACATATGTTGCAAATAGGTCGCTGGAGGAAAATATTCATTATAAATGACATACGATTGAAACAAAATCGACATTAATACTCTAATTACATTTTTTTAAAAAAATATTTTTTAATTTTTTTATTCACTTTTTTAATATTTTTTTAAAAAACTTAATTTTTGATCAAATTTCTACAGAACTTTAATTTAAAACGCGAATTAAAATAAATGAAATATTAATATTAATGAACTGAACAAATAATAATTAATGTCTTCCGATTAACTGTACTGAAATTACACTCAATATATTAGTTTTTAATAGAAACGTTATATACATATTTTATTACTACAAGTCCTCCCCCCCCCCTCGTGCTAAAATTGAGAATGATATTTTTCAGTCCCTTATTATCTGTAAAATACTTTGAACGCATAATTTAATTTCATGAATTCAAATATGTGGAAATTATATTATGACAGTATATGGTGTATAAAAATAATAGCATAATTATATTGTTTGGTACTGTGGCTAAATTAAGTTTTAAAATTTAATTTTCAGTTTAGAAACACTAGAAAATTTTACTTAACTTTTACTTACAGTGTCTGGTTCAAAACACTGTTAAACACCAATACATTTTATTAGGTGTTGGATTCAGATATCTGACATGATAACTAATATACTAATAGATAAAATGTTTTTGTTTATATTTTCCGCATTTAAAAAAATTATCCGCTAAAAAACATGATTATGATCATATTACCTGTAAATATCATCTTTCAACTTTTAGTATCATAAAAAAAATCTGAAATTAAGTTTATCAATGAGTGTAAAAAGCTTTATAATATTTAAAATATTAATTTTTAATAGAATCTATAATATTATTTATATAACATATTATTTTTTATTTAAGAACAATTTCCTTTTTAACACTAACTAAAATATATAGTTAGTTTCAACAATAGATTCATTTTAAAATAATAAATATGTTTCATAATGTTTTCAATCATTTTTGCTGTCTTTTACTTAACACTTTTTATTATAAAATGTAAAAAATATATCATATGTATTTATATATAGAAACATTTATTTATCTGAGATGGTTCAAGAGTTTACCCGAATTACAATTAAAATATTATTATTATAAACTCTACTAACTTGAATCGTATCTGTTTTTAAATATTTATTAAAATTCTAATTTATTTCTATTGTGTGATTTTTTAAACTTTAATAATAAAACTTACAAATTATTTATTACCATTATTTTATTTTTCTTTAATTTTTTAACTATTTGATTAATATTTGTTTAATATCATCGTCATTTCAAGTATGAATGTATTTCTATAACCATCATTATTGATTTAGATCTATAAATAAACCACATGTAAATAAGTAATTTTCAGCTTTCACTCCTTCTCAAATATATACATGTTTTCCAGATGTTTAGATTATTTACACTAGTTCTGTAGTTAAGTTTACATTAGAGATGTGTGACATTTTTATTGTTTCAGAAATCTTAGTAATTTTTATAAAGCTTACGTTGAAAATTTGTTAACTGTAATCTTAACATTTTATTTAATATGTATATATATATATATAAAGTATTAGTTTGGTAGAAAAATAATTGCGGTTTATAATCTTCAAATTCATATACACTTTTCTCTTTTTAGATTTTCCTAGTTGTTTTAAGTGGTCCAGAACTGCTGGATGACTAACTTTGTATAAGCTCTCGAATTGTTGTTAGTAGTTTTGATTCAACTAACGCCTGCAGTTGGTTGTTATAAACTGAAGAAAGACGCCCGCGACCGTCTTTATCTTCAAAGATCTCGAATTTTTTGGAACCACCATTGCACCGTACGTTCCATAACAGTAACCACACAAAAAGCATCGTTTAGTTTATGAGCAGTTTATGCTGCTTTACCATCCTTTTTGATCTCATACAAGAAATTTGTTCTTATTTACTTCTTTTCTATCTTGAATTTAATAGCTTAATTTGAAGAAAAATTAGTAATAAAACCAAATTAAATCTTATCAAAATACAGATCGGAAAATGCACTTTAAAATTATATTAACATAAACACAATGAAATGATATGTTTATTGAAAAAAAATAACGTAAGTATTAAAAAAAAAAACATAATTATTTCCTACCAACATAATATGTAGGTTTTGATTTAAGCATATTTATATACAAACTCTCGTCTTTAAAACAAATACATTTTCTGAATATAGCGACAAAGTTGATCGTTTATAAGAACTTTATTATTTACTTAATTATTTAATAGCTTCATTTTTTATCTTAGATATCAGATAAATGTCCAGTTTATATTTCAATTCAAACTTTATAAAGTACAAAACGAAGGAATCTAAAATCCGACAGAAGAGTTTCTTATAAGATTTACCACTCTATTCGAATATTCTTTTCGTTATATCTGAATTCAACTGCAAATGCATATATATATATATATATATATATATATATATATATATATATGCATGTATGTACGAGACGAATAACAAATATTTCTCTCGCGATTCAGTAATTTTTGAAATAATGAAAGTACCAAGTTTTGTGCATACGAACAGTATGCTCTAAGTCATGACTGTCATCTCTGTTTAGTTACAGCATTTCAGGTACCGTAAAAGGTATATAGTAATAACAAATAAGAAGATCTATATAGATAGCATGAGTATGCTTAAAGCAACGTGCTTCTTTCAATTTCTTTCAGTCGACAACATTTCAGTTAAAATCATTTATCGATAATTAAATATTTTAAAGAATCATTCTAAGTACAGATATTCTAATTTTCGCTAAAAAAATAAGATTTTTAATTTCAGCAAAGGCGAATTGAGGAACTAAAACTGTTCAGGTATATCTTTTATGACAAAATAATCAATAATATGTTAATTCTTTAGCCAAACAATATCGGCAGAGAGCACAAGATAGTATTACTTCGTAACTGTGAGTTTCTCAAGAATAGGTTACATAATATACATTTTATTGGGTTGGAAAACCATACCTTTCCGATTGGCCAATTCTGGACGCTTTTAATCGATTACCACCTTTAATTGCTCCAATTGAGTACAATACTTATCCGAATTTATTGTATTATTATTTGGGAGAAGCTTGTAATGTACAACATAATCCCATTAGATATACAAAATCATCTTCTTCGAATGAAGACCCGCTTTTGGAGTGGCTAACGGAGGCTTATTTCGTTTTGTCAAGACCTTTTTCGATTCACATTATTGTAGACGATCTGATTTTCGTCGTCCGTGATTAATTGTTTCAGAAACGGGTCGTTTTAGTTCCTTTTAAGGAGTGAATTACTGATGGAAATGTGTTCCGTTAAATTAATTTCAGTTAAATTATGAGACACTCAAACATCGTAGAGATTCACATATCTCAGTGTCTTCAAATACCTCACAACACTTGTATAAGTCACTTACAGTATTGTTATGTAACGTTGATTATTTTCAATAAGTATTTGTAATATGTCCTCAATTCATAAGAAGGGAGACATAAGAAAATGTGATAATTATCGAGGTATAATGGCGACATCAACATTTAGCAGGCTCTATAGTAGAATCTTAAAGAAGCTAATAGAACAAGAATATCAGGGGAAAGAAGCTGAAGAACAATGCGGTTTCCGAGCTGGAAGGTCGTGCATGGATCACATTTTCTGCCTCAAACAGCTCATAGAAAATAGGATAGCAACAGGGCGAGAACTGCACTTACTATTCATCGATTTAGCTAAGGCATATGATAGTATACCTACAGTGAAACTTTGGGAAGCATTACAACAAACTCAGATAAACTACACCCTTATTACTGCTGTGAAACAACTATACAGGCAATCTACAACAAAAATTAAAGTCGGCCAAAATATATCTAATGGATTTACCATAACTAAAGGATTAAGACAAGGATGTTGTATTTCCCCAACCCTTTTTAAGATTTACGTAGAATATCTTTTATGAGACTGGAAACGAAAGTGTAGTCCTATGGGCCTTCCTATTAATGATGAAACCACAATATATACCTTGCAGTTTGCGGACGATCAGGTTCTTATACCGCAGAATAAGGAAGACCTCGAATACATGGCCAAGAAGCTAGAATATGAGAAAGGAGGGCTAAAAATGAATATTGGAAAAACCAAATATTTATGCGTAGGGGGAACTGTAACTACGGAATTAGAATTGGACAATGATTAAAAAATATTAGCCTGTGAGGTATACAACTACATGGGAGTGAAACGTAATAGGGAAGGCAAAGACTCAATGGAAATACGAGGAAAAATCGCACAAGGTAGAAGAGCTATTAGGAAATTAAATAGTATTTGGTGGAGCTCCACAATATCGAAACAACGAAAATGGAAGATTTAACAAACAGTGGTTAAAAGTATAGCCTTATATGGAGGGGAGGCATGGTCAGCAACAGAGGAGGATAAAAGACGAATGGCGACCATAGAAATGGATGCTCTAAGAAGATCCTGTCGAATATCAAGAAGAGATCGAATTAGAAACGAAAGGATCAAGCAATTAATGGGCGTAGAAGACAACATCATTGAAGACATTGACCGGAAACAACTCACCTGGTACGGCCATGTCAAGAGAATGACCGATACAAGACTGCCTAAGCAAACGATGGAGTATTTATCTCTGGAACGATGGAAACGTTGTCGCCTACGGAGATCTTGGAGCGAAGGAATCCATAAATCGATCAGGGAGAGAAAATTGGACGAACAGCTGTGCCAAGATAGAAAGGAATGGAGGAAAAAGTTGAAGAACGGAAAGCGTCGACAGACTCTATAAACCGCATATATATATATATATATATATATATAAATATTGCAATTTTGTCAATAACTATAGGCCTAACAGAACGCTTTAGATCCTCTAAGTCAATTTTTTTATTTCTGAACCAAGTGAACTACTTTCGACCAATAATATCACCTACGGTACCTTTTCCATAAATGGCGGATATCTTTTTTGTCTCTTCAGCGCTTTTTCCTCTGCGGAAATAAAACAGCATCAAATGACGAAAATACATTTTATATTCATCCATTTTCAATTTTAAATTTAACAGACTCAAAATTGCACAAAAATAGCAGGGAAAGAAACGTTGAAATGTCAAAATAACACATATGGATATTGTTACCTGTCAAAATAATATATATGGAGTCATGTCATATAATCGAGCTACGCTCAAATCTGTAATTAATGACATCTATTGGAAAACACTACGGACTTTTATTCCAACCCAATAGATTACAGAAAGATTTGTACTCTCTAGATGAAGTAAGTGTTAACTTCAGAATTGGTAGTCAATTTGTGTGAAATTTGTTGAAACAAATCTGTTCATTTTTAATAATAAAGCGTGATTTTAAAAGAAAGTATATTGACAATCGTGGAAAATTTAACGTTGCTAAAAAAAAATTATTAGAGGGACAAGCATTAAATTTCATCATTGATGGAATGAAAAAAATAATCCAACGCGATAGAAATACATCGATTGACATTGATAGTTGTTAAAGCTGAAAAATAAATAACATTTAAAAGATTTATATTCTAAGCTTGATTTAGTATATATATATATATATATATATATATATATATATATCATAATTTCCATTAATGAAAATTTTTCACCTATTCTGTTTTATTCACTTATTTAAAATTTGAAAAACTTATACAATAAAATTCGTTACAAATTCAAACCAACTTTAAGATAAGAAATATTTTTGTTGATTGTTGTACTCCAAAAAAAAATTAAAGAAAATATTTAAAATAATTAAAATGAGTGAGTAGTAAACACATACGAACTTATAATGCACTTCAAATAAAACAATACTCTTTTTAAATATTCTGTATTTAATATATCTCATTTTTAAAGATTAAATTTACCACCTTGAATCACAATGCATACAATTTCTCAATGCAAACTTCAATATCAGCCTGTCCTTTCTGAATATAACCCAGCATTATCACTCTGTATAGACCATTTACACGTTTTGATACCTAGTTACAACGTCTGTATGGCTTATATTAGTTAGGGAAATGGTACTCAATTAAAATTAGTTGTTTTTCTCCCAGTCAATAATAATAATATATAATTTGAACGTATACACATATAAACCATTTTTTTCGTATTTTCGTATATACACAAAGTATTTTTTTTTGTAAACTGGAAATTTTAAAAATTGTTAAGTACAAATTTATATTAAATGTTTTATATTAAGTACGAAAATTCAAATTTAGAACTAAATTTGGAAAATGTTTATAATACGATTTCATCAAGTATATTTTAAAAACTTTATGAATATATCTTTGAATACTTATTATTGTTTAAAAAATCCAAATTATATTTGGTGTTAATTCATTTAGTAAAAATTGAAATTTTAATTGAGTATTTTTCATATAATATTTTTATTTAATTACACTATTTACAATATTTACTAAAATAAAATAAAAAAATCTTCTACAAAAAAAATAATTCGATACAAGGAATAAAGGTGTAATTTTTAGGAAGGGATATGCATTTGAAGCTTGAACTTTAAGGATACAATAGAATATAATTTTTGACACTCTGTCCCGATACAATTTCACAAATTGTCTTTTATTTCCCACAAATCACACAAAATACTTGTGATAAAAATCATTTGATGTTTAATTACTGTATTTTTTTAGTTATTTACTTGCTTTTAGATGGAAATCTCTTCATTGTCAGAATCTGAAATTATTATTAAATAATTTAACGTTATAATAATTAAAAATGGCATCACTAACCAATAAGAAAAAATCGAAGATGAATAATAATCAATTACTGAGCAATTTATAGAGAAAAATGTTTGATTTACAAGAGATTAAGTAATCATTTGCGAAAGGATAAATTTAATAATCATTCTATCATCTATAATGTATATTTTTAGTAACTACATTATCCCTAAATACCTTTTTTTCTTTACTAGAGTATAATGTTAAAGTTTCTGAATATTTTCCTTAACATACAATTACAAAACTAAAAACATATAATTCAAATCTTATCTAAAAGAATAGTAATAAAACAACATCAATATCAAGTTTCCATTAATTTGTTATAAAATACTTCCCTTATTGCAATGAATCTCAAACCATCGTTATACTGTTTCTCTAAAATACTGAATGAATTGTAATTATTTTCCACACATTCAATCATGAGTAAAATTAATGAGTCGAATGGAAAAGTAAATAATTTTTGAATATCTTTTGATAAATAAAATTTTATTTAAATTGATAAACAAATAGTGACTGATAATAGTATCTGTGGATTTTATTATTACTTTTTTTCAACATAACCACAATCAATAACGACATCCTTTTATAGTAATTATGATCTGTAAGGGGTTACTTCTATCAATCTGAAAAGCATGGCATAATGTATCTTGATATATATATATATATATATATATATATATATATATATATAAATGCTGTTTTTCCTAGTTCTAACTGAAGAAACACTTAAAAAACAAAGTATAGCAAAGAGGAGTGACTGAAACAGCAATTGTCAGTGTGTTGAATGAAATGATGTTAATTATATGAATGTTACTTTTAGAAATACGTACAGTTCAATTACATGACTTAAATATGTGATAATTGTGAAGATGATTATATTAGAAATAAATATGTAACCAAAATATTATCATATGTACTTTAAAAATTAAAATATTTTTTAACTCCTATCCATGCATATATATAGTAGCGCACCCAGGAGGGGAAGAAGAGGTACTGGTAACTTTCGAAGGAAAAAGGAAAAAAAACACTAGAAAACATCAACTGAAGTTCTGATAAAAATATTTTTCACCCGTTTGTGATAGCTTCAAAAAATTGCCATTGATACAGTTTAGAAGTGTGACAAAATGATATATTCTAACATCTATAACTTATTAATAATATCTGCAATGTTTCCAGTAACAATATGCGTCAGTTAAACGTAATTTTCTACCTAACACATTTTAAAAACGTATTTAAGATCTAACATGAGACAATCACGATTGAACGGACAGGCTTTGCTATATATACATAGACAGATTTGTGTAATCACGGCTGAATTCAGTCAAAAACTATGTAAAAAGAACTGAAAACTGGATTTTATTCATTAAATATTTTTTTATAATCGCCTAATGAATTTTATTGAATTCACATTAAAAAATGTTCTAACCGATCAACTCGGCTTCCTCCAAGATTAAATCCTGAGTGCACCACTAATATATATGTACATATATATATATATATATATATATATATATATATATATATATATGTATGCATGTATAACACAGTGTAAAGGTGAAAATTGAGAAAAGAAAGGGAAATAGTAATTAATTATGACCGTACAATTCTAAGAATTAAAATAAATTATTCGCTCAAAGCTTCTGTATGACAAAGTAAAAACATTCTTCCGCACTAATGACGCGATATGACAGCAGTACTCAGTAGTCATCAATTTTCATTCCGGCGTAGCTATGTAACGTTCATTCGAATCGTATAAATTTAGAAGTCTAGTTTATAGTTTCGTAGATGTAATAAGGCAGTCGGCAATTATTTCGTCGTGCCGTATTCTAGACTTTACGCTGAACAAATTTTATTAAGGAGGAGACGAGTTTGCAACTAGCTAACTCTAATTAGCCTTCATGATTAGAGTAATTTTAAATTTAGACCAACTAACGTGCCTCTATATGTCATCTATATTTTACTTTTGACGACAACATACTTGTCATTGCTAAAAGGAAAATGGAAAATTAATATATGAAATGCTAAATGTGTTTTTGTACTCATACAAAAAATAAGTCCATATGTGTGTATATATATATATATATACACGAGTATATATATATGTCTAATGCTTTATTAAATTTATTCGTTTTCTATGTTTTTGTTCTATTTAATTACATTAGAAAGAAAGTACTTACTTTTCTCTATAATACCTTGCATTACGAGTAAATTTAACATCCTCTTATTTACAAGTAAAATAAATTATTCATACTCGAAAAAGTATTTTTATTAATTATCATAATATCAGATTACCTGATTTTAATTACATTCATCACAAATAAAAAAAAAACGTTCACTTGATATGTTGTCGTAAAAGGGATGTGAATATATATTCTTAATTAACTGAAAAAAAGATATTTAAATAAAAAGTAATACTATAAAATGAATAAAATGTGTGAAAAAAATATATAAATATTAACAATGTCCAGATGTCCATTCTTATTCTTTCAACCCTTGTAACACCTGAAGGGTGCTCGAACCCTTCATACATTCCTTTAGGCAATAACTGAACGCTGGTCATTTGTTTTGTTAGTGTCCACTTAAAACTTGTATTTCAAGTCCGATTTTCGTTCTCACAGTCTGAACACAACATATTTTTACTGGTCATCTCGTTGACCATTTCAATTCATTTAACATGCGTACTGTTAAACTAATGTAACTGATTTTTCCTACTCGAATATTTTATATGTATACACATTTACTTATAGTCAAGTTCATTTAAAACAAACGCATATATATATATATATATATATATATATATATATATATGTTTTAATTAAGGCGTTCACATGAAAATATTTAAAAGAATCGTAAAAATTAAAAAAAATAATTTTATTTTTTATTTAGTATTTTAGTTCAACCAACATTAAAATACAATTTAAATAAAATACTGAATAAAAAATAACATCATTTTTTTAATACTTTCATGTTAAAGCCTAAATTGAACTACATATATATATATAGAGAGAGAGAGAGAGAGAGAAAGAGATAAATATATGGAAAATTTATTGATATTGAAATTTTTTTACTTATAAGTTGATAATTAATATTAATAAATTCTATTAGATTATTTTACTAGTACTAACTACCACAATATGCATTTTAATGTGAATTAGAAATTTACATTATTTTTATTAAAAAATGTTGGTTTAATATAAGAAAATTAAGTTGTTTTCGTTTACTGAGTTACTGAAAACTTAATAAAGAATATAAAATGTACAAAAACAAAAAAATACTACTGAGTACAACCAGATGATTAATGTATCAAGTGAAAACTGAAAATATTGGTGAAATAATATTCTTCACACAATGAAACTAACTGCTCTTCTATAATTAAATAATCATCTGAAATGTAGTGTTTCTGAACATTTTGTAAATATATTTTTTTAATAAAAGTAATTAATTAAATTATTTAATTTTTTATTTTTTAAATTATTTATTAATAAAATAAATTAAATTAATTTTATTAAATTTATAAAAAAAATATATAAATGTTATAAATTTAACACCCTCAAAAATCTCAAAGTAACACAAATCTATTTTGATTTTTACCACAACCGTCTACAATTAATAGACCTGATAACTGGAAATTTGGCAAATGTTGAGTGCCGAAACACATTTTCAAGATTATAAAACACATGTACATAAATTGTGTATTTACTTATGGTGTATAGTCAGTATTAATTTATGTAGTATTTGAGTTGCTTTGAAATATAGTAATGCTACTATTTCATTCTCTATATATTTCCATTTAAGTTCTTTATTCTAATGTTACTTCATTACTTGTTCAAAAAAAGTTAATGAATGTAAGTTTCTTAAAATTAAATATTAATATACACTATAAAAATACACTGCAAAATAGATCAAATAACTCTTAATAATAGTACTTCGTTATATATTTTATATCTTGATGTTATTAAACTTTTAATAAGTAAAATAGAAGTATACTTTTAACAATAAATAGATGCTAGATTGACCATGTGTTCCCATTTGTAGCTATATGTATAATTATAATAAAGAAAAGACTTATACATATGTACGCGCCCTTAAATCAACCCTTTAAATAACTGATCAACTAAGAGAAATAATTGCGGTTCATGACCTTCAAATTCATATACATTTTTCCTCAGTTTAATTCAACTTTGTTAATCGAAATAAGCACCATTTGAATTGACACATTTTTTCCCATTAACCCCTCAAAACACTTCTACGTCTTCAGTTGGTCGTTATGAACTTTTAAATTCGTTTCACTTTCATTGAATTTTCAAGGCTCTTGTCCCAATAGTACCCACACCAAGACCATCGTTTAGTTTACGAGCAGTTTCTGCTGCTTTACCTCCCGTTTTGAACTCATACAAAAAAATGTTCTTATTTAATTCTTTTCCATCTTTAATTCAATAGCTTAATTTAAAGCAACAATAATAATAATGTAGTGTATGTGAAGTTATCACCGTAAATGTACAGCATTTTTTTAAATGCAAAAGAAAGCAACAATAAGAATTACACACGATTTGGTTAGACTTTAATTTGCTGTGTATTTACTATGTAGGTATTGTAATAAATTGTTTACAAATATGACAAATAACAGATGGAAAACACCAAAAAGTTGCTGTTGTAAAATAATAACAAACGAGATTAATTATTTACTACAATTTATATGAAAAACAGAAAATTAATATGTAAAAGCATTAAGATTACTCTGTTTTGGATTATTGGATGTATAAACTATCATTGCTTTTTTCAATATCCCATGTACATAAACACATAGGTGAATATATATATATATATATAAATATAAATATATATATATATATATATATATACACATATATATATTAAATAATATTTTCCACAAAAAATAAGATGATGCCGACTTATTTATTAATGCCGTCAAGATTTCTATGGTACCCAAATATATTTATCTTTTATATAAAACAACACATTGCAATTTATCTAGGATAATGATTATACAGACATACTAACATATATGTGACCATATATGTACATATATATATATATATAAACATAAAGCCCGGAGGTTGGTGAGTGCAGTAGCAGGAAACGAAACCCCCTGCATATATATACATATATATATATATATATTTAGGGGAAGTGAAGTTCAACTTCCACATGAAAATATTAAAAAAAACAGTAAAAATTAAAAATGAAACAAGTTTTCCTCCATTTAGTATTTTATTTCAATTGTATTTTAGTATTGAAATGAACAAAAATACTAAATTAAAAATAACATGAGTTTTCTTAACCGCAGCGTCCCCTTTCAGTACTTCCATATGGAAACCTAAATTCACTCACATATATATATATATATACATACATACACATATATAATTAAATTGAAAATAAACTCTATTTGCAAGTTCTAAAATAATATCTTGTAAAAGATTAAACGCTTAAGTGATTTTATTCGACACATATGAAGATTAATTGAAAGTTTCTGAGAAACCACAAAAATTAATCAATTTCTATACAGACCGTCATCCAGAAAATTAATTAATTAACTTACTTAGAACAAGTTAAGCGTATTTAGCAGATATATCACGCACAGAATAAACAAGTATTATAGAATGAATTATATATATATATATACATACATATATATATATATATATATAAAATTTATTTGACTGGAATATTTTTTAATATTAAAATAAATTAATAAAATAATATTAAAATAATTAATCCAAGGAAGTCAGTCATAGAATATAATTTAAGTTCTTATTAACATTTAAATTGAATTAAGTTGATTAAATATTATTTAATTGACTTATAAATATAATGAAGATTCAATAAAATAAATCTCGTAAGTATTAAAATTACAAGTAATAATAAATCAAATTTCTACAAAATTTCTCTTATCATCTCAAATTATCGAAGCGATAACTTATAATGGACTTTATATTCTTTTATCGTAAGTGTATCAAAAAAAAATATACATATATACATATATATATTACAATTAATATTTATAGTGAATATTAACGTTTATATTTTTCTGAAATCTCGAGATTATAGTCTTGACTAGACAGCAACTATTAAAGACAATAGTGTTTCAATAATAGTTTCTTTACCATTTAAATGCGTATAAGAATAAATAGTATTAAGGAACATATCTCATTTTCATTTATATAAGTTATATTCCAAAACACAAAAAAGATGAAAAAATAGTTACCGTATTTAAGATTAATAAACGGAAATGAAAAATAGAAAAAGAGGCAATAGAAAAAGGTTGTGTCAATAATATGTATTCACTAAAACGTTCCAGAAGACTAAGTTCAAATAAAATGGTTAACATTAGGTAAAAATGCAGACATTTACATAAGTTTTTCACCATTTTATTTAATACCACTATTGAACTTATTATATTCAATTGGTAGGAAAAACATTGCGGTTTTTGTTTTCTGAATTCTGACCTTAATTTTTTTCAATGAAAGTGTTATTTCATCGTGTTCATGTAAACATCATTTTAAAGCGTATTTTTGGTCTGTATTTTGATAATATCGACTTTGATTTTGTTATTAAATTGACTTCAAAATTGACTATTGAAATAAAGATGGAAAAGAAAAAAATAAGAGGCTTTTTTACGAGTTTAAAACGACTGGAAAAGCAACAGAAACTGCTCGTAAATTAAACGATGCTTTTGGTGTGGGTGTTGTTAAGGAACGTATGGTGCAATGGTGGTTCCAAAAATTTCGTGCTGGGAAGACGAAAGTCTTGAAGATGAAGAAAATAGCGGGTGTCTTTTTTCAGTTCATAACGACCAACTGAATGTGTTAGTTAAATTAGTATGCACGCAATAAATTCTAGAGCCTGCACAAAAGTTAGGCGTTAGTCATTCAACAGTTTTGGACCACTTAAAATAGCTAGGAAAATCAAAAAAGCTAACAAATGAGTGCCGCATGAACTGAACGAAAACCCCCGTTTCGAAATTTGTTCTACTTTTCTTTTATACAACAGAAAAGATCCATTTCTCAATCGTATTGCGCCGTACGACGAAAAGTGGATTCTTCACGACAAGAAAGTGATCTGCACAATGGTTGGACAAAAATGAAGTCCCAAAGCATTTTGCGAAACTGAAATAGCACCAAAAGAAAATTTTAGTGAGTTTTTGGAGGCTTGCACTTGGTATAATCCACTACAATTTTTTGAATCTTGTCGAAAACATCATAACTGAGAGTTATTGTTAAGAAATCGATAAAATGTACCAAAAATTGCAACGTCTGGTCCCTGCAATGGTCAATCGAAAAGGTACATCTTGCAGCACGACAATGTACGACCATACGTCGCATTATTGACTCTTCAAAAGCTGAATGAATCGGACTATGAAATGTTACTTCATCCACCATACACACCAGACATCTCACTAACTGATTATCACTTGTTTAAACATTTCGACAACTTCTTACAGGGTAAGGTCTTCAACAACCCAGCTACTTCCGAAAGTACATTTCGATATTTTATCACCTCCAGAACTCCGGAATTTACCACCATCGGAATAAATAAACTTGTAATTAATTGGAAAAAAATGTGTCTATTTTAATGGTATTTCGATTAATAAATTTAATTATTAACTGAGAAAAATATATGTGAATTTGAAGATCATAAACCGTAATTATTTATCTACCAACCTAATATTTCTCATTACATTTCATGATTTACTTAACTGTATTTATACTTCTGTTAAAATTATTCGCTACATTGTGCCTATAATCAAAAATATTAAATACAATTTGATGCTTTTATATCAAGGACACTTTATTTTTCTCTTTTTGTTTTTAAATTTCATTGGTACTTTGAAATAGTAACTTATAATGATAACATTCAACTAGTTTTTTTATTTAAGCGTACGATAGGCTTGTAAGACTTTTAGTTTAGGTAATACTTTTGTTAAGTATGATAGTGAAATACATTTTATTTACTTATGTAAATAAATTCACTTTTGAAAAAGTAGTATAATGAAATTTATAATATTATAATTTAGTATTATTATGCAAATTCAAGTTAGAACTTGCAAATAGAGTTTATTTTCAATTTAATTATATATGTTTATATATATATATATATATATATATATATATATATATATAGTTTAATATTAAAGTGTAATAAATAAATAAATTGTAATGTGTTGTTTTATATAAAAGATAATAAATGTACATATTTGAGTAGAAATTCAAGTTAAAATATTTTTCCAGTGAAACATAAATTAAAACTTCATCCCAAATGCGATATTCAATGACTAAGTTTTCGAGTTTTAAATATTTTTCAGTTACTAACGATAATATACCACTCCAATGCCAATTTATCAGAGGTAATATGAAATAAACATATTTTATAAAAATTAAGAAAATAATGCAAGATAGCGAAATTCGATTACTGAATAATGACATTCTGTTGGCTAGTATCGTAGTTGATTCCATAGTTTATAGAAAGAAGAACAACAATAAAAATCGAAATGAACTTTATGAAAATTAGCCATTTATGTGAAAGATCTAAGAATTAATGACACGTTAAGAATCATACTTGTGACTTTAAATGCGTTTCTCTCCAATCACTGTTTTTAATGACAGTGTCCCGTACATTTCGAGAACCGATTAATTGATTGTTTTTAAATTTTCATAGAATACGCTAATAAATATTATTCATCGAATAGCGTTTTTATTTTTTAAAAATAAAAAAATATTTTTTTTTACAGTTTTTTTATGCTTGTTTCGTTCAACGCTATTTTTTTAAATGCAAATTTTTAAAATCGGCGAATGCTAATCTAACATATTTGTAACTATCTTTAAAACCCTGTTTAATTTTTTGATTTGAAATAGTCGGTTTTAGCTGGACAACGGTCGCAACGGAACTTTAAAAAAAAATTCCATCCTTTGTTGGGGGACATATTTCTCGTTTTTAATATTTTTTGGATATTTTTTTCGAGAGAATTTTTGCAATAAATGTCCCTTTCATTTAAAAAAAAATGATTTCATTATAGCCTATATTTTCAGAGAAAACAAATTTCAAATTTAAACCTTTTTTCATGCCGCTTGGTAGGTGTAGCCCTTTATATTGTGCACACAGTCTTCATTCATTTTCTTTCTCGTCAACCAAAAGTCACCATGAGACTATATATAAATTAGAATTTAAAAATATTTAGGTAAATAGAAGTGATCAAAGTCGTTGCTTAAATTTTATAACTTATAGAAAAAAATAAACAGTATTTAATATAATTGATTTCAAAATAGACTTTACACAAAACACTTAATCACAAAGAATTTTAATGCAAAAAAATCAAGACCCTATTATCAAAAAAATATTTAAAATTACATTTAGAATATCATAGTTTTGCTAATGATTAAAATCATAGTGGAGTTTTTCACTCTAAAAATAGGTAATCTAAATAGGTAAAATTAGTTACCATAATGAAATTGAATCTAATAGAAGTTATCAAATAAAAATTTTTTTAAGAATAAATTTTATTTAGATTAACATTAGTACATTATTCAAACTATTTCAGTTTTTTTTGTCATTATTAATTTTTTTAAAAAATAATTCTTGCAAAAATGATTTTTTCGTATATTGACATCCATATCAAACTTATATACTGTAAATATTTATATATGTCATATATTTATTGATATGAGGGTCGTTTGATAAGTTTGGTAAATTTTTATGATGTGGCACTACCATTCATTTGGTAATGTCACGGATATCAAGTGTCACTTTTCAAATTAGCATAGGTAAAATTTTAGCCAAAAGCGAGGCGTTGTTGGCGTTCTACAGATATCTGAAGCGAGTATTGTAGCAGTTGCCGTGAAAATGAAAAAAAACGAGCAGGCCTTTTTGCGTCGATTCGTCACCGTGATTGAAACATGGATCCACCACTACACACCTGGGTCGAAGTAGCAGTCAAAGTAGTAAACAACGACTGGTGAAAGTGCGCCGAAGAAAGCGAAGACCGTTTTATCAGCTTAGAAGGTGATGGCCACTGTTTTTTGGGGTTCTTAAGGAATCAACCTGATCGACTACTTAATGAAAGGAAACATGATAACAGGAGCCTATTATTCAAGATTAGTGGATCGTTTGAAAGTAGAGCTGAAACCAAAACGGACAAGATTTGAGCTCAAAAAAAATCTCTTTCACTAGGACAACGTGTCATCTCACAAATCTACCATCGAAATGGCAAAATTGCACGAATTAGCCTTCAAATTGATTCCTTATCCACCCTATTCTCCAGATTTGATCTCATGCGACTTCTTTCTCTTCACAAATTTGAAAATTTGGCTCGGTGGGAAAAAATTCTAGTCGAATGAGGATATCATCCCCTCCATCAATGCATATTTTGTAGACTTTAAGAAAAGCTACTTTTCCAACGGGATGAAAAATTTGAAACTAGCTGAATCAAGTATATAGCACTCAATGGAGACTATGTTAGGAAATAAAATCGATTTTTTTTCGAAAAACGATGTTCAACTTACTTTTTTATCATACTTATTAAACGACCCTCATATATCTCAGCCTAAGTCAGAGCTGAGAACCATTTTTTCCTATACTATGGTTCTCGTTAGAATATTTTTTTAATATTTTCATATGAAAAAATAGACTTATTTTTGTTAACTCGTGTGTGAAGGTATCTATGATTTGACAAATGTGAAGAATTATTGTTAGACTGGTATTAGAATAATTGTGAGTATGTTAAGATCTAAAATTAAACACATGATTTATAACGTCGATTGTTCTACTATATTTTTTTCAATTTTTTATTGAAAATAGTAAAATATAAAAAGCTCTTCGCATTTGTTTTTATCGACATAAGCAATTTAATTTAATTAAAAGCTGGTATAGATATACAAACTTCTTTTACGATACCGAAGCACATCAAAATAAATATGAAATATCGAACTCTGTAGCGTCACAACATAGTTATAGAACAAAATCGTAAAACTAATTGCGAAGCACGTTATTCCACATCGAAGCGAATTTCTCAACATCCATAAGAAATGGAAGGGGCATTAACAAAACCTCCGAACTCCGTACAGAATAGCGTCTTATAACGATTTTATACATAACAAATATTCCTGCGTGTGTTTGTTTCTATGTAAACAGCGCGCCAAACTGTTCCGACTGCTGTGGTGGCATACGGACGAGTTTAGCTTATATCCAACTTAATTTTCTTATGTACACATTTCCTTAATGGTGTGTATTTAAGTGAGGCGATGGTTATAACGGCGTATAACGACGTAGCTCGCATTTTGTTTGCTTTCTAAACGGATAGAAGAAAAGTACCCGGAACAGAACGGAAACGACGCCGTCCGCAAACATAAGACGCGCCACCACTGCGATGTTACTTTCTTGTGTTTCTCTTACTGCTAAAAGGTGCCATTACGGATTAATAACCATAAATTGTATATATATATATATATACTTACACACACACACACACACACATATATATATATATATATATATATATATATAATAAAAGTAAAACTAATAATTAAACACTAACCAATTCTCTATCAATACATAATAAATATTTGTAGATAAACGTTGTTAAAAGTTACTTTCTAATATGCTCTATGTTAATTAGTATCAGTATAAGCCTATAAATTTCTTATTTTCATCTCATATAAATGACGCCTCGCTTATAAAGAAAACATATCGAATTACTATCGATGCTGTGTAATCTTTATATAACAAATGTAGATGTGCTGATTTTGGAATTAAAATATTTGTGAAATAAAGTTTTTAAATCATATTGATATTTATATAAAATTTTTTTCTTGACAATTTATTTTTATTAGCATACTTAAATGTTTCATATATAAATATAATAACACATCTATATACATACATACAGAAATATATTCATTTATATACAGTATCTGACACTAGTATTCGTATGATAATATATGCGATTGGTGAAATAGTACAAAAAAAAACAAATTGTGATGAAATATTTTATCTTTTTAGTAATGAATTATATATATATATATATATATATATAGTAATATTCCGGGTTACATAACATGAAACTTACTTAAATAGGGTTTTTATTCATGAAAAACACTGCGAATCCTACTATCAGATCACAGTATTTTAAATGTTTTCTTGTCATCAAGAGTTTCATCTCTTCTTACTATATTTATACGCATTGTCCAATGAAAGTAAGGCATTTAACAGACAAGTTGCTTTATATACTTTTTTTCTCTTACTGAGAGACATATTGTTTTTATGAAATATTCTTAAGCATTTGGCACTCATACTTTAGCGTTTCGAATTTGAAGATAATTTGAATCCAAGTGCGGAAACGGGGTGTGTTTTTTAATTATAATTTACGTTTGGGCACTAATGACCTTAGCTGTCCAAACGCTCTAAAACCTTAATAACCAGCCAACCAACTGTAAATTCACAGTAATAAGTCTCTAAAATTACAGTTTGTTCAATTGACAAGTTGTTTAATTCAAAAAAATGATATTTTATGCTTCGAAATGAGGTTTTTAATAAAGATGTGGTTTTCTTAAAAATACAAACATTTTTTGTAATTTTTTTCATCCCAGCAGTGGCTTTTTCGCTGGCCTATAACTTATCAAATCATTCTCAAGTCAGTCATAAGTAAGCATGATGGTGAGAGCGTAATAGTTGGACATTTTTTTTACCCTATGGTGTTGGTCCTTTTCACGAAATTGAGGGGATAATGGATCGTTTCGCATATAAAAACATTATAGAAACACAAATGATTCCTCATGCTGAATGGAAATGCCGTTACGATGGATGTTTAATATTATATTAAATAATATTGTAATGTTGATTATATTATTAATTATATATTGAATAAAAACAAGAATTCACTATAATTATAGACTTTCATATGTTAAAATCGATAGAACATAGAAAATATATCAAAAATATCACTATTTTGAACGAAAAAAAACGAGTTTATAGCGATTATTTCACTGGATATTGAATATTATTATATTGTTAATATTATAATGTTGATGTATTTTTCAACACGATAATGACCAGAAACACACATCAAGATTGGTAAAGGATTAGTTAAAAGATATTGAGGTTCAAGTTCTTGATCGGCCAGCACAATCACCAGATTTCAATCTCATTTAAAATCTCTTTGGGACTCTTCGACGCAGAGGTGTTGAGGTTATTAAAAATATAGGCTTTTACACAAAGTACTAGTTTTCTTGCTTCAGTTTCGCACACTCCCACATATTGCAGTTACTTGTTTTAGTTACCATTTTAATATTACTGAATTATTATTTTTAAAAATGTATCATTTTGTTTTTGTTTTTTGTTTTTGTTTCATCAATATATAAGTACCCATTATTAAAATCATTGTGAATAATAGGTTTTTTGAAACTTTTTCCAGCCAATAAATATAGGTCAGCAAAATAATATATGAAACTGAAAAACTCAAGTCAGAAGTTGATAATCTGGGAAGTCCATTACCCAGGAACAACCTAAACAAGAAGAAGTTCATCAGAAATCAGAAGAAAAGAACAACGAATTAACTAATGAAAAAAATCATTCTAAAACTAATTGAAAAAAATAAATACACTTAAATGTTTAAGTAGAATTTGTTACTTCTGTTTTGCACAATACTGTAAATAATATACATATATATATATATATATATATATATATATATATATATATATATAATAAATATTGTAGTTTCTTATGAAGTTATGTATATATATATATATATATATATATATATATATGCTGATACTTATGACTGCGGACCAGGCCAGAAAATCGAAAAAAATGATTTTATAATTTATTTTATATTACAATAATTTATATTTTAATAATCTAGAAGAGCATAGAAAAAAAATTAAAAAATGTACAGTTTAATGACTGCAAAGTTTGTTGATAAACATAATTCAGGTTTTTGTTTATTTTGATAGTGGATTAAGTCACTTACTTTTCAGTGTACTTTGTTTTTTTTGAAAATGCATGTACCTATCTGATTTTTCTATAAAACTTTATTTATTTTCAATGAAAATAATCCCTACGTTAACTTCTTTGCATAAAGCTCTCAAGCGAACAATTATATTGCTATTGGTAAAGGTACAACGAATCAAAATAAGATTTTTTTCCAACAAAATATCTAGAGAAATTAATTACAAATAAAACGAAAAATATTTAGGGTGAATCTGTTTATCGGATGAAATTATAATGAATCAACTTTTTAAAAGATGCTCCTTATCAGATGTATTATAAAAAATCTTTAGATAATAATGCAGAATTTTAGCTTTTATATCTTTCACCCAGAGAAAAAAAGTGAAAATATACAAAAAAAATCAATTATTTCTACTTTATGCGGGTATCCGACCACTTACAAAGAAAAAATATAAGGATATATTGGATCCGTCTGTACATTTCGTCAATATTCCATGAATATTTTCGTACTCTTAACATATCACAAAAAGAAAATCCCCATATTGAAGAAGAAGAAGAATATTTTAGTATTATTCTAAATTAAGCTAACATGATATAATTAAGAGAAAATGTAAGAGAATACTATTGTTTATAACTTTTTTTTGAAAAAAATTGAAATATTTTTATGTAATTTTTAAGGCGTTTGAATAATTTTGAAAGTAATCTAATTCGTATAAAGTATCAAAAAACACATTTTTTCATGATATTCGTAAAAATTCATGATAACATAAAATATTTACATTGTAACAGTAAGTACCTTGGAAAATATTTTGTTACATAATGGAAAAATATTTTTTATTACACAAAAAAGCAAAGGTCTAATTATCTTAGTCCACTGTCATAATTAACAGCACATATTTGTAACTTTAATTTCTTATAAAAGAAATCGTTTAATTCACTAATAAAAAAACTAACAAGTAATATTAAAAACTATTTCAAAAAACTGTCGTATTCATACACAAAAGTATTTTATAAGAAAATGAATTAAAAATGCAATATCTAATAGCGGGTAGTATAGCCTTTCTAACTGATTTCTACTAATTTCCCTTAGATATTTACCGTGTTCATGTAAGGAAATGACTAATTTTCCTTTTTTTATGGTTGTTTCGAATCCTTTTCTTCCCATGATTATTAATATCTATTTCAGGTACCACAAAATAATTGAAAACGTTACTATTATAGAGATATCAATTTTAAAAACTCTCTTAATATAAAATTCTAAGTATTAATGTGTTCACTTTGACAGTTTTCAAATAAATACTTAAACGTACAAAGATGAATTTCTGAGAATTTGTATATAATTTTACCATATTGCACCATTTTTATTTAAAATACAAAAATGATTATTTTTTTTAGAACAATACAAGGTAACATTAGTCTACACTGTAGTCTGTAAAACCATTTATGCTATTTTATCATTATTTACAAATTCTTTCTTGTCTTTTGTAGTATTAATTCTTGTGTACGAATACGACTGTACGCAACTCTCTCTCTCTCTCCCTCTCTCTCTCTCTCTCTCTATATATATATATATATATATATATATATATATGTATTACTAAGAGGCTTTGCCTCCTTGTCGCTGCGCTCACTAATACCCAGGCTCGCTGTGTCTGCACACTTGTCAACTATAAGCATGTCATGTAACCGAATGAAACATAAAATATATTTTTTAAACTCATTTATGTCTATATAATCTTTCTCGAAGATATATTGCAACGTGTTGTTATATATATATATATATATATATATATATATATATATATATACATATATATATATATATATACATATATATATATACATATATATATTATACATTTATATAATCATTATCGCAGACATATTGCAACGTGTTATTTTATACATGATATAAACATATTTGGGTACCATAGAAATTTCAACGTCATAAATAAATAATTCGACATTATCTAATTTTTTTGTGGATAATTTTCATTATTTATATATATATATATATATATATATATATATATATATATATATATATATATATATATACACATTGAAGGTTTTTTATCTTTCTTAAGTAAATCATTAAGCAGTTTATAATCAGAAGTCGTAAAAAAAGTTAATAATCACTAGTCGTAACATCTGTTGACTATGATGGATGAATAAACAATTTTCAATTCCGTTCGAATAGTTCTCGTATCTTCAACATATTATACGGCTGGGAATTGTCTTGATATCAGACAACTTCTTCATAATTTGAATCCAGTTTTTTGTTTGCATTTCATGTTATGACGAGACACATTTTGTAACGAATTTATTTACAGTAGTATCTCACTTGGTGGCAAATGTGAATGATTTTTAATTAATTTTTTTAGTTTTATTTAATGGTTTAATTTATTGGATAGAACAGCCACTTCAATTTTTTTCAAATTTGATCAAAATCTATGTTATTAATTTTTTACTACTGAAAATACACATGTTTGGAATACACAATTCACATGTTTGGAATTATCCTTGTATACCTAATATTTTTTATTTGAATTTAACTGGAAATTCAATTGTTTGTATTCAAGAGATTAAGTTCTGTGGACGAAAGCTTTGAAGATGAAGAAGATCGCGGACATCCTCCTTCAGTTCATAACGACCAGTTGAAAACGTAAGTTGAATCATAACCATACACAATAATTCAAGAACTTACAAAAAATTAAGCTTTAATCATTCAACAGTTATTGCCTTCTTAAAACAGATAGGAAAATCAAAAAATAGAAAAATGTATATGGGTTTGAGGGTCATAAACCGCAATTATTTTTCTACTAACCTAATATAATAAAAAATTTAAATTTAATTGTCAATTAAAAAGAAAGAACTAACTTGTAAAAAAATGAATAATGTATGTTAAAATATATTTGTTAAAATATCAGATTTCCAGTTAAATGCATTTTGAGACTAAAGTTGTTATACTCGAGCATACTAAGTAAAAAGGATTCAATTACACGCCATTCAAGCCCCTAAATAAATTAACGAAGCTGCTTATGACTCACCAATGACAATGATAATTATAATTTGGTTTTCGCCATTAGATTAAGATAACAAGTCAAGTTTTTTGCAGAGAAGAAAATGTCAGTAACGCCCTTGACTGACCTAATTTGGGAAAAGCAAAAAAATCGATTTTTTACTATTAAATACATTTAGCAATGCAATTAAAAAGTACTATTTCCTTTCTTAGAGTCATTATACTCTGAGAATTTTTGGATTTTTTTCAAAATTTTTCTGTATTAAAAGGTTATATTACAAGAAAATAAAAAAAACTTTTTTCTTACACATAGGGAACTTATGTACTCTTTTAGAATAATCTTAGGTATTTTTGTTACAAAGTCAAAAAAAACTGATTTTTATTAATAATTATTATAAATGATATAATTAATTTTACATTAAATTTTTGGAAAATTATTTTAATGAACAGTGACCCACAATTTCAAGAAAATATGAATAGTGTTGTAAAGGGAGTGAATAGTGCTGATATGAAATTGAATAAAACGCAAAATAATTTGATTTATTTAATACATAAATAGAAAGAAGCATATCAAATTATATTTCTCTATCAAAAATGAAGATAAAATATATATTTACCTACTGTAAGACTCTAAACGTATCACTCAGTTATGCGAACTTCACATATGATTGATTGTTATTAAAACATAAATGTTTAAATTTTTTAACGCTAAATATTAAAGTAAGAGATTATTTAATCCAAATGAGAGATTTATGGAACTGTGTTTATAGTATGTAGAACCATAAAGTAATTTTTAATACTCAAGATATCGAGCAAATGTAGAAAAGAGTTTTATTAAATAGACGTCATTATCTCGATAACCGAATTGAAATAAAAAAGAACTACAATGAATATATTTTATTTTAAAAAAAAACTGACAGGTTGTAAGACTAGCTTTTAGTTTAAATTATTTATCGCTTACTGACCACAAGTGAAATTTGATTAGTTTCTTTACTAAAAGTGATTTTAACTCTTATGCTACGACGGTCTTTTCCGTTGGAACGCTCCCACTAAATGAGACGTCGCGACGTCTCGTTCGACGTCTCGACACGTCGCGCCAAAAATGTGCACATTGCGAGCGGACGGTCGTCTGCGTTCAGCTTTTACGTTTTACGACTAAAAAAGTTATTTTGGCAACTCTTTAGACAAAAAAAACTTTTCTCAAAATTTATAATTTCTTAAAAACATTTATACATCGAAATTGCAAGTCCAGTGAAAATATATGGAGATTCGTGGTGAGTGAATATAGTTGCCAATTATATATGAACGGGATCTTGTTGAGAACGACTATAGTCGCCCATCGTAGCAAAAGAGTTATAAAATAACAGTAGAAAAATAGAGAAATTATGATGGGAAATATTCAATTTTTAATAGAAACGTGTAAGCCTGGAATGAATTGTTGTCTTGTATTTTGAAAGTATTACTTTTTATATCTTCCTTCAATAAGAAACAAACGCTAGGAATATTCGACATTTGATTTAATTTTATTCTTTCTGACTGATGAGAAAGATTATTGTTGTTAATAATAATAGAGCACATTATACATGTAACAAAGTATGATTGACTAGAAATAAGTTTGAATTTCATAACCAAGACTAAAATATCACTTAAGTAAAATCAATTTCATTAATTATTGAATTTACATCGGAGTGAAAAGAAGAAAAGTACCAAATGATCCTAAAATAAATTTTCTAATATGTTTGATACTTTAGGACTACTTTATTTTATCTGAAATTTTAAATTCAAATTAATATTCTTTTCAAATTGGACTTCAATCAAAATATTACGTTATTATGAAAATAATTGCGGTTTTTGTTTTCTGAATTCTAACCTTATTTTTTTCAAAGAAAGTGTCATTTCATCGTGTTCATATTAATATTATATTAATGTTCATTGTTCGGTCTGTATTTTGATTACATCTACTTTGGGTGTGTTACTAATGTTGCTCCAAATTGGGCTATTGAATTAAAGATGGAAAACAAGAAAATAAGAGCAAATTTTTGTATGAGTTCAAAACGGACCGAAAAAAGAAGACACTGCTCATAACTTAAACGGTGCTTTTTGTGTGGGTACTTTTCAGGGAACATACGGTGTAATAGTAGTTCCAAAAAATTCCTCATGTGGACGAGAGCTTTGAAGATGAAGAAGGTCGCGGACATCCTTCTTCAGTTCATAACGACCAATTGAAAGTGTATGTTGAATCATAACCATCCACAACAATTCAAGAACTTACACAAAATTTAGGCGTGAATCATTCAACAGTTCTGGTCTACTCAAAACAGATAGGAAAATCAAAAAAGAGAAAAATGTATATGAGTTTGAGGGTCGTAAACCGCAATTATTTTTCTACCAACCTAATATAATAAAAAATATAAATTTATTTGATAAAAACGAGTAAATAAAGACTGTATATATATATATATATATATATATATATATATATATATATATATATAAAGTAGATAGATAAGGAAGATACATAGATCGGTAGCTAAATAGATACTGTATTTGTAATTGGATACATGAAAGTAAAGCGTTTACATTATAAGTAGGTCACCATCATCATCAATAGTATCTGTAATCTCATTAAAACCCATAGAGACATTTAGATTAAGACATTTACATATTTTTTAATACAATTCTCCCTTAAGAGGTTTTTTTCTTATTTAATTGATAGTTTGAATTTCAGTTTGTTTTTTTATAGTATTTGATATTAGTTTCTTTAAATGTTTATTTTTTTTAATTTTATTTATTACTTATTCTAAAATTAAAAATGTATTAACTGACAATAAAATAAATTATTAGTTAATTTGAATTAATGAAATTTTAATAAATCGTATTTAATTTTTCAAAATGTTTAAAACAGAAATTGAAAATAAATTTTAATGAGAAGTAATTTTAAAATTAATTTCATGATACATTTTGTATAATTAAGAAAAAATGACGAAAATATTGTAAAACCAAGTATCAACCAAATAAAATATCTTATGTATAAAGTAAACAGTTTATTTCATTTATCAATAAATGTTCGCCATAAAGGCACTGAAGCCCAATTAAATAAAATCTCACTTAATAAACAAGAAAAAGTTATTTTAAATGAACAGTAATGGCGATAAAAACCTTAACATGACTACACGTTAAGATTTACTGATACTAAAGTAAGTCACTGTACGTTGAAAAAAAATTAGCAATAATCTGTTTTAAAATATTAGGATCCATATTTTTTAAAAACATCATTATTTAAAGTATTTCTTTCATTTTTTTCTCAATTATCCCTTATTTTTCCTAAAAATAAAAAATATTTAACAACTTCCATAATATTTGTATATTCTAAATGTTTTAAAAAATCTGTTTAATTAAATTTTAGACGCATTATTTACTTCAATGTAGTAGGTTGGTAGAAAAATAATTGCTGTTTATGACTTTCAAATTCATATATATTTTTCTTATTTTTTGATTTTCCGAGCTGTTTTAAGTGGTGCAGAACTATATCATGCCTATAACTATAACATGGCTAAAGCCTAACTTTTGTGCAAGCTCTTGTATTGTTCTGAGTGGTTCTAATTCAACTAACGCCTTTAATTGGTCCTTATGCGCTGAAGAAGTACTCTCTCGACCTTCTCCATCTTCAAGAATATTATTCCGAGCATGAAATTTTTGTAATCACCATTGCACCATACGTTCCTTAATAGTACCCACACGAAAAGTATCGTTTAGTTTATGAGAAGTTTCTATTGCTTTACCACCCATTTTAAATTCATACTAATTTTGCTCTTATTTGCTTCTTTTCATCATTAATTCAATAGCCTATTCTGAATCAAAATTAAAAATAAAACCAAAGTCGATTTTACCAAAATACAGACCAAAAAATGCACTTTTAAATGGTATTAACATGAACACGATGAAATAACACTTTTATTAAAAAAATTAAGGTTAGAATTCAGAAAACAAAACCCGTAATTATTTTCTTACCAACCTAATATTGGGTTGGAAAAACGTTTGTAATGTTTTCCAATATACGTCATTAATTGCAGTTTTTCGCGCAGCTCGATGACATAAAATCACTCAATATACATTATTTTGATAAATGACGTTTCAACGTTTCTTTCTATGCTTTTTTCATGCAGTTTTGTAATTTTTAAGTTTGCTAAATTTAAAATTGAAAATAAGGGAATATAAGGTTCATTTTCGTCATTTAATGCTATTTTATTTTCAGGTGCTGTAGAGATGGCAAAAAGATATCCGCCTTTTATGGAGAAGATACCGTAGCTGGAAGTACTGTTCGAAAGTGTTTCTCTTGGTTCAGAAATAAAAAATTCGACCTAGAGTTTCGAGAGTGTTCCGAGGGGCGTTCAGTTGTTGATAATAAAAAAATTGCAACACTTATTGAAAATAATTAACGTTACACGGTACGGGTCATGGCAGAGATACTGCAGCTATCTCATACGAGTGTTGTAAAGCATTTTGAGACACTTTGATATATGAAGCTCTACGATGTTTGAGTGCTTTATAATTTAACTGTAAGAAATTTAATGGAATACATTTCCATCAGTGATTTGTTCCTTTAAAAAAAAACGAAACGACCCGTTTTTGAAACGATTAATCACGGGTGATGAAAAGTGGATCGTCCACAATAATGTGGAAAGAAAAAGGTCTTGGGAAAAACTAAATGAGCCTCCATTAGCTACTCTACCAGAGGATATTAATCCGAAAAAGGTGATGTGTATCTAGTGGGATTGGAAATGTTTTGTAAATTACAAGCTTCTCCCAAATAATAAGACAATAAATTCGGATAAGTATTGTGCTTAATTGGACTAATTATAGGTGGTAATCGATTAAAAGTACCAAGAATTGGCCAATTGGAAGAAAATCGTTTTCTACCAAAATAACTCTGGTACTCAAGTCTGTTTTCAGATCCGGTAGAAATTGGTGTAATTTGG
>CM068316.1:19995589-20065589 GCA_034766995.1 Acanthacorydalis orientalis
TTTCATGCTCCGCACAAGAGCTTTGAAGATGAAGGAGATCGTGGGTGTTATTTTTGAGTTCATAACGACCAACTGAAAACGCTAGTTTAATCAGAACCACGCATAACAATTCGAGAGCTTGCACAAAAGGCAGACATTAGTCATCCCACAGTTCTGAACCAATTAATACAGTTAGGATTGAAAAATGTATTTGAATTCGAAGGTCATAAACCGCAATTATTTTTCTACCAAATTAAGCAATAAATATATAGGTAATTAAAAATAAAAAATAGACCCCTTAAAACTACTTAAATTAAAAAATGTATATGAATTTGAAGGTCATAAATCGCAATATTTTTTAACAATTTATTACTATTAAAAAAAAAGTATGGAGTACAATATAAATGAGGAACAATCAGTATACATTTTTTCAATGTATCAAATATAAAATTCGTTGTCAACATTTGACTAAAATAATTGATTATTTTAACACGTTCGCGGACAAGACGTCTGTAGCCATCCTAGTCTTTCAGTGCTACAGAGACAAAATAGTTGCAGCCGCTATGATTGTACGTGTTATACTGTTGAATCATGATATTGTGTCCAAGAATGAGACACTGTTTTCTCTCCAGTGTCCCAGGAAATAGATAATAAATTTCAATTATCACAAAGATGTCGCTTAGGTTTGATATATGCATTGTAGTCTATTCGATTGTTTCAATAAAAATATGTAAGTCTTCCATCCTTTCTTTACTTTATATATATATATATATATATATATATATATATATATATATTTATATATATATATATATATATATATATATATATATATTTATATAGGGATGCTAATTGATATAAAAAATATCTATAGGATTTGAAATGTTACCCAGTTTCGTGAAACACTTGTGAATTTCTACGCACGATTTCAATCTAATAAAATATCCACAAACGTGTTAAAAATCCATACCTCATGAAAAAAAATTAAAGTTGTTTTATTTCCCTGGATAATACACACACACATATATATATATACAATCGCTATATATAGATAAAATATACAGAATTAGAGTTGAACTATTTTTAATCATATAAATTATCTTCCCCTAACTTTTATTTATTCATTCATATTATTATTTTGAAAGCAGTAACTTTTAAAATTGAAAATAAAGTTACACATGAGATTGTTTTAAAAATCATAATTTCGAAAATTACAGGGAAAAAATTATTATATTTTATATTTTTCATTATCTTAATCATTGTTGTCATTAGTAATTAAATAAATTTATTTTAGAAAAGATCTTATTTCTATTACCATAAATTGATGAAAATTTTCTTATTAACTTATTTCATAAATATTATACAATCTATGACAGGTAATAATTTATGTGTTTAAATATGTTCAAGTAAACAGTTTTTTTCAAGAGAATAAATTTATAATTAATTAAATTTTCTTTGTGTAAATACTTTTTAGTGGCAAAGTTTATTATAGAACACGCGACGCAGAAAATAATTCGAAACGCAATAACATACGAGCCTTACATACTGAAACGGAGTGAGTAATTAAAATCGTCTATTTTCGATGAGAATCCTCCGTGTTTGTTTATTTCATTTAGGTACAAGGACGCATTGAAATCGTTCACGAAACCGAACATAGCTCGCATTCGTTTTGAGATAGAGTGCTGCATATATAAGACATTATTTTAACGAAGTAATTTATCTTAGTTGTCTTTGAAATATATACGGTAAGGAAAACAAGGGGGCGAGGCGCTCCCAGCCCTGTGGCTCGTCAAGGAAAATAAGATATATGGCCGCTGCCATTGTGTGTAACATGGCCGCCGTCGTCGCTCCACAGTGTGGCAACACTGGCAATAATCAGAGGTTATATTGCGCCGATATTTTCTGATCCCGTTTTCATAATAAATGAAATAATTGTAAACCATTTCTTTTTTCTTCTAAAACACTTTGAAACGTTTTATTATCGTAAAAAAGTTTATATTTTAAATAGAATTAAAGTTAAAATCGTTTCGTTCGTCCCAAAAATTACAAAAATATCATGCTTCATTAGAAAAATTCTAAGTAATATATATATATATATATATATATATATATATACATATTTATATATATATATAAATATATATATACATATATATGTATATATAAAGATGTATGTATGTATTTTACTATATAATTTACTTTTAAATTGATAGATTATTTACTAAGTATTTCAAATGTGAAAAATTAAATGAACTGAGGTTATCAGAATGAATTTAAGTAATATATTAGATTTTTCAAATTAATAATATAAAGTTATCATAAATATCAAATACTTTCATGTAATAATTTTTGATTATTTTAAAATAGTGGACTTTTAGAAATATATTTTGCTTGATTAAGAAAAGTATTAAGCTGACAGGAAAATAATTGGAGATTGGTGTTTTCTGAATTCTAAGGAAATTAACCTTATTATCTTAATATTATGTTGTTCGATTATTACATATTTAGGTTACTGGAAATGTTTTAAACAAGAATACCGTAAACACCGTGTCAAAATAGTAAAAATGAGCTTTATTTTTCAAGAAAGATAACTTAGAATCAATTTGCTACTGGGTAATATATATATATATATATATATATATATATATATATATCAAGTAATCAAATCCAATGATTGTGATTATAGCTTAGTTCTAAGTAATAATATTTATTTTTCAAAAATTAATATTATTAGGTTGGTAGAAAAATTGATTGCGATTTATGATGTTCAAATTCATGTACTTTTTTAATTTAAGAGGTTTTAAATAGTCCAAAACTGTCCTAACTTTTGGGCAACCTTTTAAATTTTTGTACGTGATTCTGATTCAACTAACACCTTCAGTTGGTCGTTATGAACTGAAGAAGGACGTCCGCGACCTTCTTCATCTCCAAAGCTCTCGTTCTCACTACGAAATTTTTAAAACCACCGTTGTACCTTACGATTCTTAACAGTATCCACACAAAGAGCATCGTTTAGTTTACGAGCAGTTTCTATTGTTTTACCACTCGTTTTGAACTCATATAAAAAATGCTATTATTTTCTTCTTTTACATCATTAAGTCAATAGCCCAATTAGAAGTAAAATTAATATTAAAACTAATGTGGATGTTACTAAAGTACAGACCAAGAAATGCATTTTAAAATTATGTTAATATAAATACGATGAAATTACACTTTCATTTAAAAAAATTAGGTTAAAATTCAGAAAACAAAAACCGAAATTATATTCTTACCAACTTACTAATAATCATAATTTATTTTAATATTCTACATTAGAAAAATTACATGTGCGTAAATATCTCTTATAGACTTTTGGATTATTCTCCAAGAAAAAAAAATCGTTTGAAATCATTAACATTTTTTTCGCAAGAAAACTGTTCAGGAAAAAGTAACGAAACATTATGGAATTAATGGGTATTCAATAACTATGTATCGAATTTAAAATCATTTGTTCAATCTATCTTTTTATCTAGCGGATAAGAAAAATGAAAACTATTCATTAAATATTTTTAAAGGAAAAGATATATTTATTATGTCGTTTTTGATAGCACTGAGCGTTTTTCCAACAAAGTTTAAAGGAGGCACTTTCTTTTTCACAATACTGTACACACATACACACACTCAAATATACAGACATATATATATATATATATATATATATATATATAAATGTAAGTATATACTTATATATATATATATATATATATAAATTTAGTTATCTACTTTAATAAAAATTATTCTTATGTTTAAAAATCTATTCAACAGTTTTAATTTTTTTTACATTAATATTTTGAAAAAAATATTAATATAAATAAATACGCTTCCTGAATTAAATTGTTTGGCATTTATTTATATGACTTAAACGAGTAATATTTGTGCTTTATTATTTTGACACAAACAAGATCTATGTAATAGTGAGGGCTGAAACTACCCAAACCGCAACACAAACTTGAAGACCATTGACCTTATATGTTTAGTTACGATACCAGCTGTTCAATTATTCATTCGAAAATAAATTTTGTTTAATATTTTTTATAGTTCTTATAATATGTATATATATATATATATATATATATATACATGTATATATATATATATATATATATGTATATATATATATATATATGTGTGTGTATGTGTAGATGTGTGTGTTTGTATGTATATGTTTTGTTTTTTTTTTACGGAATTCTTTCAGAAACATCAAACTTCCACTTCTAAGGAGTTTACTATTTTATTATTTAATAATATAATTGTAATTTTTGATTAGTAAGTACGCAATATATTTTTTATAATATCATTTTGTTATAGACGACGAATATTTAAGTAAAATGAATTAAAACACTAGAATTTTAAACAAACAAATTATATGTATATATATATATATATATATACACATATAATTTGTTTGTTTAAATATGTATATATATAGTTTAATTATATATATATTATATATATATATATATATATATATATATATATAAATAATAATAGCTTAATAACAGCAAATATCCAAAAAAGTTATTCCAAATAGAAAATAAAAACATAAATTAAAAATTTATGATTCAAAACTTGTGCAAATTTCAAAAATATTTTTATTATAATTCACTAGCGCGGATGTCAACCATTTCCATGAATAATAAATTACAAAGAGAACGAAAAATTTAAAAGGATATTCTGTTCATTGGTTGAAGATACAGTGAATAACATTTCTAAAAGATGCCCTCATCAGATGTTTTATGAAAATCTTTAGATGATAGTGCAGAATTTCATATTTTAAATCTTTCACCTAAAAAAGGAAGGGCGAAAATATACGAAAAAATTCTATTATTCCCACTTTATGCGAATATCCAACCAATTACACAGGAAAAACTTAAAAATAAAATAGCTCTGTTATAGTACATTCCGCCAATTTTCTATGAATATTTTCGTACTCTCAAAACAACACAAAAAGAAAATGCTGTTATTGAAAAAGAAGAAAAATATTCTAGAATTATTTAAAATTAAGATAACATGATTATAATTACAAAATGTAAGTGAATACTGTTGTTTATAACTTCTTTTTTTGAATAAAATTGAAATATTTTTTTGTTATAAGTTATTTTTAAGATGTTTGAATAATTTTAAAAATAATCTAAGTCGTATGAATTATCAAGAACATATTTTTCATGATACTCGTAAAAAGTTATAATTACATAAATTAATATCATTATAACAATAAGTACTTCGGAAATTTTGTTACATAATGGAAAAATATTTTTTTTATACACAAACGCAAAGGTCTAAATATCTCAATATGAAAAATATCTGATTTCATCCACTCATCATAATTACTGGTATATATAGCAGGCACGTTAATGGCACCAAACTAATACGTACTTGCGATTCTCTTTATTCAATTAATATCTACCTAACTGCACTACTAAGTACTTTATCAATCTGTTGATGATTACAGCAATGGTAGGATTAAATTATAGGCATTTATTCAATATATCTTTTGTAAAAATATTGAGTTTTGAAATTAACAGTTTGATTTTTTCCTTTTTAAAGTATGTTTATGTTTACCTCATTCTAGTGTACTAATATATTTTTAATATAAAACTTATAGTAATAAGTGTGTCTATATATATATATATATATATATATATATATATATATATATATGATACATATACGTATGCGTACATTTGTTTGCATTTGTTTATACATATGAATATACATACATTTGCATAGGTAAGTGTATTTGACTATATATTTATTATGTAGTAAATTTGTAGGTCTTGATAAATTTCTAAGTAAAGCTTAGAATAATAATTATTAGAGAAAATTTATATGACGACATTTGTTACTTTCCAGCTACGCGAACATCTTAAATATCGAATGCTGCTCGATATTAGAAACGAAATTTTCGGTGAAATTAATTAGAATGCGCGCCACCACCTTCTCTCGGTTCCGCGTTTTCAGGCACCCAAAAATAACAAGCCGGCAATTCGAGTTCTCACCCTCGGCCTACAAGACGTGTCGTCGTCTCTCATCATCAACTTTGAAAATTCCCTCATAAGCAAAATGCTATTTAGCGTTCAGAATGCATTTCATTGTAAAAACAGTCGGCCGGGTGTGCGCTCGACGCGACGCCCGCGTCTGTGTGACGCGCGCGTCATCCAACACCGCACTGGACGCCTGTAGAAAATGTGTTCAAAGTAAAATTAGTGTTCCTTGCTGGAAGTAAATTTTCCTCAAAAGCTACGAACAGCGAGCGCCGTTCTACTCGCACGGACTGAATGGAGGAATGAGCACGGAATAGAGTTCAAGTCACGTGCCGCCGATGAAGGAATACAAATTCAAAACAGCTCTGCGACTTGATGCTGCTAACGCCGGCAACTTTCTTCTCCTCGTTTCATTTCGTCGTTACATTTCTATTTTCTTCTCGTCGCGTCATATTATTACAGTAATAATCTACATTTCACGAAAATGTAGCAACTGTATCCAATATGGATACAGACCGACAATAGAAGAATAAATATTTAATTTCGTCACATATGTATGCATAAAAAAATTACAATATGCAATATAAAAAATATCGTATTAAAGACAAACGTACATATTTAAAAAAATATAAGTTCTTTTAATATATTAGATATTAAAATATTACAAATATATTTCGATAGAATTAAATATAAAAAAAATCAACCATCTTTATGAAAGTAATAATGTCGTAAATACATGGGATTTAAAATAATAAATACTGTACATAAGACTTGTTATCATTAAATTTTTAAAATCAAATTCAAAAATAAAATCATGTCTCATTTTATCACGTAATATTTATTTTTTCAATTAATGTCTACCATGGTCAACATAAATGTTTCTTTAAATACAAAAGTATACCTCTCTACTACTCCTCCCACTCTTCCCATTATTTAGTCTCTTTATATTTATATACATAGTGAGAGATATAGAGAGTGATAAATAGATATAATAAAGAAGAGTGTATAAATAAAAATACATTGAAGAAATCATATAATATTTTTAAATAATTTTCAGCAAAATTAAATGTGTTATTTTTTTGTAGATACATATATTTATTAAACTATAGTTTCTTTCTTTTGGGAATTTATTTATTTAAATGCTAATGTTCTATATTCTCAATAATTCCCCATTTTAATATATTAGCCGGAAATTTTTTGTAAAGTAAAAAAAATTGAATATATAATAGAGAAATATTTATATCTTATGGTTTCTAAATTCATACCAAATGATAAAACTATTTATTTATTCTTTTCTTTATTAATTTGTCAAATTGAGATATATATATATAAGTATATATATATATATATTAATATATATATATATATATATATATATATATGTATATATACACACATATATATATATATATATATATGTATATACATACATATATATATATATATGTATATATATGTATATACATATAAATATATGTATATATATATATATATATATATATATATATATATATATAAACAGTGATTTAACTTAAGCGTCCACACAGAAGTATTTAAAAAAATGCAAATATTAAAAGACAACATGCCCCTTATTCAGTATTTTAGTTCAATTGTATTTTAGTATTAAATTAAACTAAAATAAAAAAAAATAACCTGACGTCATAACCTTCCTGCCTGCGCTCCCTTTTAATAATTCCACATGGAATTCTAAATTGAATCTCCCTATCTATGTATCTATATATATATATATATATATATATATATATATATATATACATATTCATATATATATATATATTTATATATATATATGTATATGTATACATACATGTATATATATGTATATATATATATATATATATGAAAAAAAGCAGATGTTAAATATATTATTCTTTCCATTTAGTGAAAATTAAAATATCATAATAAATTTTAAACTGTCATGCCTAACAACCTAACGTTTAACACACAAATTATAAAATATTTTTATAAACAATTTTCCACCTTTCCTTGACTTTGTATTTAAAAACTAATTTCATATTTAAAAACGCTTTACTACTGCAAATGCGAAAAAGGATATATGTGCATATATAAAAATACATACAAACATATATATATATATATATATATATATATATATATATATATATATATATATATATATATATATATATGTATGTATATATATACGAAAATATATTTACATAAACATTTCACTACATTTCTTGTTTCAATATTTCAATATAGAAGTTCGTATAGAAAATTAGAGATAATTGTTGATTTGAATTTTGTAGTTTTTTAAAAAAAACTACAAAAATTCGAGAAGACTTTTTATACTAGTTATTTAGAAGTTTTTATAAAATTAATGTTAATAACGAGACAAGCATTAAATGAAAACTTTTTTTGAGATTTGAAATTATTCAAGAAAAAAATGAAAATATAAACAATACATACACATTATAATACATTGTTACATACATATAACAACAATACATTCTATATTAATCTATCAGAAGTATGCAATATATATATATAGGGATGATTCGATTGAGACTTCCACATGGAGGTATTAAAAGAGGTCGAAGAGGTTAAGAAAAGTCATGTTATTTTTTATGCGGTATTTTAGTTCAATACAATACTAACATATAATTGAACTATAATACTAAATGGGAGCTGACATTTTTTTTAGGTTTTTCTTTTCTTAATACTTTCGTATTGGAGCCTAAGTAATATCACCTATATATCCTATATAGCGAGCGATAGATAATTATTAGACAAACAGAACCGAATTATTTTGTTTTAAAGATCACTTCTGTTTCAAAAAACTCCCGTATTTTATGTAAAAAAATGTAAAGTATTCTAATGAAATTTTATATGAAAATGTAATTAAATTATATAGACTAAGTATAAAAAACAAATTAGAAAATAATAAAAGAGGAATTATTTAGAAGAGACATATTAGAATGGCTACATTCTTATTTTCTTGAAGAACGTGTAAAAATGTTTTTTATTGAATTATATCAAATATACATAGATACACACACACACACATATATATATATATATATATACATACATATATATATATATATAATTGTATGAATAAAGAATAATGAATGAATGAATGTAAATGAAAAACTGGTTTTTAAAAAGTAATAATGCATTTTTAAAAAGTATCGATGTCTTTTTTTCATAATTGTATTAGGGTATATTATTTCCTTCGTTGTGAATGATTCAATTTTAATAATATTTATAAAGGTTCTACTTTTATCAGCACCTGGTTTCAAATTTTAATTCATAAACCGGTTTTTTAGATTTTAACAAGAATACCAGATTTCATAAACCAGCTTGAATTATTTTATTTGTATAGAAATTGGTTGAAAAGACACTGAACTGAAAGAGAACACATGTAGAAAAGAGAAATAAAAAGGTTGTATCATAATATAAAAAAAGATGATTTCCTTTTAAATAAAATATTTACAAATGAACCGGCATTTATAATTATATTATCTATTTTTCAATCATATGAAATATAGGTTTTCATTTCGAAAATATGTATAATTCAAAATATAACTGAATAATGTTTAAATAATTAATGTTTTTTTTCAAAAGTGATGATTTATTACTGACTTTTTCAAAAAAAAAGTAAATTTTATATTTTATATATATATATATATATATATATATATATACAAGCGACTTAATATATTATTATTGTAAATTATTTAAAAAAGATTATTAATCAATATATAAGAAATAAAACATTCTTATATTAAATACATTTCATTTTTAACAAATATCATACTGTTAGAAAATAATTTAAAGTTTTGATCTTCCAATGGTTTAAAGCATATTTAGAAAATAATAATATTTAAAGAACACATTATTTTACATTAATTTTGATATTTTTAATAATATATAACTTTTTTCTTAAAAAATGATTTTTCATAGTATAACACCAATGAAAGAAAAAAAATGAAGTTATTAATTATAAATAATTACTGTACACAACAAGATATTGCCATCGCAAAAGAGGACATTACGATTAGAAATATAATGCAATAAAAAATTGAAACGATTTTTTTCAGTGTAAATAGATTTCAATAAATGCTTCAATATTTTTTAAATTGATTCTAAAATATAACTGTGAATAATTATATAACAGTTGTTACATAAATAATATAGTTTCTCTAAAAAATGAAATTATATTTTTTTTAATTATAATTAAGGTCACATTTTGATTCGCGAATAACTATAATTTGATTTTTTGATCCAATGAAATTTACTCCATTCCTTCAAATATAAATATATATTTTCAAAAGTGGAAAAATTTTAAATAGTGTTTTCTTTTCTTATTTCACCGATTTAAAGGACATATTTAATATACTTGTTACACATTAAGTAACGTAAATGAAATATTTAAATTCTACAAATTAGTGAAAAAAATAAAACTCACAACTTGCATATGTATAAGGTACACTTCAACTTATATATTTAAAAGATATGATGTAATTTAATTCATTGTATATACATGCATATATATATATATATATATATATATATATATATATATATATAAATATATATTACTTTTCTGTAAAGAATTATCATGAGTTTAAGACTGACTTAGAAAAATATAAAAAAGAACGTATAACTGAAAGAGTCCCTCTTCTCTATACTAAATTACCTTCATACATTTCAATCCAATGGTTTCTTAAACAAATGTCTTCAAGAATTAATAGAGGAGAAGAATAGTAAAAAATAAATTCTTTCTTATTTTCTGACCACTGATCAACATATTTTCTATTCTAAACAAATATGATGGCATTATTACTACCCTATAAAAAAATTTTTTTCCACATTGTAAATATATATATTCTGAAATGTACAAGGTTTAAAATTTTCTGTTCAATCTCATAGAAAATTAATTAAATTTGTATCTATTTAAAAGTTCGTTTCAGTTGACACCGTTATATTTTGTAAGTCTTTTTAATTCCTTTAATTATGTAGAATTTGTGTCTAAAAATATCAAATTTTCAAAATGATTTTTTATTATTTCTGGAGATAATATATAAAGTATATATATATATATATATATATATATATATATATATATATATATATATATATGTATATATATATAAGTAAATATATTTGTTTTACTAAAAACATTTCACTCGACCAAATTGTTTTTAAATACGTACTGAAATGAATTATTTAAAAACCTCATAAAATTTCATTAATATTTGAAATTTTATTAACGTAAATTTAAGTAAAATAACCAATATATTCATTTTTTAATGTTATTTTATTCGGTGTTTTTATGTGTAATTTTCAGTAAATATAGACTTTTATTTTTGTGAAACTTCAATATGAAAGGGCTTGAAATTTCTATAATTACTTAATATATATTTTTAAAAATCCGTTTCAATATAAAATTATCAAAATTTGAAAATATAAAATCAAAATATGTATACATATATATATATATATATATATATATATATAGCAATATATATATATATATATATATATATATATATATTAATATATATTAATATATGTATATATACTTATATATATATATATATATATATATATATATACACAATTTAGATTATAATTCATATCATTTTTTAAAATCACTACACAAGAATCAAAATTATTTAGAATTATGTTGACTAAAAATAATTAAACAGGTTTTCAGTCTTCAATATTTTTATTCTGTTTATAAAAAAAAATAAATCAAACTAATAATTTATATTTATATTATATTTTTTTACATCCTATATGTGCGTATTATTTTAAAAAGCATTTCCTTAAAGATAAAATACTGATGTCTTATTCAATTGATAAGTATTTTCTTTCTAATAAAAACGAAAACTAATAAAATATGAAGTTACGTTTATTGCCTTGAGGTCAATGTTATTAGTTTTCTTTTACTAGCTTCCATATTTTGAAGTTGACACTGATGTTGATAATGTGGAAAGACGGAACCAGTATTAGAAAACATAAGAACAATGATTATAAAGGAAAGAAAATTAATTTCAAATCCTATAGACAGGAACATAACAAAGAACAAAAAAAAATATGAACTTTAATATAAATAAACGTCAAAAAGGCTATATAAAAAAATATAATAAAATATTGTCTTTGTAAAAGATTTCTCTTCTCTGACTTCTCAATGACTTCTTTCGACCCGTATAAATACATTTCTTTTATAAAATGTACTAATTAAATTATAGATTACTTATCTACCTTTATTTTGGATATTTTGAAGTACAAAAAAAAATTGAAAAGTAATTCAAGTTAATAAATATTTTTTTTAAAAAGTGTCATTTACATTCTAGTATAGTAGCAAGTCTATGATTTATGTCTTACGTTTGTGCCGCGCGGGCTGGCTGCTCTGTATAGGACGACATAAGAAAATTATGAGAATCACTTTGTATAGTGAAATGTCGTGTTCGCCTCGCTTTACATATAGAGAATATAAAGGAAAATTTACTGTGGGGAAACTCATGGATGGGAAACGAAGAATAAGTGAGACTAAACGTATATGTATATATGAACACATGTATATATATGCATGTATGTGTATGTGTATACATCTGTATATATATATATATATATATATATAAAGACGGAGTTTTATTGTCAGTTATGTATAGCGGAACTATACAAGTCTAGAACAATAATTATTATCCTTTTTATAAAAGTAATAATTTTCGTTACGAATTTATGGTAAAGATGTATATGTACAGTATATGTGTATAATGTAATATTAAATTGTATTATATATATATATATATATATATATATATATATATATATATATATATATATACATAAATACATACATACATATAACAGAAAATATTCTTAAAAACAATAGTTATAACGAAAAATAAATGTTTCAAATTAAACTCTAATAATTAAGTTTAGTTGGTCCTATCTGTATTATAATTCAATTTATGGAATATATCCTGATTTTAATTATATAAGACATGTTTTTAAATAATACCTATTTCTAAAGTTAAAGATTTAGACTCAAAGTAAAGTGGTAAAATATATTAATAAAATGTATCACTGTGAAACATGTTTTAGGTTGGTAGAAAAATAATTGCAGTTTATAAACTTAAAACTCGTACACATTTCTTTCTTTTTTGATTTTCTTAGTTGTTTTTTTTAAGTGGGCTAGAACTGTTGGATGATTAGCGCCTAACTTTTATGCAAGCTTTCGAATTGTTAGTCGCGGTTCTGATTCAACTAACGACTTCAGCTTGCCGTTATGAACTGAAGAAGGACAGCTGCGACCTTCTTCATCTTCAAAGGTCTCGTCCCCAGCACGAAATTTTTAAAGCCATTACTGCACCGTACGTTTCTTAACAGTACCCACACCAAAGCCATCATTCAGTTCACGAACAGTTTCTGTTGCTTTACCATCCGTTTTCAACGCATAAAAAATGCTCTTATTCGATTTTTTCCATCTTGAATTCAATAAACCAATTTGAAACAAATTGAATAATAAATCCGTCAATATTATTAAAATACAGACCGAGAAATGTACTTTAAAATTATATTGACATGAACACGATGAAATGACATTTTCATTGAAAAAAATAAGGTTAGAATTCAGAAAACAAAAACCGCATTTATTTTCCTACCAATCTAATATTTTCCTAGAAATATAGTGGTAATAAAAGAATTACAATTTTTATTTCTTTGTATAATCTGAATAAATTTTATATTCGTAGAGATATATGATTTTTCACATTTTTTATTATTTTTTTTGTTTATTTTATTCACATTTCGATATCGATATCACTTTCTTAAATCACGAAGATATAGAAAAATTTAATTTTTTTCTGTTATATATCTGGATGACCTTGAATCTATCGTCTAACTACTCAAACACAACGACGCACGACTCGCGTTTCATAAGTAATCTAATGATCTTGTAGGATTTTCACTTAGTCACTTAGTCGTGATTGGAGTATTTTTAGTGATCTCGACGAACCACTTCCCACAATTGACATTTTCGGAATACAAATTTGAATTTTTGAAAACTGTTGAATATATTACAGATTAGTGTTTTGTTTTGTTTACGTAGTAAAAAGGTGTCAGTTAATTTAAATTTACTTTGCATTGTATATTTATAATACTTTAATTTAATATTTTCTATTCTTATCCATTTGGCTACACCTCCGCAAGCTAGTGATGCTACCTGATTAATCTATAAACAATCTTATTATTCTTCCTGTAAAATTTAAACAATTTTGTTTCTACTATTACAGTTTGGTTCTCAAATTGCCGTTGGAGGAGAAGCAAGTAATTAGTTAGTATGATAGAATTAAATATTCTGTAAAAACCAAAATCATTTTTTGTAGATTATAAAATAAATTTCCAATTCTTTTAGTATAATAGAAGATTCCATATCACATTCGCTGCACTCACTACCTCCTGGAGGGAACTCTAAAACTTTCTGCAAGATGGGTGCTGCATTTGCTCTCTGCAGAGCAAGAACGAGTTCGTAAGCGGAAATTAGCCGATTTCTTGGAACTATTTAAAAAGAATCTAATGGATTTAAAGCGGTATTTTGTAACCATGGATGAAACTTGGATTCGCTATTACATACTAGAATCGAAAACGTAATTAATACATTGAACTAAACACACTAAAACTGCTTCGAAGAAAGCAAAAACGATTAACTCGATTAGGAAGGTGAAGGCGTCAGTTTTCTGTGATGTGAAAGGAATTCTCTTGATTGTTTCTCTTCAGAAGAGAAAACAGTTATTGGTCAGTACTACTCGGCACTTTTGGAGAAATTGAAAGTAACTATCGTGGAAAAACGTCCAGGAATGCCCAAAAAAAAATATTGTTTCACTATGATGATCCATGTGCTCATTCAAGCGTCATTGTTCAGTAAGAATTGAACGAATTAAATGTGAAATCCTACCGCATCCATAATATTTACCTGATTTGGCTCCCTTGGACTTATATCTGTTCCCCAAACTCAAAATGTTACTTACTGGAAAGGAATTTGGATCAAATGAAGAGGCGGTAGAAGCTGCAAACATCTATTTTGAGGGCTTCAGTGAATCGCGAAACTGGAGGAACTTTAGAGTAAGTGCTTTATACATTGAGAGGTTATGTCGAAAAATAAAGTACACTTTGAAACTGAAGCTTTTGTGTCTGATATCGAACAAAATTACTTTTAAAACTTCCCTCGAATTACTCTCTCGGAGCTACTCTTTTATTTTTCACGATATCATTGAGAAAGTATATAAAAACGGTCAGTTTTAAATCAACGAGTAGATTGAATACAAGAACTTTTTTAATTTACTGAAACTTTACTGGAAACTTAAAAAAATTAGATAAACATGCAAATAAAATCAAAGGGCAAGTAAATTTAATCATAAAAAATAATGCATAGTCGGCAAACAAAATTTGATTTATCATAAACCAATGTTTTAAAATATTGTGAAAAATATTTTAATTGACACTATTTTGTTTTTGTTTGCTTATCAAATTCAAATTCGTATCACAACATTAATAAATTCTACAACAAAAAGTTTTTTCTACTTACTTTTAGATATATTTTAAAAACTTCTTATTTTTATTAACCTGTTAGCTGAAAATAAATCGGTGTGCTTTAAACCCAAAAATAAGATTACTGAAATCCTTATTATTTGTAAATATTAAATATTCAGTAAATCAAAAATACTTGTCAGCAAATTCTAAATAAATTTAAAATATGTATTTATATGTGTATATATATATATATATATATATATATATACACATATCTATATATATATATATATATATATAAATGTATATATAATATATATATATATATATATATATATATATATATATTATATATATATATATATATATATATATATATTATATATAATGTTATCTTCATATTTTAATTTTATCATCATATAAATATATATATATATATATATATATATATATAAGATTCCTTTGATGTTATGCATATATTTTCGAAATCGAAAAGCATCAAACTTTAAGTTGATCTTTCGCTTTATTCCTTTTAAGTCCTACACACTATTCATTTCACTTCGTTTTATGTATGCTTGGTATAGTTATTGTTTATTTAAGGTACACAAGATTTTATTGAGATATAAATTACCCAAAGATTATAAAATTATAGGACTGAGTTGGACGAATTTCTCTCCAACTCTCTCTCTCTCTCTCTCTATATATATATATATAAATATGCATATATATATATATATAGTCACATAGTATTACCTGAAATAAAAAAATATGACAGGATATATAATAAGAGAAAGTGTATGAGAAAATATATAAGAAAACAATGCTTTTGATAAAATATAAAAAAGCTTTTGAAAATGTATATAAAGAAAATTAATTTTTAAAACAAAAAAATAATTCTTTTCCGCGGTTAGAATTAAAAGTTGAAGATAGCATTTTATATATACGTCTATATATATATATATATATATATACACATACATACATATATATATACATATATATATATATATATATATGTATATATATATATATATATACATATATATATATACATATATACATATATATATATATACATACATATATATGTTTATGCCTATGTGAAGATTTGTTTGATTGGGGTTAAGGACGCGTCGATACTCAAGATTGTGTGTGACGAGAATTAGGAAAGAATTCCTAAATTAGACATTTAAATTTTACAGAAAAATAAAATAATTATAATATTGTGAAAATATTGATTCATTATTTAGTATTTTTTATTTTCTGCCAATTTTGACTCATGTAACTGTTTCCACTCATAAAATATAAAACGTGTAGTTTTATTATAACTTGAGAATATAGTAATTCTCTTAGATATAAACACACCAATACCTATATATGGGTTCTCAACATACGAGTTCGCAATATGATGAGTTCACAACTATAGAGGTTATTATATATATAAATAATTCCATTGTATTATATTTCATTTATAATTCTTAACGAATATTAACATTTATAAAGCTATAAAAAGATATAGTTAAGAGAAGTTCTATAAATATAACTTGTAAACGTAGACTTCTCTTCATTCTTTCACGTCTTATTTCTATTTCCAAATTCGAAACTATGTACATAATTAGTATTTTAATTGGGAATAGTAATATTAAAGTTTAAACTGTGTTTGTCTGTGAAATGTATTGATGAATGTGCTTAAATTATACATATATTTAATATATGTATTGTATTTTTATATAAATTCCAATTAAACTGACTGAGTTATTCATTTTTGTACAAAAAGTATACCTGGGTGGTTGTGTTATTGAATAACGAATAAAACAGGCTCATACGTATATATATATATATATATATATATATATATATATATATATATATACTATTTGTTTATTAAAACAAAAGGACCATTTAAGAAATCATCAAAACTAAGTATCAAATTAATATCATGTATTATTTAAAAAAAAGAAATATAGTATGTGTGTATATAAACATATATATATATATATATATATATATATATATAATACTATGACTGAACTTACATACATAACTACATATTTAACTGAAATATACTAATATCTACAAATATATTAATAACTTTCTAATCGAAATGTAATCTAAAATTTATATGTAACAACTAAAAAAATAGAAATGTAGAAGTGAATTTATAATTACATATATTGTATAAATTTCTAATACTCGTTTATATACGTACGGTTATATTTGCAACAAATTATTTTCATGTAACACATCTGTATTTCTCGTAAATAAATTATTTCGAAGAATAATTTACTGAACAATTAAAAACATCACAATTTACGTTCTAAATGTCTGATATTAAATATTTGATTTAACTAATTATATATAAGAACTGTATTATTGTTATTTATATATATATATATATATACTATTTTTGATAAATTTCTTTATATACAAATATACTAATTATATATATATATATATATATATATATATATATATATATATATTTATATATACACATAAGTAATAGTCCTGTATGTTTGTATAAACATACGTATGTAGTCCGTAAACTTAAATGAAGTAAATAGGTAGTTGGGCAAAAGGGAAGGTAAATAGGAAGATAGATAGATAGATAGGTAGGTAGGTACAAATTGAAACGCATTCTTACACCACTACACCACCCGTAGACTGGTTGCCCGACATCAAAAACCCTCCCTTCTTCAACAGTGGTTCTTAATTCAATCCCCACCCCACCCCGTCAACTATAAATAATATTAATGGTATAATCTGTTCCTAGAGGCGGGTGAACCATCCCCACCCTTCCGCTAGAACGCTAACCAAAAACTTTCAGCCCCTACGGTTTAAAACTTACATAACGTGAAGGGTGGTTATACATCGACCAACCTTTATTTTCGCCCGGTCTTAAAACTCGCGTGGCACTCACCCTTATTTGTAAAAAGCTCGAATTTATTCTCGCCCGAAAAACGCCCTTATACGAGCGCGAGCGTTCGGGTGAGAATGGAATGAGATCCGGCGGCAGCCGACGTATCCTTACGTTTCGTGCGAGGGCCCGCGCGGCCACGCGAAAACGGACCTTGTCGCGCCGCGGCGCTCGGGCCAGTATCGCGAGACGGCGCGCGTCGCACGGTTCGCGCAGCCGGGCATGCTTTAAGATATTTTCATGGCTGATTTTATTTTCGTGACACGCCATTATTGTCTCTATGGTCGAATGATGTAGATGCGATATCTCTTTCAAATGTTTTATGCTCGTTCGCAAACAAGCAAAGGTCTCCTCCAGATTTCTAAAGGAAAATGCTTTTACTGCCAGAAGATTAGTTTATTTCAAGCGAATGTGAAACGTGGGCCATAACGGCTTAGAGATTGTTTTCGTCTGTATTTTCACAAACATGTTTTCTCGGTGTAGGTTTACTTTAACGTAGCTACTTTAATAATTTTAAGCTCGCGTCTTACATTTGCGAAAATTAAAGCTGAGCGCCTATGTGCTCTAATGGCGGTAATAACGTTTTATGTAAACAAGAAATGTTCAACCGCATTCACCATTGCTCGCAAATTAAACTTTTGTCGAGTTACCATAAAACGCATATTCGCGCGACACAAAATATTCAACAATCGAATGCCCCACATACACACACATTTATATATATATATATATATATATATATATATATATATATATCTTCGTATCAAAAGAACAATGTTCATGTACAAAACTTTTCGTTTTATCTTATTTTATACATCAAAGCAAATCAGATTATTTCTTTCGCTTTATTTTTGTTACTAGACTGAACTCATTTTATATTCAGGTATATGTGTATATATATATATGTGTGTGTGTGTGTGTGTACTTTAATGTTATCTAATATTTTCCTATGAAAAAAGATCAAATCTATATAATTTGATCAATATATAAGTTCATAAATAAACTGTAAATGAACGTACGAATCTTGTTTTATATAATATTGAAATTTGTACACGTACAATCAAATAATTAATCATCATTCATAAGACTATCAGTGGCCAAATGAGGCAGTGCTAATTAAAATATAAACTTAAATTGTTATTTTATTTCTTATGGAAAACTGCTGTTCAAATTCATTTTTAATATTTTTATTTGAATTTTATATTTATTTTTATTACCATAATTTTATATATTTAAATAGTTGCTACATTTTTTTAATAAGAAATCAATATTTATACTTAACTAATTTTAATACTTGTTTTAAAGTGTACATTAACTTTATTAGAAAAGCCAAATCAATAGTATTTTTATTCTTTAGATATTTATTTATAATTAAACGGATTTTTCTCGGAGAATATTATTGACCATAGAAACAAATCCTACAGGAACAAAAAAATAAACAAAGCAGAATAATATAAAAAACCAATAATTATATGTAAAAATTAAGCGCTAATTAATTTTAGCTGTCAATGCACATCTAAACCCGAAATGTAAAAATAAACGGAGAGGAATAAAACAATCTTTACAACTTTAAAAAAAGAATAACAACAAATTAAATAAAAAAAATAATATTTACAAATAACTCAATTTTGGTATTTGTAAATAAAAATATGTATATCTACTTTTTTAATATTTATTAGAAAAATGTTTTTTTAATTGATTTTTTAAAATATTTATTACCTGGACTGGGTTTCATTATGATGCTCTAACACAAAAGATTGTAATTAATAACAATATATAATTATTTACATTAAAATACATGTTTAATTTGAATGTGAAGAAAGCGAATTAAAAAAATAAGGAATTAAAAACTTCATTTCTTCAAAAATGACTATAAAAGAATTATTATCATTTATATTTTTCGGAATAAATAAATTAATAATTTCTTTGTTTTAAATGTAAATCTTGTTTTAAATAGTAGTAGTTCAGTAAATACAAATAGTCTTTCTTATTTTGTGATACAAAAATGCTGATGAGTGTGTAGAGATCTTAAAAGGTGGACTGTTCCTATAATTTCTGATACTGAATAACAGATATATTTTTTTTTATTATAAAAGAAGCCTCCTCTCATAAAATAATAAAAACTCTGTAATTTTCACTGATCAAGATATTATCTGATAAGAGTCTACTAAAAAATGAATGAAATTTAATTGAACAAAAATATTAAGTCCACAGAAACACGTATAAACAAGACAAACAGCAGTACTGTTTAAAGAATAAAGTGAAATAATCTAGAATACCATCAATCATATAATTTGAAAAACACCACCAGTGATCTCAAACAAAGGAGAATAAAAATGTTTATAAAAAAGGTGGATTAATTAAAAAATATTTTTACAAAAAAAACAATATAGTTAACATTTTTCATGAAAAATAAATCGGTTTCAAATTGTAGATATTTATTTTATTACTTACTCTACTATATTCTATTTAGTATAAAGATTTAAGCTTCTTACTTCTAAAATTTAAGCAAAGCACTAAAAGGAAAATGCTAACCTTACCGGTAATTGTATTTTAAAAACCAAAAATAATAAAATTATCCTGAGCCGTTTTCATATTTTAGATCAAATTACTTTTATATATATATATATATATATATATATTTATATATATATATATATATATATATATATATATATATATATATTTATATATATATATATATTTATATATATATATATATATATTTATATATATATATATATATAAACAAAGAAAGTAAAAATTTGAATTGGTGTTTGAACGAATATTGTCTTAAGTCATACTGATTTTTTTCCACACACGGAACGAAATGCGCGCACACAATATCACAACGTACTTCAAATCGATTACGTACCCTTATAAAGTCACTTAATTTTGGCGAATACGCTCATTTCGAGAATTTAATTTCCATCGTCAAATTTAAATGAAATTTTCATTAGCAATTACATTTCTGTAAATTAAATATACGCACGTTTTATAATTAGAAAACATTATCGTTTATTTTTAACATACATATTATGATATTTATTCAAATACTGAGTTTTTATTTATATTTCTACATGATCAGAATTTTGTAAATAAAATACGAAACCGTTAACCTTTATTGCTTCTTTTTTTCAATACGATTTATTATATATATATATATATATATATATATATATATATATACATGTGTGTGTGTACAGATATAATTAAAACATATATTTATTTATATTTCAATAAATTGTTTAATCTTGTGTAGCTGATTAAAAAGTATTTTTTTACAATTTCGGCTATATACAATTTATTACACTTTTTTATGACAAAAATTAGAAAAAAAGACTCATCGTATACATGATTCCTTTTTATTATGGAAAGTAAAAAAATAATAAATTAATTTTTAAGAAAAAAAAACAATTATTTTCACATCTATGAATATTTTGCCACTATTTAACTCCTATCGATTTGGATGTATTTAATGATAAAAGTAAAAAATCAACATATATTAATATAAATGCTTGTTTGAAAATTATCCGTACTTTTTGTACACTTTGGTTAATATTTATTAATAAAAAAACATAAATTGTTTCCCTACTTTTTTCGAATTTGATATATTGTATTTTTATAGATATTTTTCGTCCTTTTTATTTGATTACAGAAGTACATAGTGTAAATATTTATCATTTTTTTACCGTAAATATATTATTTATCAAACCTGAATTAAACTCATTCAGACTTGAAATAATTCTGTCGGGAAAAAATATTTTTTATCGATTGTAGGTGATAGAGGTTTAACTATGATAAAAATAACTTTTATATTTTTTTTTTGTTAATTTTTCTTAGTTTTTCAGCATGGACATAATTAAACATTATTTAACATAATTAAACATAATTTAAAATAATATTATTAACATAGTTAATGTATAATAAGTTAATAACACAGTTAATATAGTTTGTCTTTAAGGACACAAATAGTGAATTGGTGTCGATTAATTAATTTAGATATTATGAAACTTCAAAATAAGTGTGTATAATTATGCCCACAAAGTCTGAATAGTTTACAGATATTATTTTTAGAAATTTACTAATATAAATGCTATTTAAAAAAATATTTCGCCTACTATTCACTAGAATCACTTTATATAACAAACCTTAAATAGTTTTTGTAGTATTATTAGTCACTGTCATCAATAATTTTCACTTATTCTTTTTTCATTTTCGAAACTATTTTTAAATTTTACTTCACTATATATATATTTTAAGTTAAGCGATCACTGCAAGTTTTTGTCGGCCTACAGTTTAGTGAACATAGTAATATCTATGCGAATTTCTCTGTAAGCATGTACAGAGTCAATAGATACCTCGGTAGCCGCATGTATTCTTACAGACATTACTATCACAGAATAATTGTCCACTAACTAAAAGTTATAAAGTCGGTTTAGTTTTATTGACCTGTTTTCCTACATACTTATTATTCATTATTCAGTACAAATCCTACAGACTTACGAGTTCGTTTTTTTGACTGGTTTAAATTTTCGTCACCTCAGGTAGATTTAGAGCCTTGAAGATTAAAATCTAACCGAAGATGACAAGCATTGAAACCGGTTGTAAACGAACTTAACTCATACATGGACATAATAATTGACTATATTCAGTCACTGAAGTACTAAGTCTATATTAAAACATTCCATTCTTCAGATTTACATCTATCACAAATCAAATTTGAATCATTATTTATATTCTTTATGTCGTCTATTACGACATAATTAGTAATGCAAAACTAGGAATGACTCTATTAATATTAGTTTGGTAGGAAAATAATAGCTAGTTTTGTTATTTGAATTCTAGTCTTATTTTTTTTAGTGAAAGTGTCATTTTATCATATTCATGTTAATAAAATTTTGAAGTACATTTTCCGGTCTGTATTGTGGTAATATCGACTTTGGTTTTATTATTAATTTTGTTTTAAATTAGACTGTTGTATTAAAAAAGAAAAACTCAAATAAGAGTAATTTTTTGTATGAGTTCAAAACGGGTGAAAAGCAGCAGAACGTGTTCGTAAGCTGAACGATATTTTCGGTGTCGGTACTGTTAAGCAACGTACGATGTAATGGTGGTTCCAAAAATTTTGTGCTGTAGACAAAAGCCTTGAATATGAACAAAGTAGCGGGCATCCCTCTTCAGTTTATGAAAACCAACTGAAGAGGTTAGTTGAATCAGAACCACACATAAAAATTCGATACTTTACACAAAAGTTGGGCGTTAGACATCTAACAGTTCTGAACCACTTAAAACAGCTAGGAAAATCAAAAAAGAGATAAATGTATAAAAATTTTAAGGTCATAAACCGCAATTATTTTTATACAATCTAATTTGAAAGTACATACAATGTTTATCAAAAAAGAGCACGCAGTTTTCCAAATATATGATATTCTTACCCTTAATTTTTGACTTAAAATTATAAATGTGGTTGAATTTTATTAAAAAAAACATAGTTATTAAAACATAATCTATATAAATAAGAAAAAAAATAATAAAAGGTGGACTAAAAGTATTTTATTTAAAACAAAGATTTATTATTTCCTTCATAATACTAAAATTTCTATTGAAAACGTAGCACTTCTATAAATATGGCTTATATTGTATCCATTACTGTGTTTTTTATTACATATACACACAATAAATATATATATATATATATATATATATATATATATATATATATAAAATTTATAAGTACGAATTTTAGTCACACAGTACACTGAAGAAATATGAATTACACATCCTTGATCTGATAAAGTTTACTAGGTTTCACCTTTCACTTGTATATAAATATATTAAAAGGTTAACGCCTGAAATATTGAATGATCAGCCATTTATATAAAATCATTTTTTACTTTATAATCTTATTGACAATTAATTAACATTTGTATAATTATTCCAAATTATGTTTGTCTACTTTTCTTTCTTAATTCTATTTAATAAACTTCATGTTTATTTCTTTTATTTGACTGATTTTTTTTATACAATTCATTTATTAGGTCGGTAGAAAAATACTTGCGGTTTTTTATATGAATTTAAAAGTCATAAACTGCAATTATTTTTGTACGAACCTAATAATATGACAAGTAATTTCTTAAGAGCGATGCAAAAATCTTGTTTCGTCAAATTTTTTTTTTCAATTCACATTATTCTTACAAACTAATTTTATCTCTCTTTTAAAATTCGTCTAACCAGTTCACTTAAACAGTATATATTGGATACGCTTGGAACATTATATCACATTTATTATAAATTGTAATTTAATCTAATATTTTTATTTTTTAAAACAGTTCAATAAATATTTATAGTTTAATTTTATTCAATTATAAATAATAGCGTTTTCTTAAATATATATTTTAATGATTCTGAATATTAATTTATTAAAGAAATCTTTTTTTAAAACAAAATTTATTTTAATTTCATTTTTTTATTTAATGATGATTTATATTTGTAATAACTTGCCGCAATTCATAGATGATAATTTATTTTTACCTAATGTGTTTCCTAACGAAAAGTGCTATTTGATATTCATTTTTTAAAAAATATCATTTTTCAAAACAATCATATCCTGACTAAAATATCGAGTTAGTAAAAATATGTTATGAACAACACAGATAATTGATATATATATATATATATATATATATATATATATATATATCAATATATATAGTTTTTTTTTGGAAATCTTTTCGATTATAATCCACTTAATATATAATATAACGTATATGATTTTGTTTAGAAATTTGTTGACTTATAATAAAATCCAGAATGACGAAACATTTAGGATTATGCGAAATTCTTATCATTCAATATAATGTCTTATCTACTATTTATATATCAGATTTTTGTTTTGAATTAATATATATATATACACACACACATATATATATATACACACACACATATATATATATATATATATATATATATATATATATATATCCAATTTGTACACGAAAATATTTAAACGATCTGGTTTAAAACTATATAAAAATTGTATTCCATATTATTAAATTACAGTCGTTTAACAATTTTTTAAAAAATATTAAGAAATAAAAATCAATATATTTATATCGTACTAGCAAATAGTTAAATAAAATAAAAAAAACACGCACATTTAATTATAAAATCCTGGGAATACTAAAAAAGAATGAAACGAGTCTTTAACCTAGACAGATGTTCAATGGGCAGCCAGACACAAGCAGTGAACTTCGAACGATCATGTAATAACACTGACCTACCGTGTTAATTAAGTAAAATTGATCCACGAGTTGTGAGTTTAATGCTAGATACTTATCAGTATTTGTATTATATATATATATATATATATATATATATGTATATATATATGTATATATATATATATATATATGTGTGTGTGTGTCTACATATATATTTGATTAAATTTAGGCTTCCACTTAAATGTATTAAAAAACATTGCAAAAATTTAAAAAAAATCATTATTTTTTAGTTTGTATTTCAGTTCAATTCAAGACTAAAATACAATTGAACTAAAAAATTAAATAAAAAAATAATATGATTTTTTAATTTTTTCGAATTTTTAATCCTTTCATGTGGAAGCCCAAATTGAATCACTCTCTCTCTCTCTCTCTCTCTATATATATATATATATATATATATATATATATATTAGTTAACTAAGAAAGTTCTGTCACTGTTATAACGTACAATAATTCCAAGAATGGTTTACGCTTTTTATCGGACAAAATTCGAGGAATTTTTTATTAGTAATATTAGCATGTGTTTTAAATGAATCTCGAATTGTTCACTTTAATTTAAAAACTAATTCTAACCCTTAAAAATGTCTGTGAAAAATAGTGTAGTACGTGCGTGTTTGCTTTATGAATTTAAGCTTGAGACTAACGCTACAGAAAGTACAAAAAAAATGTGTACTGCTTTTGGAGAAAATACATCAAGAGCGGTACAGAGATGGTTTAAAACAATTTCTTCCAAGGTGAATTAAAGATGAGACCAGATCAGGTAGACTATCAAATTTAAATATCGATGAATCGGAGACAATAATTGAAACAACAAATTCCAGTTTAACATGTCAACAGCATGTAGAATTGGTCAAAATAAATGACGAAACAATATGAAAGCATTTACACAAAATAGAAAAGAGGTGAAATTTAAGTAAATGGGTACCACACGAATTTGTTCCCAATAATAAATTACAGCGTCTTACAATCTGGACATCTCTTATTTCACGACTAAAATCAGAGAACTTTTGGAATCAAATTTTGACCATTGATGAAAATTGGATTATTTATTCCAACTATAAATGTAGTCACCATTGGCTTTCATTAAGTGATCCTGTCCCACAAAATCCTAAATGAAAATTAAGACCGCGAAAACTCCTCTGTGTTTGATGGACTTCAAAAAGAATTATTCACCATGAATATCTACGAGTGGGTCAAACACCCTCATGGAAAACATTTCTAGTGAACAACTCCAACGAGTATATGATGCATTAAAACAAAAACAGCTAGCACTTGTAAATCGTAAAAAGTATTATTTTGGGGCGATAACGCTCGACCACACATTTCAATAGAGACCAGAACAAAAATTATGAATTTAGGGTAAGAGATCCACCTCCATCTCCCGTATTCCTCAGACATATCTCCATTAGATTATCACCTATTTTTTTATCAGTGGACAATCGTATGCGTGGTAAACAGTTTAATAAGAAGAATTAAAAATTGAGGTGTCTACATTTTTTGAATATAAAAATAATCAGTTTTATAAAAATGGAATTTACAAATTATCTTCTCGCTGGGAGAAGGTTGTTCAATGCGTAGATGGATATTTTGATGAATAAGTTATTTTATGTAAAAATACACAAGTGTTTTTTTCTCAATTCAAAAACGACTGAACTTTCTTGGTTAACTTATATATATATATATATATATATATATATATGTTTGTATATATAATTGTCTAGTGTCTATTTTATATAACATGACATTTTTTGAATATTAATTTATCTAAATAATTATTTATCACGCAAATACTAGAAAAACGGAAATTATTGGAATAAAATTAAAATTATAACTTTTTTTCTCGATATAATTTAAATTTTACTTTAAAATAAAAAATTTAAAAAATATATAATTAGAGGTTATTAATTGCATTCACGAATTCACTCCTGTAATTTTGCAAGACAAACATTTACTATTCGAGTAAAGAGATTTCGGTTATATTTGAATGCAGGTATATAAAGTTTCTACATCTTTGACTTGCTTTAATTACAAATAATTATTTAAATTCAATACAAACTTTTATATCAAACAAATTTGAGTTGAGAATTTTTTTAGTCATATTTTACTGTGCACTTATAAATTGTATAAAGTATTATCAACTTCTACAGGTTTTCCAGAAATGTTTGAAAATAAAAAATTTGCTATTCATCGGAAATATCATAAGTGAGTATGATATATAGTTATATAAAATAATTAATAAAAATAAATATGCTAAAAAAGTTATAAAATGAAAAATAAGTCAAATAATGGTCATTTCTTTGGAACGATTTAAATTACGAGGATAAAATTAAACCGGTAAAAACAAAATTTAGACTGTTTAGGAAAAAATGAAGATCTGGTACACTTTTTGGTATTCTTAATAACTATAAAAATTCTATTAATGAATACTCGTAATTTACTACTCAAAAAAATAACTTTAATTCATAATAAAGTCATACTTTATCAAAATAATGCAAGATATTCTAAACAGTCTTTATATTTAGATTTGGATGAAAACGTTTATCAGATCTGTCATATTTGTCATTTAGTTTCCAAGTTTACTAATATTTTTATCAATGAATAAACATATTTATCATTAATAATTACAAAGGCAAAAAATTTTCTTTAAACAATTCTAAATTCTAATTCTACAACAATTTTATTTTATAAGAATATTTTATATCATATTGCATTTCTTTAAAAAAGATTATAAATGTAGCTACTTTTTTTCATAAAAAAAGGGTCAGTTTTGTGATCCCATAAATTTTTTTCTTGATAAAATTGTTTAATATTCGTTGTTGTTCAGTAAAGATTACTATTTACACACATTTCAATGACAACACGGCGATGGCAATAATTTCAAATCACAAAATTATAAAAAATCTCAGAATAGATGACTATTACTAATATTAACCATTTACAAAATATTTATTTTATTAGTCGCTTTTTCATATTATTAAAAAATCATTAATGTAATTAAAAATTTGGGAATCAAAAACATAAGATTTGTAGAAATGTATGTGTATATATATATATATATATATATATATATATATATATATATATATATATATATATATATATATATATATATATGCTGTATGTAAGAGAGAAGAGAGTATAACATTTTATATCACTGAAAAAATATAATAAATAATAATTCATATCCTTATTTTTTGAAAATAAAATTATATTAAAAAATTCATTTTACTATAATTTTTGTTATTAAAAATGAAAAGAAAATAAACAAAAATAATTATTTTCACACTTTTTGTACATGTCCCAAATATTCTAGTATGCAAAATATATTATTATTATTTAATAATTTATTTCTTAATTAAAAACGACATACACTACAAAACCAAACACAAACTCATGATAAGTTTATTAATAACTTAATATAATAACCCCTATACCTGTTTCATGTTTAAAAATATTAAATTTTGTTTTAGTGAATAAGAGGTAAAGAATTTTCAGCCTTGCAAATATATTACATATACATGGTAATACGTGCGAGAATACACATATGATTATATATATATATATATATATGTATATATATGCGTAAATGTGTGTATGTGCGTATGTGTATACACAGGTACATATAAAATTAAAACATATTCCGTTAAATAATGGCACAACGTTTTATACGCTTACAGTTAACTACGTTCGGATGAAATTTCATTACTTTTGCTTTATGTTTTCATTTTATAATGTAAATATGAATCTTGCAATATATTATACGAAACTGTCAATTATGTTACAATGAGATTTACTTTATATAAAATCATTCATAATTAACACTACATGATACTTGATTTAAAATAAAGGAAAAATTATTTGAAAATACTATTAAAAAATACATAAATATTATTTACATATATATATATATATATATATATATATATATATATATATATATATCAATATTGAAACAATTCTAATCCATCAAATTAATTAACATAATTGTTCAGATTTGAGAAATAAACCTTCAATAATTTATAAAAATTGGTGACTACTGAGTGTCGAAAAAAATTAATGATTATAAATCTAAAAATTGGAATTTAACTTGAAAATAATGAATAATGTTTCGAAAATAACCATAGTTTATTGATTCACACTGAACACATATTGTTTCGAACTTTTAAAAGTTCTGTATTGTTTATATAAATTTATATGTTTTAATTTTAATTATATTTTTATGTATTTATGTTTCAAAATAATTTTATATAAGGTACTGAACATAATTGTGAAAAATAAATGTATTGCTTCATTTATATACTAAAAAAAAAATTAATACATTCCCTAATATACAATGTTGATATATATATATATATATATATATATACTTTCTTAAATTATATACGTCAATATATATATCATATAGAAAGAATATAATAGAAGACAATAAAATATCTCTTCATTCATTTATTTATATTTTTTATGAACATTGAACATAAATACAACATTTTATTACAATGTATTTCGATTATTGTGATCAAAATCACTTTCACAAATGAGTTTTTTTCACCCAAAACTCCATAAAACAATTTTTGATCAAAAGTTTGTAATAAATTATTATTGATACTTTTTAATTAGTACTTATATTCATTTCAATGGCATTGTTAAAACTTCAAATCGCCAAGTTATTTACCTTGCCGTTCTAAACATGATAGCATTGCCATATCAAAGTGCATTTAATTAACTATCAAAAAATAATCAATAATAATTTTTTTTAATATGTTTGACTAAAAGCATTTTTAATGTTTCATGAGTAGAAAAAAAACAATTTATTTGTGTAAACAGCATTTCAGATAATTTTTTTTATAGTATTCATAAAAAATATTACAGGTTAAATAGATGTCATTACTAATTTGCCAAATTTTTCTTAATCTAAAATAATTATGATTCCCTATTTAAGAAATTCTGATGATAAATTCAAAAGTTTTTTTGAATATTTTTGTTATCTTAAACTTGTATTAAGTCTTTCTCTCTCTCTCTCTCTCTATATATATATATATATATATATATATATATATATATATATATATACGGTTTATATATATATATATATATATATATAGAGAGAGAGAGAGAGAGAGAGAGAGAGATGAGCAGATAGAATAATTAGATAATGCCAGTCAAAAAATTATATTAATATAATTAATAGTCAATATAATCTATGTAAAGATTTAAATCCCTAATATCAAATATTTAAGCTAAGGTTACATTATCAAAGATTCTATTAGACACTACATTAGTAGCAGATACGAAACTAGCATTTTAGATATGTGTTAGGAAGTGTATTAATTTTAGAATTTGACTAGCTATTAGTGAAGAATAGCAGTTGTGAAGAAATGTCTAACATAATTATGTAGATTGTGTTAGTTTCAGGCACTAATGAGCTTAATGCCGACGCATCCTTAAACCGCAAATAACTACTATTTCAATTAAGTTGCTGTTTTTGTAAAAATAACGAATATTTTCTTAGCAGCTAGTGCGTATTGTACGATCGTTGGTCGACAGTGATATTGACAATTTTTAGTTGTTTTTTTTTAATTCGAAAAAAAATTTTTTGACTAAAGTAAAATCTGCAGCTTATATTTAAATTACTTTAAAAAATAATGAAAATAGATATATTTTCATTTACATATTGAGATTAATTATAATTTTCAATACTGATATTTATGTTTATTTATATATTAGTTTCAATATTACTTGCACCGATTATGAAGGTCACATTCATATTATATATATATATATATATATACATTATATTATATATATATATTATATTATATATAATAAAAAATTAACCTTAAAAAACTGAATATAAACATGTAATAATATTCACAATGACATATCTCAAAGTTTAAGAGCACGATTCAGTAATAAACAGCCGTACAATTAAACACTGACATGACAGTACAGAAAGAAGCACTGGTATCAACAGTACAATAATATATTATGAAACTATCAGACATATTCAAGAAGTTTTCAGGGCTGTTACTTTTAATAAAATTTCTACTTATACTGTGCTAGTTTCATACTGCTAGGCTATGAGAAAAACTTGCACTCTAGTTACTAGCAAACAGTATTTATGTCTAACATGAATGTTTACACTACGATAGTGAATTAGGTGCTACTTTTACATCTAACGGCTACTAAAAACTTCTAACATATAACATTCGCTTTAGTCACATTACATAAACTAAGTATATATATATATATATATATATATATATATATATATATATATTAATTATACGTTACTGAATAAGTACAAATAAATGATTTATTTCATTTAAATTAGTCATAAAAATTAATATTATTCTGAATTTTAATTTTATAAATACATTTCTTCCATTCCAAATAATACATATATCAAAAAATGTTTTTTTACGAATTTCTATCTCTTTAAATAAAACAATAATTAAAACACGAATGAAGAAATATCTATCAATAGCAAATTTCTTAAGAGAGATATTTATAAATAGTATATATATATATATATATATATATATATATATATATATATATATATATATAAACCGTATTTCGATTTAACAATTAAATTTTTGTGCTGCACTTAGAAGATAAGTGAATCATTATTGAAGTGTCTATCAGAATGTTAATATAATACATTAGCGAATTTTTGAAACTTTTGATGTAAGAAAATGTGAAACATTTTTAGTTGTTTATAAACCACATTTTTTGATCATAACCCACAATTATTTTTTTACCATCTTAATAGTTGAAACTAATCTTTTCGTCGACCGTTTGATTAATTTCACATTCTACTATAAAAATTAACTATTTGTTATTTTACATTATATTATAAAATTTAATTTATTAATTTTCATTCATACAATACTTTCAAAAAAATTTCAAAAATCTATCAAAAACATTAAATTATCAATTTATGTATATATATATATATATATATATATATATATATATATAATATAATATAATTTTTAACATTAATTGTTTTATTGTTTATCAATTCCCTGTTTACAGGTTTATTTTTATTATAAATTTAGATACAATTGAAAGCAAATTTAATACGGCGAAGACGAATGGATATAATATGAATGTGTTTTGCATTAAGGAATAATTCAGTTTATAATTTTGTTTTTTTCAGTCCTGATGGTCATAAACGTGTTTATCATATAAGTTGTAAGAAAATGTGAAACATTTTTAGTTGTTTATTTATGAAACGTGAAACATGAACTATTTCAGTTGTGGAACATTTTCTGCAAATAAAAATATATTTCTTTATCTATTTATATTTATTAAACTCAAAAAAATTAAATTAAAATCATTTTATAACGTTATGGTATGAAAAAATTCGTTAATTTAAATTTATACTCGTATAAAAAATAAAGAAATCTTTTCATTTATTGTAGAAATATTTGAAAAAATTCATTTGTTCATTACCTGAATTCTTCTACGGTATTCAAGAAACGTGTGAGAACTACATTCTGTAGATGCTAGACTTGATATTTATTATATAAACATTCAGACCTTATATCCAAATCTACAATTATTATCGTTAAAGGTTTAAAATGAGAATAAAAAAAGAATATTGTTACAAACGACGAAACCCTTTTTTACAAAAACAGACACACGAAATGATAATAGACAATATGTCCAGCGAAAATTAAAAGTCCACTAACGTACCGATGGTATTCGGTAAACAAGTTTTTCGGGTTGAGATTCCCACAGTAGCGTAATGTGCGAAACAGTACCACAGATAGATAGTGACCCTTCCTTGAGAAAGGGTCTTCGCACCGCGTTGTCCTGTCTGCAAACCAGACTGACCAGTGCTTAAAGGGACAAGGGTCATCTCTCGCATCGCCAACATATACATCTTTCAAATATTACTGTACATATGTTTAGCTGAATATTTAACTTTTTTTGTTGTCGTAACCATCGGAATTAAATAGCACATTCGAATAAAATATCAAATGGGCATCTAGACGAGTGACCGTTAAAATGTTCTGTTCTAATTAGTTTGAAATAAGTATACCGTATATGATGCAATAAGAAATTTAATTAAACCAATTTATACATGGTCAGATACGAACGCACGCGCATACACACAAATTAATATATATATATATATATATATATATATATATATATATATATATATATATATATATATATATATATATGTATGCATACTTATATTCTCTTTTTATTTATAACACCTTACCATATTTATTATCCATTAACAACAACTTTAAAAAATAAATACTTTATTAAACCAATTTTTGATAACATTTTAGTTATATTTTTTGCTGTTAAATACATACACACACACATACACACACACACACATATATATATATATATATATATATATATATATATATATATATATATATACACAATTATTATAAAACTTTAAACTACTCGTTCTGACAAAACATAATAGGTTGCTGGGAAAATAATTTCGGTTTTTGTTTTCTGAATTCTAACCTATTTTTTTCAATAAAAGTGTGATATGATCGTGTTTATGTTAATATTATTTTTAAGTGCATTTTTCGGTCTGTATTTTGGTAACATCGACTTTGGTTTTATTGATAATTTTGTTTCAAATTGGACTATTGAATTAATGATGAAAAAGAAACAAATAAGAGCATTTTTTTGTATGAGTTCAAAACGGGTGGTAAAGCAACAGAAACTGTTTGTAAACTAAACGATGCTTTTTATGTGGGTACTGTTAATGAACAGTGCAATAGTGGTCCAAAAATTCTGTACTGGGAAATAAAGCTTTCGGTCTCGGGCGTCCTTTTTCAGTTTATAATGACCTACTGAGGACGTTGGTAGAATCAGAACAAAGCACAACAATTTTGTAGCTTGCACAAAAGTGAGGTGTGAGTCATTCAACAGTTCTGGACCACTTAAAACAGCTAGTATAGAAAAATATATATGAATTTGATTATAAACAACAATTATTTTTCTATCACCTTAATAGTTGAAACTAATCTTTTCGTCGACAGTTATACTTAATTTTTATAGTAGAATGTAAAATTAATTAATGTTATTTTACATTATATTATAAAAATTAATTTATTAATTTTCATTCAAACAATGCTTTCAAAAAAATTTCAAAAATCTATCAAAAACATTAAATTCTCAATATATATACATATATATATATATATATATATATATATATAATATAATTTTTTACATTAATTTTTTTATTGTTTATCAATTCCATGTTTAAAAGTTTATTTTTATTATAAATGTAGATACAATTGAAAGAAAATTTAATACGGCGAAGACGAATGGATATAAGATGAATATGTTTAGCCGGGGTGTAAATTTGCTCGAGTGACACGAAAAATGAAACGCTTGCTATCATAAAAATACCAATATTTTGATGTTTGACAGCTAACGTCCGTATTTAATGTTTGACCGCTATGGAAATTGTTTTGAAGATCGGTTTTGCAATATAACTTATTCAAGATTTCACAGTTGGCTCCATTTCAAAAAGAAAAAAAATGTATTTTTGCTACATAACATATGTACAAGCAACAATAACAAATGGCAAAAGTATAATTTCGTGCAAGTGCGTCCGCCAGACATCGGTGACCACAAAAAAGTACATCGTGCAACTGAAGATGAGAGTAGTAATTATTGTTAGCGATAGATTCACAATTTTTTTTAAAAAAGCGAGCTATTAGAGCGCAACACAAATAACTTCTATTGTAATTTTTGAGGTCAGTTTGTACCTGTCAAATTAGTGAGCTCGCACCGTTGCTACCCATGCACACAAATCAGAAAGTAAGAACTTCACTTTTTTACTTCTTCCAAAAAGCATTTATTATAGTTAACATTATTTGCTTCTTAATTATCTACATTTTTATTGATAAATTTGATAGAAAATAATATATTAAGTTGGTAGAAAAATAATTGCGGTTACTAACTTGAAATTCATATATGCTTTTCTATCCTCGCTATTTTAAGTAGCCTAGAACTATTGGATGACTAACACCTAACTTTTATATAAGCTCTCGAATTGTTGTGTGTGGTTTTGAACCAACTTACGCCTTCAGTTGGTCGTTATAAACTGAAGAAGGACGCCCACGACCTTCTTCCTCTCCAAGAATCTTGTCCCCAGCACGAAATTTTTAGAACCATCATTGCACCGTACGTTTGTTAACAGTACCCACACCAAAAGCGTCGTTTATTTTACGACCATTTTCCACTGTTTTACCACCTATTTTGAACTCATGCAAAAAATTCTCTTACATGCTTGTTCTGCATATTTAATTCAATAGCCCAATTTGAAGTAAAATTAATAATAAACCAAAGTCGATGTTACCAAATTTAGACCAAATAGTACAATTTAAAATGATATTTACATGAACACAATGCAATGACACTTTCATTGAAAAAAATAAGGTAAGATTTCTGAAAACAAAAACCATAATTATTTTCCTTGCAAACTAATATTATTTTCAATATATTTTTTAAGACAATAAAAATTTATTTCATTTGAACTGATTTTTAAAATAAATATAAAAGACGGCAAAATTTTCATACTTAGGCCTTATTCGCACGAGCGTTAAAGAAACGTATCGACACGCGCTTTTATCATCTTTTCAATAGAACATATCAAACTTAGTGTTTCTTTTCACATGTCGGCGCTTATTTAAGGCGCTATAAAAAAATAGAACTTGATCCATTTTTAACGCCGAGCGCTTTGCGTTAAAATAAATCGAGCATATGGAAGAAGGTATTTTCTTTCACACAGACGTTTAAAAAGTGCTGAATGACGCCGAATTTATTTGCACGTTGCTGCTGATTATACGTACTACAGATAAAGGTAGACGGCGTTTACGAAAATGGCGGTATTTGATACTGAACGTCTTGTTTTGGACGTGGAATTCATCAAATATTTCAATCTTCAGTCAAAAGTAACTGAAAAACTTATCTGGATACTGTCTTAAATCTACATTAAAAATAATAAACTATTAGTCCACAGTACGTAACCCCTTATTTTTATTGTTTACCACAAATTTGAAACTTCGTGAGTGGCTTCATTTTGACAAGTCTACCATACTTTTCCTCTGCGAAAATTCTCGGTAACGCTGCGTTTTTCAAACGCGTTTTTTTTGTCGGACTGGTAATACGGCGCAATATTTTTGTCGGACACGGCAATATTCGGTGATAAAATATACTCATCTATCACGTGTGATTTTTGGGCGACCGTTGGTAATCACCATACCGGTTATCGTAAAAATGACATTTATTTATTAAACAATCTTGCAAAAATTAAAAATATGGTAATCACAAAACACAACCTCATTATTTCAACATGTAGCAGACGGTAGACCTATCGGTCGCCGGATTGATTCTGTAGGTTAAGTTTTGTTTCGTATTTTTTATCAAATTATCTTTCAATTTTACTGCAAAAAAGTAAGTGGTCATTGCATTGTCTAACATTATGACATGTTTCGGAATCACGCATTTGAAAACGCAGCGTTACCGAGAATTTTCGCAGAGGAAAAGTATGATAGACTTGTCAAAATGAAGCTACTCACGAAGTTTCAAATATGTGGTAAAAAATGAAATTAAGTGGTCACGTACTGTGGACTATATCCTTTCAAGTGTCAGTGATCATTCAGAGATTGCATCCAGAACTTATTTGTTTTTTCTCGTTTTCTTAAAATACATACAGCTATTACCAATGACTCTTCTGAAATTATGAATCGTCCGGACTGTATATGAACTGCAACGCTCATATGAACACCAATATTTGCGAGCATTTTAAAAGCGTTAATGCTGAACGCAACGCTTTTTAATGCTCGTCCGAATAAGGCCTAATAGAGATCAATGAAAAAGATTAAAATATTTAATTTAATTACGTTACGTTTACTCAATTTATATGCAGAATTACCGTTTCATAATCGTAATATCATAAAACTTATAATTCACATTTAAAAAAATAACGGTTTTAATATTGAAGAATGATGATAAGAAGTTTCACTTCCAACGCGCAAAAGTTCCAAGCAATATTTTCTTTTGTTGTAGAAATAATATTACTAATTGTTCAGTCTTGTTTCTTCTTTAATACGTCTCGTATAAGTGCAGAAAATTATAATTGTCACAAGTATGATGTTGTGGATAGAATTAATATATTTATAATTACTACACTTAACTCTTTGTACTCATTTTCTTACTCTAGCGAATATCAGTAGCACTGATTTAATTCGTTATTTTACTATGAATAAGAATGGGATTGACAGATTTTTTAATTTTATTTTTTTAAAATCTTACCTAATTCAATTCATTTCATTTTTACAATGTTTCTGACTACTATAAAAATAGTTAATTATAGTTTTAGTAACGCGAATACACAATATTGATAATTTTGTTCATCTTTTACAGATGATCGAAAATATTTACAGAGATGTATCACAAAGGATGAAAAGTTGATTCTATACGATAATCAGAAATGATCTCAAAAATTTGATTAAGTTAAAATAAGAATATGTACCAAATTCAAATAAATTAAAAATATTTGTTATTGTGTATTTGATAATTATAATATTCATAAACAACTTTCTATAAATTTGAAAATTTTATAAAATTTATCAACATTGTTTAACGTTATATTTGCATGTTAACCTAATTAAAGTTTATTTTTTTTTAGATTTTCTTAGCATTCAAATCAAAAATAAATTCATAATTAAAATTGTCTGTGATTCATTTTACCAGTTAAACTTCTTGAAACTGTTTTCCGAAAAATGAGATAAAATATAAACTTCATAAAATGGGGTTTATTTTTAAAATTAAATTCAGAGATTAACGGTATAGAGTCTAAATGATTTCATTACTTCTCGCGAACAGAATTTATAGTAATGATACGTTTTTTGTAGAACATGTAATTAGAAATAATCAAAAAGATAATAATTAAAATTCTACGTAAAACATTCTCCATGAAAACTAATTGAAACATGCTAACAAATAGGGAAATATTATTATTTAACTAGTTTCATTTCTAGGTATAAATACTGATAATATACACACATGTATGTTAAAATGAATGGTTTTGTTAAAATGAATTTAGATAAGATAAAGAATCAAAATAATTTGATACTTTTGGGTGAACAGATTTTAATATTAATGATACGATTTTTTTTAGTTTATAATCGTGAATAAACAATAATATAATAAATCACTTTTGGCACTGTGACTAAATTTACTTTAAATAATTAAACTTTCTATTCATAAGAAATTTTGCATAAGGGAACGTTAAAAGTTGCAAACATTTTTTTTATTTATTGCAAAGATACATAGAGATGACATTATACTTTTATCAACTAAGGGGCTTCACCTCATGCTCTCTACGCTTTCTAACCCCCAGAGGTCGCCGCCCCCGATTCATTCTCTCTCTCACCCCAGTTAACAGTAATGGATAATGGTTTTAGCTGCTAACTTTAATAAATGAAAGATTATATGGTTCTATAGTTTGTAAGAAAATAATTACGGTTTTTTTTCTGAATTTTAACCTTATTTTTTCAACGAAAGTATCATTTCGGGTTTATGTTAATATTATTTTAAAGTGAATTTTTTGATGTGTATTTTGGTTTTGTCATTAATTTTGTTTCAATTTGGGCTATTGAATTAAAGATGGAAATGAAGCAAATAAGAGCATTTTTTGTACGAGTTCAAAGTGGGTGGTAAAGCAGCAGAAACTGCTCGTAAACTAAACGATACTTTTAGTGTGGGTACACTTAAGGGACGTAAGGTACAATGGTGTTTCCAAAAATTTCGTGCTAGGAATAAGAGCATTGAAGATGAAGAAGGTAGCGAACATCCTTCTTCAGTTCATAACGACCAACTGAATTTGTTAATTTTAATCAGAAGGACGCACAATAATTCGAGAGCTTGCACAAAAGTTAGTCATCAAACAGACGAGAAGTAGATCCTTCATGATAACAGAAAGCGGTCTGAAAAATAGTTGGACAAAAATAAAGTCCTAAAGTATTTCGCGAAACCGAAATCACACCAAAAGAAAATTATGGTGACTGTTCGGTGGCCTGCGCTTGGTATCATCACTACATTTTTTTTAATTCTCTCGAAACCATTACAGCTGAGAGTTATTGTCAATAAATCGACAGAATACATCAAGAACTGCGACGTCTGATTCTCGAACTGATCAATCGAAAAGGTCCCATCCTGCTGCATGATAATACATGACTATACGTCGCACAATTGAGCCTCGAAAATTTGAATGAATTGGGCTATGAAACATTATCTCATTCACGATACTAGTCAGAAATCTCGCCAACAGATTATTACTTGTTTAAGCATTTCGATATCTTCTTACAGGGTAAGGTCTTCAACTACCAAGCTGCTGCCGAAAGTACATTTCAAGATTCTATCAACCCCATAACTCAAAAATATTACACCACCCGAATAAATAAAATTGTAATTAATCGGAAAAAATGTGTTGATTCTGATGGCGCTTATTTCGATTAATAAAGTTAGTTATTAATGGAGAACAGTGTATATGAATTTGAAAGCCATAAACCGCAATTATTTTTCTATCAATTTAATAGTAAGTGTTTCATTTTACTCTAATTTTCAGTATGTATAACATTTTGGATAGTTTTTTTGATTGGTTGTATATTGAAACTATATGCTGCATTTGGATGTGCAACACGAAAGTACATAAAAAAGAATACATGTATACATATATATATATATATATATATGTATATATATATATATATATATATATATATATATATATATATGTATATATGTATATATATATATATATATATATATATATGTATATATATATATATATATATATGTACATATATATGTATATATATATATATATGTACATATATATATATATATATATATATGTATATATATATATATGTATATATATATATATATATGTATATATATATATATATATATATATGTATATATATGTATATGTATATATATGTATATATGTATATATATATATATATATATATATATATATATATATGTATGTATGTATATATATATATATGTATATATGTATATATATATATATATATGTATATATATATATATATGTATATATGTATATATATATACACATATATATGTATATATATATATATATGTATATATATATATATATATATATATATATATATATATATATGTATATATATATATATATATATATGTATATATATATATATGTATATATATATATATATATATATATATATATATGTATATATATATATTTATATATATATATGTGTATATATATAGCTATACACATAGGAATGGGGAACTCATGTTTACCATTTTAATCATCAGAATTTAAATCACGTAATCTGAGATGCGTTCATTTTAACTTGAATATTTCAGTTGCAAGTAGTTTAGCTGTAAGGTTTAGTTAAAGCATGATTCATCAAAAACTAAAAGTCTAGTGAAAGGTATCATCATCACTTGATCATTTCTATGTATGTATATATATATATATATATATATATATATATATATATATACATACATACATACATAAGATATGTATTTATATATAGAAAGATAAGTTAAATGTCAATATATAAAAAGTAAATATATAACTGATAATAAATGAATTGTCAATAACTGATGTGAAATGCAATAAGAACCAAATTAATATATATATATATATATATATATATATAAAATTTAAGATATACAAGAATTTTATGTAACAAAGTGCAGGTATGAAACAGTGATTCTCATTGATTTTAAATCAAGTGTATGAAGAAAATATAAAAAATATAAACGATTTATAGACATCGGGTAACAAATTAATTGCGCAATAATTTATTGAAAAAAAATAAATCATATAAAATGTATTTTTGGAAATATTTGATTTTAATATTTCAATATTTCTATTGTTCAGCAAATCAAAAAAATAATACAATTAATATATACTCGTATTTAATTATACAAAAAATACTACAATTATATTATATACATTATTAATTATATTTATATACGAATTTAAGGTAAAGAAAAAAATTAGATAAAAAACATTTTTTTAATATTATCAATAAATACACATTGATCATTTTTGGCTGATACTTAGGTACTTTTTGATGGTGTGCATAAAAATAAAAATTCATAATAAAAATTGATTGTGATTCATTTTACCAGTTAAACTAATTGAAACTGTTTTGCAAAAAAACAATATATAAACGTCATAAAATTTGTTTTATTTGTAAATAAAAAGAAATTGAAAATATATCTATAGATATATTTTTATGAATTTAATTCAGAGAATAACGACTCGAAGTTTAGATGATTTCATTCTTTTCCTCGAACAAAATATGGAGTAATAGTACGTTTTGTTTGTAGAACATGTATTTTGAAATAATCAAAAAGATAACAATTAAAATTCCACTTGAAATATTTTCTGAGAAAACTAATTGAAACAACGCATCACTGTACAAAATCACTCTAAGGAAGGTATCTCCATTGAATGCATTTAAACAACAATCAAAAATTATCGATAATCATTTATTAAACATGTTTGATCAGAAAAATGTTTTGATATCTTGAAACTTTGATAAAAAATAGTATAATACGTTTTACCAGTAGAAGTAATTGAAATTGTTTTTTCGACAAGTAAAATAATTATAATTATTTTTATTTCTAAATAAAAAGAATAATTCGAGTCACATTTAACGGTAACGAGCTAAATGCTCAAAACAGTACAACAATTTTTTTAGTATGAATACTTTAATATAATTAATGTAAAGAATCTAATATATTATTACATTCTTTCATTATTAACTGGCTAATGTAAGATATGCAGGAATAAAAATTTACAATTTTATAATTTAATAAAATTTTCCACAATAAACAAATAAACTTATAATTATAACCATAGCATATATAAGACAAAATTATAAAAATTTTTCGTTGCTGTCTACATATCTGTCCATAACTTGAATGTAATTAATCGGAACAAATATTTATTTTGTTAACAATGTTTTATTGGGTTGGTAACTTACTTTACTACTATATACTTTTAATATAAAAAAATGAGATTATTTTATAAATCAAATAAGTGCTCAATTATATTCCATTTTTATTCTAATTATTATTTCACTAATTATTTCACGCAATGCTAAAATAATCTATTATCTACTTGAAATTTAGATTAACAAAAACAGATAACATCTATTATTATATGAAAATAAAAATGATTATTAAATATTTACACTTTACATAATTTCTCTGAAAAATATTCAATTTTTCATACGAAAATATTCGTAAATATTTATTAAATATTAACACATTGATTACAAATACCAAGAACAGATAGTGAATATTAAGAAATACTGTTACATTCATTATTCTGCAAAACAGTGTATAAACGAAACATGTGAAACCGAAAACATGTTTTTTTTATTTATTGAAAAGATAAAAAGATGACATTTTATTTTATCAATAAATTAAATATTGTCAATATATCAAAAATAAATATGATATCGCTGATAATAAATAGATTATCAATAAATGATATGAATTGTTAAAGCAAGAAATTTTATAAAATTCCTGCTTTAAGTTAAATTTGATAAAAATTAAATAATATGAATATATATATATATATATATATATATATATATATATATATAAGGGCGGTTTGAAGAGTAATTTGGGTAGTTATTAGTGACAACAGCTTCAGTTTCGAAGTCTACTTTATTTTTCGGCATAATCCCCTCGAAGATCAACCCACTTGCTCCAATGTTTCTCCTGTTTCTCTGTTCCCTACTGGACGTGTTTCTTTTTGAGGTCCTCAAAACATCTGTTCGCAGTCATATATTATATTTAGAAAAAAAAATAATTCGACGAAAACAAACATAATTTTAATAATATTTTACAAGACAGAATTAAATATTCTTCTAAATTAATACTTGCGATGTTTTATAAGCAATGACAGATTCAAGATTGCTAGACATTTATTTGCTTTGCTCATTCTTTAATATCGTATTTTTAATTGTTTTTTTTGTAGTATGACTAGTATTTTGTAGTATTGCTGTTTTGTTTAGTTTACCTCATAAGAGGGTAATTGAAAGAGTAACTTGGTTCGTGCACTCGCTGAAAAGAAGTGTAGTTGTATGTGTTTTCATATAGTTCCATCCCTTTTAGTAACGCATGTGAAGTTACAAATCATTCAGACATTGATTCTTCGTTTGACAGTTGTTTTAACAAAAGTATTTATTGGGAAAGTGCAAAACAGATAAAATCGAAATTCGAAGTGTGATTCAGTATTTTTGTTTGGAAAAGAATACAGCAAATCCATGAGAGGATATTTCCTAGATTGGGCGAATCTTGTCTTTCCTATGAAATCGTTCGTCTGTGGTGCATGAATTTAAACGTGGCAGATCAAGTATCGAAGGAACACCATGCTCAAGATGCCCGAGAAAAGCTGTTACTCCAGAAATCATCAATCCAGAAGTCTACGACATAGTATTGTCCGACTGGCGAGTAAAAGTCAGCGCTAGAGTAAAGGTCATAGGCATCTCAAACTGAATTAACGTATTTCATTTTGCATAATGAAAGAACTCTTCGTGAAGTGGGTGCTGCATTTATTCACTACAGAGTAAAACGCGAACATTATCCGACTTCATGGAAATTTAAAAAAAAAATCTAATGGATTTTCTGCGGCATTTTGTGAACATTCAACTCACAATTACACACTAAAATCGTAAACGCTGTAAAAACAATGGACTAAATGCGGTGAAACGAGAAGGCCAAGATGTTTTACTGGCACACAAAAGTTTTGCTCTCATTTTTATAGGGTGTGAAAGGAATTCTCTTAATCGGCTAACTTCAGAAGAGGAAGGACAGTTATTGACCAGTACAATAACGCAGTAATTTTGAAGAAGTTGAAGGCATTATCGAGAAAATACGTAACAGAAAGGCCAAGAAAAATAATGTTGTTTTACTTTAACAATCCACTGGCTCATTCAATCGTTGTCACTTAGTAAGAATTTGCTGAATCGAAGTTTGAAATATTTCCACAACCATCGTATTCACCTGATTTAGTAGGTACTTTCCATCTATTCCTGAAACTCAAAATTTTCCTGACTAGAAAGCAATGTAGGTCAAATGAAGAGGCGATGGAGCTAACCGCTATTTCAAGGACCTTGAAGAAATCGTGAAGTTGTAAAAACGGGGCAAGTTCGTTGAACATCGAGGGGATTATCCAAAAAATAATGTGTACTTTGGGACTATAGCTCGTCTTTCTAATAGAGAACTAAGTTAAACTTCAAACCGCCTACATTTGTGTTCCATATCTAGTGATAGTGGGACAGTCTTGATAACATTTAGACAGTTATACTCGTAGTTATGATTTAAAACAATTATTCAAAATACTCATTTCATGCGCAATTTGTCTACAAATTCTTTTAAAAATATTCAAATATTCATTTCTATTTAAAAATTCATCATTAAATTCAACACGATTTTTTTGACACCTTTATTGACATACAAGCTCAAATATTAACAAAATTGCTATAATATTTAAAAGTTCATTAAAGATGTTTTTTCACTCTTTCATTCAGTTACCTTTCTAGGATTTTTGTATCTTATGGAAAACTCATCAGGTGGAAAAATGTTAAATTTATTTTCATTTAAACAGATAACGTCACTTAAAATGTTTTTAATTTATTTATATACTTCTTCGCAAAGAAGTTTCTTTTAAATTTATTAAAAAGGTTTCTTTTAAATTTATTCCTATCAAAATAATCATTTAGTAGTAATTTTTTAATAATTTGAGTTGAAATATCTTAATTAACTTTATATTTTACCTCCGTTGCAAGATTCTGAACGCTGAATTTAGGTAAAATCTAGTTTTTGAATAGGAGTTAATTTCACATTCACCATTTAATTGTTCTTCCGTCACACAAATCAAAAAATTATCAAAAATGTTCAATAAATGATTATAGATTAGTTTTGATTTTTCATATACGCGTTGCGATGGAATTCCACCTTCTGGATAATTTTTCATGTTATAGTACTATCATGATGGAAATTTAGTTTTTTCATCATACAGATTTGTTATTAAAATCAATTAATTCTTCATATTTAACCGCTGATAATATTTTGACTACAAAAATATGTGCGATTGTGCAGACTTTTTTTTCTTAACGTAAATAAACTGACTTTTTTTTTTAAATATTTAGAATTGATCATTTTACTGCCTGAACAAACTGATCGATAATTGAAACTGAACTAAAATGAAATTGAACAGAATTGTTGTACTAGAAAGAATTTAAGCTGCGCAATAAGATTTTTCTAAAAACAATAGTTTTTTATTGTGCTAAAATTATGTAAATTTTAAAATAAAATAATGTAACATTTTTTGTTGCTTCGAATACGCATATTAATTCTTTAATCATAGTTTTTGAGTATTAATATGGTATTTGATTACATTTTCTTATATTTTAATTAAAAATAATTAATATTAAAAGTATTGAAATCAAATATATACAAATATATCAAATTCCTTGTCGTTTTTATTTAATTAGTACGTTCTTATATAATTAGTTCTCTTACTCATTATATATATACACATACATATATATTGTATACAAATACATATATATATATATATATATGTATATATATGTAAATATATATATATATATATGTAAATATATATGTATATATATATATATATATATATATATATATATATTGTATTAAATAACATAAATTAAGTATAAGAGGGTATAAATATAAAATCAAACTTAATGTAAGTAGATACTTTTGTCAGTTATATAAAAAAAATCATCTGAAATCAGAAAATTAATATAATACACATGTTTTAACTTAACCTCTTTTAAAATTTTTCCGAGACGAAATTTTTCTAATTATCTAGTTTATTTATTTTAAAAAAATGTTAAAATATGGCATTTCAAGCTATAATTTTAATGTTATGTGTATTACAAAGTTAGTTCTTAGCCACCGAACTGGCCACCATAATACTTCACGAATCGCAATTCGTGTATCATCAGCTGTTCAGTGCTAAATAAGACGAATGAAGAAGCAATTATGTATGAAGTTTTGCAAAGATAAAGATATATTGTGTGGTTGACAATTACACTAATAATATTTATTAATATCAGTGAATTGATGGTTGGTTGGTTATTGGGGTTTTAGTGCGCTTCGACACTGAATTGAGAAAATAAGTTAAGTTAGTTATCAACTAACAATAAATGAATTAATTAAGAATGTATAAATGTTGGTCAAAATAGAGAAGAACAGTTTACTTTTTATTTAAATAATACTTTTAATTTTTATGCTTGTATTGAAGGTATGTACCGATTATAAATCAAACAATACAATTAATGAATCTACAATAGTTGTATATATATATATATATATACATGTATTATATAGAAACACACTAAAAAAAATAAAAAGAAATGAAAGGTGTTATAGCACAAAAAATATTTATTTGGTATTGGTTGTATTTAAAATATGTTTCTAATCCATATTTTTATTTATTAAAAATAAACTATCTTATAATTTTCTTTAGCTAAAATTTTGAACTATCCGTCGTAAATATAAAAATTAATAACATATTCTATTTTAACTGACTGTATATTTTTAGTAAGTAGATATATATATATATAAATATATATATATATATATATATATATATATATATATATATATATATATATATATATGATAACATTTGTAGAGTTTCGTCGAGTTCTTTTTATTAAAAATTAATAACCCCACTATATATATACAAAGTGAATAACTTTTATTGCTAACCATTATATTTATTCAATTGAATATTTATAAATAATACAATATCTAGTTTCAATCAACTATTTATAACTATCAACCAGTAATTATCCAAATTGGATTTAATTATTATTTTATTCTGTTGATACCTGGCAGTTTTAGTAGTAATTAATTCAAACAGTAGTAATAATTAAATAGTAAAATATTCTTTAGTTAAATTTTAATATTAAATTCAAATATATATATTACTATAAAACCAAAAATATTAACATCGACTAAAAAGGATAAATAAAAATTTGTTTTCCCGTTATATTTGAGAATTTAGATGGATTTCTTTGTTTTAATAATAAACACGTTAATTAAATATGACTTAAAATAAAAAGTAAAAGTTTAAGGATCGTTTATTATTTTTAGAATTTTAATTTTAAAAGAATTCAAAAATTATTAAAAGAATATTATTCATAAAAATACGTTCATCAAGTCAACTTAATATATTTATTAAAATGAACTCATAGGAAAAAGAAAATATATCTTCAAAAAATACTAATATATATATATATATATATATATATATATATATATATATGTAAAATAAATATATTTCTTTGAGGTATGAATATGTACTTATAATAGATATTCGATGTAACAAAAGTAGGGTACCTATATCTGTATAAAGTGTATACGAATAAAGTAAGAGTATATGTATGAATGTATATACAATATATATATATATATATATATATATATATATATATATATATATATATTGTATAAATGTGTATGTACGTGTACATCATTTTCAGATGACATTGGAGGCGAAGCGCGCGGGCTTGTTGGGGTTGACGACTCGTATCCTCACATACGTCTTCCCTTCCCGCACCCCGTGCAAATGTGCCCGTGCCCGGAGAACAGAATTATTTACAACCTTATATATTATTCCATTAATTCAAGATTTCCACGGCGCATTATAGCTGAGAACTTTCATTTGTCTTTGTATACACAGACCTTGCATTATAAAGTTTGTTTTATGTACAACGGCAACGCGCCCCGCGTGCGCGACTGAAACATATATCTGGCAAACGGCCCTCTGTCTTAGCAGATAAGGGTGTTCGTTGCCGGCAATCATTAATCGCGAAGCCTTGCTCTGACTTGAAATCGTTAGAAGAAATTTAAGTCGACGCTGTCTACTGATGGCGACGGCCATTTTGTACGCGTCGGGTTTTTTTTCCATAGACATGTATATACAATGTGTAATAGTTTTATAAAATATTGATTCACAATAATTCGATCAAGAAATCTGTCTCGACAATAAGCAATATTTCTTTTGCAATATTTATGATGTATAAAACAATAACTTGTCTTTCTTATTTCATATATCATATTACTTGAATTTTATACTATCCTCATTGGAATCACTATGAAGAAAATATTTTATACACCAGGAAAATTCACTAAATAAAATATTTCGTTGAAAGAATTGACTATGAAAAAAGGGCATTAGTTCCGAAGAATTACTTTATATAAATTCAATTATGAATTTGATTTCTACTTATGAACATTTTTAAAAAAAAGTCATTTCATATACATCAAACAAAAAAATATTAGAAAGACACATTTTTGAAATTCTTTCTCCATAATAATTAAATATTCTCAATAATGAAAAGAATTTAACTAAGCAAAATTTTATGTTCTAGCCACAATAATACAATGTCTAACAATGTCCACAATGTCTATAAACCATACTAGAAAAAATATTTATAAAATATTATTAAAAAATGTACTCAAAATATCTATAACATATATATGTATATACAGGTGATTCAACTTAGGCTTTCACACAAAAATATTAAAAAAAAACGCAAAAATTAAAAAAATGCTATCCACATTTTTGTATTTTAGTTCAATTGTATTTTAGTATTGAATTGAACAAAAATACTAAATAAAAATTAGCATGGCTTTTCTTAAACCTTGCGTCCTCTTTTAATACTTACATGTGGAAGCATAAATTGAATCACTCTCTCTCTCTCTATATATATATATATATATATATATAATATTCAAGATATATATAAAATTTTTGAAATCTATAGAGTGATTTAATTTAGGCTTAAAAGACAGGGGTTAAAAAAAGTCATTATTTTTTATTTACATGTGTATATTTTTTCTAACCTTATTACGGAATATACGGTGCAATGGTGGTTCCAAAAATTTCGTGCTCGAAACAAGAGTCTTGTAGACGAAGAAGGTCGCGGATGTCCTTCTTCAGTTCATAACGAGTAACTGAAAGCGTTAGTTAAATTAGAACCATGCACAACTATTCGAGAGTTAGCACAAATATTATGTGTTAGTCATCCAACAGTTTTAGACCACTTTTTAAACCACAGTTTTAAACAGCTAGGAAAATCAAAAAGGAGAAAAATGTATATGAATTAAAAAATTATAAATTGCAATTATTTTTCTATCAACCTAATGAATTACCACGAGTTTCTGTGCTTCGCACTCATACTGCAGAGAATTCCGAGCACATGCAGATGTACGATACAATATTGAAATCAGTTATTAATAATCTACTTGAATATGGTACACTTACCGAAACTAACAAATAAAAACTTTAGTGATTCAAAAGAACTAAGACCACTAGTTCAACGCATAGTTTGTATGTAGTTTATATAGATTATATTATTATCTATATTGAAAGAAATCGAATTTAATTATATTTTTTATATATTGTATATGAGGAAAATTGTTATTAAAATTATTATAATCCCAATAATTGAGTTTTTTTCAATTTATCGTGCTTCTTCTTTCGGATAAATTCTTGTCCTATTCTTTTCTTTATTCGATATATATATATATATATATATATATATATATATATATGACATTTTCAAACCATCCAAATATCAAAAAATGAATTTTAAACATATCAAAAACCGCTAAAAAGTATTAGTAACAACAATTAATTTCTACAGAAAAATAACTTAACTCTTAAATATTAGTTTTGTAAGTTATCATTAAAAGTTAATGAAATTGGAATGAAACTCAGTCCTTTTTATTTTCTATTTTAAAACACTGTTAAAATCAAAATTTACTGCGTTCTTAATAAATTATATATTTTATTTCGAGTTCACATATATGTCATTAGTTTTTTATGCTAAATATTAATATTCAATAACTAAAACGATCATTATCCTATATGCCAGTCTAGCAAAACACTTATAATACAAAATGAAAAAAAATATTCATTTATATAAATACAAATTAAATATTTTACGTATATTTTTTGTATATTTTATAAAATTACAATATACGATACATGATATGTATATATTAATAAGATGGTAAGTTTATATTATCATAAATAAAATAAAATATATTTTTGTTTATACAGACAAAAGTTTAAATAATATTAGTTATAAAAATTAATTCTTTGCTACAATTCACTATAAAGTTAGAGAAAACGAGCTGAAAGTGTTATAACGTTTTTAATAATGAATTGTATATGAACAATAATTACCTGTCTGAACATGAATAATTATAACAATGTATTGCGTTCAGACTCGATACGATCCTGTTATACTTAGATAGGTGCTTTTGATAATATCATTGCATACATGACTCCCAGCTGACACGCCGTACATGACACCGTATGAATTTATAGCCACGTTAAAATTCACACTGACCACGACGCGGCATTCTATGTTTGACCCATTGTTCTGTCAAGCCATATAAACCGACAGATGTTTATATATTTTTGCGAACGATAGAAAAAACTGTATATTTTATTTCTCATTTATAAACTCATCGATATTTTTTTCTAAGTCTGATTTTAAAGTAAGTGCATATATGCGTTTCTCTATGCTGAAAATTTCTTGAATTATGTGCATACATTGTACATAATTCAAGTTACGTAATTCATTATACATAATTGTAACTCTAAGTATGAACATTTTACCGGTTTTTATATTTATTTGCCGAATTAGTTCAAATGAAAATAATTTTTATTGTATTAAAAAATATATTGAACATATAAAAATAATATTAGTTTGCTAGGAAAATTATCGTGGTTTTTGTTTTATGAAATCTAACCTTAATTTTTTTCCAATGAAAGTGTCATTGCATTGTGTTCATGTAAATATCATTTTAAATTGTGCTTTTGGTCTGAATTTGCTAACATCAACTTTGGTTTTATTACTAATTTTGCTTCAAATTAGGTTATTGAATTAAAGATGCAGAAGAATCGAATGAATGCATTTTTTGTATGAGTTCAAAACGGGTGGTAAAACAGCGGAAACTGGTCGTAAAACAAACGACGCTTTTGGTGTGGACACTAAAGAAACGTATGGTGCAATGGTCGTTCTAAAAAAATCGTGCTTAGGACGAGAGCCTTGAAGAGGAAGAATGTCGCGGGCGTCCTTTAGTTCATAACGACCAACTGAAGGCGTAAGTTGAATCAAAACCACACACAACAATTCGGGAGCTTGTACAAAATTTAGGCATTAGTCATCCAACAGTTTTAGGCCACTTTAAATACCCATAATAAAAAAGCATATATTAATTTGAAGGTTATAAACCGCAATTATTTATCTCCCAACTTAATACATTATTTTCTATCAAATTCATCAATAAAAATATAGATAATTAAGAAGAAAATAATTTTAACTATACTAAATGTTTTTTGAAGGAAGTAAAAAACTGTTTCTCTTAATTTCTTTAAAAGACAATCCAAGAAAATACTTTAAAAAAAACATGCTTTTTTATATAAGTAATATTATCATGATTTTAAAAAAATAAGCTTTGGTTTAAACAGGTAATTCTAAAATTGATTATGGATTTTGTAGTAAACCTGTGCAAGCGGTACCTGACAAAAATTTAAAGATGTTTTGCTAATAGTAATGAAGTTTTGAATTAATGATAATTACTATACGATTTATGTAACCACATTTTCAATATATATATATATATATATAACAATAAAAGTTCTGTAACATATATGCAAATAATAAAATTATTAGGTTGGTAGAAAAATAATTGCAGCTTATACCTTCAAATTCATATAAATTTTTCTCATTTTTGATTTTACTAGCTGTTTTAAGTGGTTTAGAACTGTTGGATGACTAACACCCAACTTTTATACAAGCTCTAGAATTGTGTTCCGAGGTTCTGATTCAACTAATGCCTTCAGTTGGTCGTTATGAACTGAAAAAGGTCACTCACGACATTCTTCATCTTCAAGACTCTCGTCCCTAGTATTAAATATTTGAAACCACCATTGAACCGTACTTTCCTTAACAGTACCCATACTAAAAGCGTCATTTGGCTTACAAATAGTTTCTGCTGCTTTACTACCCGTTTTGAACTCATACAAAAAATTACTGTTAATTACCTCTTTTTCATCTTCAAGTGAATAGATCAATTTGAAGAAAAATGAATAATAAAACCAAAGTCGACATTCCCAAAATACATACTTAAAAATGTACTTTAAAATGATATTAATATGGGCACAAAGAAATGACATTTTTTTTGAAAAAAATTCAGGTTAGAATTCAGAAAACAAAAACCGTAATTATTTTCCATCCGCATTAATAAAACATTTGAAAAATCTAAAAAAAACTTTAATTATTTACTCTTTAAAATGTTGTTTTTATGTTAAGTCATATTTTAGCTATGATACTAATAGATGTTTGTTATTATTACGATACGAATACTATAATTCTCTTCTTAATGAAATAATTGTCATTCCTCTAATTTATTTTTTTTAACTTTATCTTAAGTATTTTATGGATACGAGGAAACATTTAAAATTAACGAAGTTGTTCATCATAAGGATACAACTTTATTTAACATAAAATCAAATTATATAAGTGCAATTTAGACTAGTGTGTCAGTTAAAATATGCGTCAGCTAAGAGAAATTTCTTATTAGTTATATATATATATATATATATATATATATCCCTCCAAAAAGGTCATAATGAAATCACAACAATTTCTTATTGAAAGTACTTAAACTTTATGTATGGATAATTTGTACTCCTCTTCAAATATATACTTCAAAATGATACAAATATTATAGGTTTAACTAAATTATCTAAGTTAATCTTTCGTCGTAAAATCCCTACTATTTGAAAGTAAAAAAAATGCAATTTGTATACGAGGACGATCACGTCCAAATAAATATCAGTGTATATGATTAAGTAACAATAAGTAACACAATAATAAAGCTGGAGTTGAAAAAATATATTTTATAAATATTAAATGATGTAATTTTCTTTACACTGTCATAGTATATTTTTTATTGTGACTAAGCAGTATTTTTTAGAATTTTTCCAAACGTTTATTATAATTATTCAGTTTCATTCCAAATAAAATTTCAAATCATTATATTAACTTAGTATGACACAAATGGGTCAATGTATCCACAAGAGTCTTTTTATTTTAGTTTTTTGATAATTGCAAGTAAAGTTCTTTAAGTATTTGAAATAATCACTTATTATCAGATAAACAAATTTAACTTGAGTATAAAATAACATATATTGATTAGCAGACCAATAGATTAATAATTTACCTAGCGACATCTCAGAATAAATATCTAAAAAGAAAACTTTTGTTATGTATGTATAAATTTCGGTGAATTTATTTTTCAAAAAAAACGTTTTTGAATTATAATGCATACATTGACAATATTCACATACTAATTTATATACAAAAGAATATTTTCTCAACCAACATGAATAGATTTCCTTAAGCGAATATTTATTCTATGTTCATAGACGTCTGGCATATTTTCTTATTTCCAGACATAGTAAAATTTTAAATATATATTCACGTTCAGCGAATCGTAATGTTTAAATTTCATTAAAATTCAATTTCGTACGACTTTGGTAATAGAAAATGTAATTGTGTTTGTATTATATAGACAAGTGTTCGTCTCATCTAAGTACATTCTTAGGATAATTAAAGTTACAGCGATATCAGAATTGGCTCCTTGGAAACGATCGCTGAAACAATATCATTGAGAGCGCACACACAATAGCGATATAAGTGCTTGTTTTACATAGATAGCCCGCGGCGCTGTTTAAAAGATATGTCTTTGGAATGTATAAGATATTCTAATTCACGCAGACACCTCCTCTGTGCGGGCGACAAATATAACTGTGCAAGTGCTCCGTATTTTACCCGATGCGATAGAAGTTACGGCAAAGCGAATCGATCGAATCGCATGAATAAATTCATACGAGTCAATACTAATTTATTTCTTCTACATAGACGACCCCAATTACGAACAATATAAATTTGACTATAAACACACACTTTAAACATTTACACACACATATATATATATAAATTTACACTTGAAATATTTTTACTTCCGAAATTAAAGTTATTTTTCCTTCATTGATAATAAATATTGAATTTTTCACTATTTATTGTTTTCTATATATTATAATACGATGATTATATTTTTTATAGAATTTAATAAAATAATCTAAAAAAATATATGACTATTTCTTCATATATAAATAAAATTAAATGTAACTGATATTATTTAAAATACTTGAATGCATAAAATAATTTTGTATTTTTAACGTATTTTACTTTCAATATAATAAATATATTTTATACACTCATTAAAGTGCATGTAATTCACATCTAAATTAAATAAATCAGTTCACAAATCACAAAACAGGTATATCATCAAAAGTCTCAATCACTGATTTAGAATTTTTACTACTTCTACAATAATTTCAACATTTCGAGAATACCTGAGTATCAGATTGATAGGAAAATAATTTCGGTTTTTGTTCTCTGAATTCTGACCTTAATTTGATTCAATTAAAGTGTCATTTTATCATGCTGATGTTAATATCATTTTAAAGTGCATTTGCAGTCTATATTTTGGTAACATCGAGTTTTATTTGATTAATAATTTTGTTTCAAATTGGGCTCTTGAAATAAAGATGGGAAAGAAGCAAATGAGAGAAGTTTTAGTATGAGTTTGAAACGCGTGGTAAAGCAGTAGAACTGCTCGGAAACTAAATGATACTGTTGATGTGGATACTGTTAAGGAACGTGCGGTACAATGGTGGTTCTAAAAAGTTTGTGTTGGGGATGAGAGCGTTGAACATGAAGAAGGTCGCGGGTGTCTTTCTTTAGGTCATGACAAGCAACTGAAGATGACAAGCAACGGTAGTTGAATCAGAATTGAGCACAACAATTCGAGAACTTGCACAAAAGTTAGGCGTTAGTCATCCGAAAATTCTGGACCACTTAAAATAATAAGGAAAGTCAAAAAAGAGAATAATATATTTCAATTTGAAGGTCATAAACCGCAATTATTTTTTAACCAAACTAATACATAAAAAAGTTCTCAATAATTATTAATAAAAAAAATTATACCATGTAAAAAGTAATTCATTTATTCAGTTCCACAAACAGCAATTTTGTTATAATTTTGTATAAACTACATTTCACTTTTTCATGTTTCGTTCGTTAATTTATTTACTTTTTTATATTAATAATATTCGTTCAACAAAAACACATTCAAATAGAAATATTCTGATGAACAAAATTTTCCAATTGTTAAAATATTTTAAAATAATTCCATTTGCCCAGAAAATGTTCAAACTGGCAGCCAATATATAGTTCTGGCCATTTATTTTTAATAACATAAAAAGAAACATCATATAATACAAACTTGAAGACGAATCAATTCTATTAGGCTGATAGAAAAATAATTGCGATTTATGACATTCAAATTCATATAAATTTTTTTCAAATTTTATTTTCCTAGCTACTTAAAGTGGCCTAGAACTGTTGGATGACTAACTTTTGTGCATGCTCTCGGATTTTTGTACTTAGATCTGATTCAATTAGCACCCTCATTTAGTCATTATGAACTGAAGAAGGATGCCTTAGACCTTCTTCATCTTCAAGATTCTCGTCCCCAGCACGAAATTTTTCGAGCCATCATTGTACCGTCTGTTCCTTAACAGTACCCACACCAAAAGCATCGTTCAGTTTACGAGCAGTTTCTGCTATTTTAAGATTCTTTTTATTCTCATACAAAAAAAACCTTTTATTTATTTTTTTCCATCCTTAATTTAATAACCCAATTTAAAGCAAAATTAATAATAAAACTAAAGCCGTTGTTACTAAACCATAGATCGAAAACTGTACTTTCAAGTGATATTTAACATAAACACAACGAAATGACAGTCATTAAAAAAAAATAACGTTAGTAACCAGAAAACCAAAAACCGTTATTATTTTCCTATCAACCTAATAATTTATGACTGATATTGAGAACCAAGGAAAAATATTATAATAAAGTTTAGTTTATATTTTTCATGGAAGCAGAAGTAAAAAAAATGGTTGAAATTACTATTGAAATTTCAAAAATATACGAAAAAATTATTTACATACTTAGAGCTTTTACACTGAATAAATGTAACATAGAATTTAAAAAAAAATTTAAGCAATGATATAATCGAAAAATAAAATAAAAATCTCTAATGACAATATACAAATTTTGACTTGTGCAAACAGTATTACAAATATTAAAAAGAACACAATTAAGTCTTAAACCCATAAAAGTTTTCAGCAAAATTTAAAAAATATAACATATATTAATTTCTGTTTTCGTAATTGTTTCTAATATGCATGCGTTAAACTTTAACAGATTGCAAATTTCTTAAAACTTAAATTTGTATTGCTTTTAACACTTTTGATATGTTAACAATTTCTGATTAATTCATTTTTACTTTTGATATATATATATATTGTTAAAAATGATATATAAAATTAATTTATGTATATTTTGATATATAAAATTTTGATTCTTTTTATATTAGTTATAAATTCATAATATATTAAAACTATTTATTATAAATCAATTTATTTTATTTATTCAGATATTTGGATATATAACAGATCTTAGAGTTACTTCTCCATCTTATTTTATCGGAATAGAGTACATATTTATGAATATATTTTACGTTTCAAACATATTTTAATATTTTTATTATGTTTATGTGTAAGTTCTATTCATTATTTGAACTATTTCACGTTATATCTGAATAAATCACGTATGACTTGAATGTTGAAAAAAAATCTTTTGATTTCATAACATTTCAATAATAACTATTTAAAGTATGCAATGTTTATTATTATAATTAATTTTTTAGTAAATCACTGATATAAGAAATTATAAGTATTAAAAATTATCTTTTAGTACATGCATTTAATTTATATTTGAACTTGAACTGAAATGTATTTTCTTAAGTAGAATCTTGAAAAAATTAAATTTCCCTTATACATTTTGATTTCATTCCGTTAATATTTTCAAGGTGGATGCACCCAAGGTGTACACTAGGGTCAGTGTCTCTATTCAAGATTTCGAAGGGGTAGCTAATGTTACAAATTAATATTTTCCCCTTTACAACTCACGAAACTTGATTTGAATCCTTACTAGATACATTAATGATAAAATAAATAGGTAATTTACAAAAACCAAATACTTTTTGTATAGTATAATATATTTTATTCACACTTAAAAAAATGAAAATATATCATCTAAAATTCAACAATTAAGGTATTATAAATATGCTAATAAAAATACTTATGAATAAGTTATTTCAAATTCATGTTACTCATTGTTTTCTGATCAGTAATATTATAAGGTTGCTAGGAACGTAATTATGGAATTCGTTTTTGGAATTCTAACCTTATATTTTTTCAATAAATTTGTCATTTCATTGTGTTCATACTAATATCTTTTAAAGTGCACTTTTCGGTCTGTATTTTGGTAATATTGACTTTGGTTTTATTATTAATTTTGTTTAAAATTGGGCTATTGAATTAAAGATGGAAAAGAAACAAACAAGAGTAATTTTTTTTGACTTCAAAACAGGTGGTAAAGCAACAGAAACTGCTTGTGAACTAAACGATACTTTTGAAGTAGACACTGTTAAGGAACGTACGGTGCAATGGTGGTTCCAAAAATTTCATTCTGCAAACAAGAGCCCTGAAGATGAAAAAAATTGGGGGCAACCTTCTTCAATTCATAACGACCAACTGAAGGCATTAGTAGAATTATAACCACACACAACAATTCGAGATCTTGCACAAAAGTTAGGCGTTAGTCATCCAACAGTTCTGGACCACTTAAGACAGCTAGGAAAATCAAAGTTCAGAAAAGTGTATATGAAGTGATAAAATGCAATTATTTTCCTACCATCATAATATAAATACAATATTTTATATATTGACAACGTGACCTTAGTGGTTGTCAAATTTTTTTTATTGTTTAATAAAATATTTCTAAATAATGACAAAAGTTCGAGCTAAATATAATTATGCGCACCAAAATATATTATTTTCGTTTTAACTAGGTTTACATGAATATATAATTAGTACTATGATTTTGTTCCTTTCTAACTAGTTTTAATAATTTATCAAATATTAAACTTGTTCAAAAAAATATATATATTTTGTAAAATAAACAATTATCTACATGATTTTTTAATGAAGAACGTTACATAATTTTAATTAAAAAATATTAGGATGATAATAAACTTTTGGGATTGCAACTAAATTCACTCTCGTAAATGGTTTATTACTGGTTCATAACCCATAAAAAAATAATAATTTAAAATATTCATTCAAGATTCTTTTTGATTGTTGCTTATGCGTACTACAATAGCGATACGATTATATTCAAAATACTTAGGTAGATAAAATTAAATATTTTTTGTATTAGGATTTTTCAGTGACCTAACCTATTGAAGATTAGTACATTGCTATCGAAATAAGGGTGAGCAAATATCAAAAATAATAAAAAAATTATCGAATATTTTTGTTCAAATTTTTGTTTTACAAGGAGAAAATCTAATTCTTTTGCAAAAGATGAACATAATTTTAAAAATTAAATTTAACTCCTTTAAAATTAATATAAAATTAATTAAAAATAATATTGTATAAAACCTATTGAATATAATAACTATAATGCCAGAGTCTTAAAAATGTACTTAAATTATATCAAATAATAACTGTTGCATAAAATAAAAATTATTTTACTAAATTATCATAATAAAAAAATCATTACAACACCATATAATGCTCAAAAAGTGAAAAACAAGTAATGTAATATTCTAATAATTAGATCTTTGATTACCTATATTCCATATTATTTCTATAACTATTTAAATACTACCTTTAACTTTCCATAAGTGTTGCATTTTATTCTGTTTGTTGTAGTATACATTATTAATTAAAAAAGGTGATTTTACAATCACCTTGCAATTCATTTTTTTGCTTTTTTCTCCATTTTCTTCTTATATATGTAGTTCGAAAATTATATATATATATATATAAGTAAAAAAATATAAATTATATTATAATATATATTATATATTAATTATATATATATATATAAATTATATATATATATATATATATAAAGTTGTTCACCCCGCTCCTGAAAAATATTTTATATCGCTTGTTTTATCCATCAGCATAAAAAAATGTAAAAAAATACAAATAGTTAAAAAAACTACTAGTAAAAAAAGATTACATGACTTTACTATTCTATAGTTAAAATATTAATATTTTACTTCGACGATGTTTTAGACTTCATTCAATATTTAAAAATACAAATTAAAAATCTTCTTATGTAAATAAAAATATGTTATAAATAATATTTATTAAATAAATATTCTTATTTAAATAAATTTCTCCAAAATCATTTTATAGGATAAAAGATATTTCTTTAGAGAAAAAAATACCGAAAAAGACAATATTACAGGAACACACAATTCATACTTTAAAATGCAATTTAATCAAAATTGTTATTTAAAGGCTAATGTACGAGTGGTATTTGATATTTTTATCATAAAAATCGTTTAAATATAATTAAAAAGAGTGCAAACCTGCAAGTGATCGATTTAACTTACTAATAATATACTTAAACATTATAAATAATCAATTTTATCATTTATCATTCTGAAAATGTTATTTAAAATTAATTTTATAAGTATGTTTACACTTTTTTAAAATAAAATCTTTGCTAATAATCTTTTAATAAGTGATACTAAGTAATACGATTTGATTGGTAGAAAAAATGTTTTTTTAAAAAAAAACATACTAAATAATTTAGTCAGTAAATAGTACTTGAATATTTACACGTCTGAAATTATAATGATTAAAATAATTTTACAACAGATTGTAATTAAATTTCATTATGTTTAATTTAGTTTTTATTTTATATTACATTAAATTAATTTTCCTTCATATTTCTACCTTTATCCACTATTATGATTTTTTATTACAATTATTTCTTCATATTTATTATCACCTTAAGAAATTGATTAGTTTTTAGGTTTTTATTTTCAACAATGTTTGGTGAGAGTTGGTTTTTAATATTTATTTTTCCAATTATTATGAAGTTGCATATAAATAATTTTACTTTATGTATTCAGTTGTTTATCACTTAAGTAAATTATAATTTTGTATATACTGTATTTTTGATAAATAGACAGTTATATTTTACATAACATCGGATAAAAATATGTACGCTTTTAATCGTTAATTCTTTTAGATCCACTATTAGTTTCTCTTGCATCTATATACTTTGATGTTACCACTTTTACTCAAATTTAAACTTATTTTTTGTTAATATTTTATACTGATATGAACAGGTCTATTTCATTTTTGTATTCATTAAAGAACAGAAATATTATCTGATCTGTTTTATAGATTGAAGGATCTATCTGAGTTATCTATAATGAACTATATACACAATATATGATGATATTTGAACTCGGCAAATATCTGTATTTTCAAAGTCTGAAATTAAAATATTGCACATTGCTTTTTACAAATATTTGAAGAGAGAATTAATAAGAAGTAAATTTTGCAGATTTTTGTAGATTTACATGTGTTTATGCTGAACTATTAGGTGACATTTTATTAAATAATAAATGGTTCTCAATTATTGAGAGCGGTTGCAAATAAATTGAAACTAGAAATATATTTCTGAAGATAACTCATATAGTAGATTTAATATTATTACGTGACAATGACTATCTACACATTATTATTAAATCTACTAAAATTCTTCAGCAATTACAGATCAAGAAAGAAATGCATTCCCCGAACATTCCAAACCATGCGCATTCAAAATCCATTGAATATCTTTAAGATTCTATTTAGTTATCATAAAACAAAAAGGGAAGGAAATGATATACGCCTAGCTGGTCGTTAAGTAAAGATATTTTCTTATGAGTGCATATAAAAGTTTGTCCAATGTTGAATTCAACATTTTACTAAGCTAAAATCAGTTCACTTTTGTATTATTGTAATAAAAACTGTTGTACGCGCTGATATACATTTTGACATTAAAATATTTGCTCAAATAATTGCAAATTTATCCTGATAAATACATAATTTATGTTCATTAAAAAAGTATAATATTTATGTATATATTTAATGAATATAAAATGAAATAAATTGTTAGCATATAGTTATAATAGGTTTATTGATGAAGTGAGCATATAATCGTCTAGCATCTACAATTTTCTTAGTTTTGACTTACACCTTAGTGTATTATATGCGAGTATTCATTCAATTAATATACTAGCAGGTAAAATATAGAATTTTCATAATTTCAGCATGTGTCATAATATACTTCACATTATTTATTCTTATGGCCTTGTTTAGTTTTTATTAGGTTGGTAGAAAAATAATCACGGTTTATGACTGTTCGTGCGGCACCCATTTGTCATTTTTTTTTTATTTTCCTACCTGTTTTAAGTGGTTCAGAACTGTTGGACGAATAACACCTAACTTTTGTGAAAGCTCTAAGATTGTTGTGCTTGGTTCTGATTCAACTAACACCTTCAATAGGACGTTATTAACTGAAGAAGGACGCCCGCGACTTTCTTCATCTTCAAGGCTATCGTTCCCAGGACGAACTTTTTGGAACCACATTGCACTGTACGTTCCTTAACAGTACACACATCAAAAGCATCATTTAGTTTACGAGCAGCTTCTGCTGTCTTACCACCCGTTTTAAACACATACAAAAGAGTTGTTCTTATTTGCTTCCTTTCCATCTTTAATTCAGTAGCCCAGTTTGAAGTAAAATTAATAATAAAATCAAAGTCTATGTTATCAAAATACAGACCGAAGATGTACTTTAAATGATATTACCATTAACACGATGAATCAGCAATTTCAATGAAAAAAATAAGGTTTGAATTTAGAAAAAAAGCCACAATTCTTTTTCTACCAACCTAATACATAAGCACTTAGATTCTGATTTAGTTTGATTAATTTCTACGCATAAAAAATTGTACGAGTACATGGTACTGACGAGTGAGTAGTTGCACTAATAGATGAACAAACTACAAAATATTAAATATACATTGCTATGAATACCCAATTTATACAGTGTGCAATAATCAATCAAAAATAAAAATCGAATATATAACTACACAAGATCATTAAATTTGATACTACATGATGGAATTTGCTAAAAGTAAGACATTCATATATACGAGAACCAATTAATTATACACATTTTTTTCATTCGTTCATCGTGTATTGCAAGAGGTGTCATAAAATTGTACTATTTTGAAACATGATCTAAATTTCGTTCAATCCAAGTCCTCCATTGCTTAACTAGTACATGGATTCCTCTAGAAATGTGTTCTAGTCGCATATGTATCCATTCACCATCGATTAGAACTATTGCGACGCTATGAATACGAAGGTAATTGCTTCCTAGTGATTTGTTCCTGGAGATGAAATCTATATTCCCTATCATTAATCAACAACCAAGACAGCGAAAAGACTTTCAGGTAGCATGAAGAAGTGCAATAGGTGGCAAAAGAATGGCTGTGTTCGCAACCAAAAAATATTTTCTAGAGGAATCTAGACACTAGTCAAGAACTGGCAGATTTGCATAGAATGCAATGGAAACTATGTTGAAAACTATTAGGTTGCAGTTTTTGTTTTCTGAATTCTAACCTTAATTTTTTTCAATAAAAGTGCCATTTCATCGTGTTCATGTTAATATCATTTTAAACTACATTTGGTAACATCGACTTTGGTTTTATTACAAATTTTGCTTTAAATTGGGCTATTGAATTAAAGATGGAAAAGAAGCAAATAAGAACAACTTTTTTGTATGTGTTTAAAACGGGTGATAATACAGCAGAAACTGCTCGTAAATAAAACGATGCTTTTGTTATGGGCACTGTTAAAGAAATTACGGTACAATAGTGGTTTCAAAAATTTCGTGCTGGGGACGAGAGCCTTGAATATGAAGAAGGTCGTGGATGCCCTTTTTCATTTCATAATCACCAATTGAAGTGGTAAGTTGAATCAGAACACTGCATAACAATTCGAGAACTTAAAAGTTAGCCGTTAGTGATCTTACAGTTCTGGGCCACATAAATTAAAAAATGTATATGAATTTGAAGGTCTTAAACCGCGATTACTTTTTACCAATCGAATAGTACAAGTGTATGATACCTTGTAATACAAGATAAGAAAAAGAGTAATTAATGTTTTTATTTGACTCACCCTCGTGTATATATATATATATACATCAAAAAAAAATACGTGTATAGCGAAATATCATCTTGCTTCGAAGGGGCATATTTTCTTATCAATCATATACATATACATATACATATATCTTAATCTTATCTTATATACATATATCTTAATCTTTACAACTTTTTATGAGATAATTGCACTGTATTAATATTTATAGTCCGGGAATAAATGTTTTTAATACTGTTTGAACACCTATCTGAACAAGTTTAACTAAATAAAATTTATAATACCCTTGTATTAATTTTCCAACCTAGATTACTCATATGTGTGACTGACCCTTAAAAAAATCTGTATTTAATTTCTTTACATACATAAGATAAACAACTTGTTCATATTTTACATTATAGATCAATCACAATTTGAAAAAGTAAAATAAACTTATCCCCCCGGTGGATAAATTGTTTATTTTTGATATATATATATATATACATATATGTATATATATATATATATACATATGTAACTTGTCTTAATAAAGACGACTTAATTGTATGAAATAACAAACACATTTATAATTTTTTTATTTTTGAAACTGTCGGCACATAACATGTGCCGAATTTTTGAAATTTTTCCTACTTTCGGCACATTCTATAATTTTAATAGGGAAAGTAATTTGAAAACGATAGTAATGTTTCAGTTCTGTAACATTTTCTAATACTCTAAAATTTAATAAAAAGGCTAATATATAAAAAGGACGAATTTTGTTCTGAGAATCCAAAAAAAATTATTAACATTTTGTAAAATTTCGAACTGTCTTAAACAGAATCTTTGTGTAGTTGAATGTAAATAATACGAGTGCATAATAAGCTCAACATGAACGAAACACAAGACGCACGTGTACATTGGCCCCTGGCCAGCCGTCGTGGTTTCCTGTGCCAAACCAAGGGCCACTGATATGTTTGCTGAACGTCCGAAACGATGAGAACGCGCGGCGGCGTCGTGCCGAGATTTGAGAACAATCACGTCCCGACCATATCTACCTATTTAAATTCCCAAGAGTGTTGCTCGAGTGTTTCGTGTTGCTGCTGAATTGTCCCGATAAGGAATAATTTCCGCGAATTATGAATTGTCTCTGTACCGTTACTTGCATTTCGCCCTGCGTGTCTTTCGCGCCACCACCCTTCTTATCTCACATCTACCTGTAAGGTGATTTGTTCTGTAATAGAATAAAGCCACCGAATAACGCTATTTATTAACCATGATTTCCTTTATGCAAATTTCTTAACATCTGATGTTTATTAAACAACTATGACACTTATCAAGAAATATTATTAGATTCATTTCAAAAACAATTAAATTTCAAGCAGAAATTAATATTATATTTATTTATTGTCATACATTCTTTATTCAATAGTAATGCTTTATTTAAAATTACGATTCAATCTTAAAAAGTTCCAGGAATTAGTAGATAAAAAGTAAATAATAATTAAAGTATCTTCTGAAATTTAGTATTTTAAAAATGTTTACATTTTTGAAAATTCCATATATTGTTAGTGATTCCACGAGAAACCATAATATATATATATATATATATATATATATTGGAAACATTATGAAAAATTCATTGTATTGCTTAAATATTGCAATGTCAGGGAAGTTTTTGCATAGGAAAAAGTACTTCAAAGATTCCTCTGGAAGGAAAAAATACAAATAGTTATTTCATAAATATATATGAAATTATTTTGTAATTTTTAAAACTATTATAACAATTTACTTGATTTATACAAAATATGAGGTTATATATTTTTGAAAGAAAACTTTTTAATATTTAAAATATTTAAACACTCATTACATATTATCAACATATTTATTCGATAAATTCAAATCTGCCTCAATAGTGTTCAGAAAAATGTACTATTTAGAATAACAGTTATAGTTTTTGACAATATGACTATATTTACTTTCAATAAATAATTTTCACTTTTTGTATAGAAAGGATATATAATAAGTTCAATAATTGATTATTGATCATGTCGATTACCAAAGCAGATTTCGGTGGTGAGTCAATCATCGGAGAGTGAGCTGTTCTAGATTCATTAAACAAAGATAATTAGATATATAAATATGTGAATAAATATTTGATTTTAAAAATTAAATTTTTTAGACGTTTTGTCTCTTCTAATAATGACATCAGTATAGAAATTAGTATAAATAATAATAATAAGTTATTGAAAATATTGGTATATAAACAGTAAAAATTTTCTATGACAATGTACTACAATTTTTATACGAATGAAAATTGTGTGAAATGTTTCATAAAATATACTTTTTTTAAACTTACTACAACAATTGATATATTTTTACAGTTAATATTAAATCCATTTTTTAATTGTGATTTGATAAAATATATTTAAATAATTAACATTTATTTATTATCTCCAATTAAAAAATTTTAAAAAATGAAATATATTTTAGATGAACAATATCTACTTGTGATTTTTTAAATGGATAAAAACAGTACTGTGAAAAGTTTAAGCAAACTTTTCAAGCAAAGTAACAAAAAAGTTTACATCGCCGCTGAAAAAGCTAATATTTCATTAACCCTTTGAAGCTGAGAGTGGGGAAAGGGTGCTAAAATATTTTAACAAATATTTTTCGATTAATTAGACATTCTTTTATCATAAAAAAAATAAAAATTTTAAATTTGACGGTTACAAGAATAAATAAGTTAATTCAAATTAGCCATTAGAAATTTCACATCTATTTGATATGTCGCAGAAAATGATTAATAATATTAGAGGAAACATAAATCTCTTGAATGGAAACATAATTGGACACGAAAAATTTGATTATAATTGAAAATTTGCTGAAATAACATTACTGTTGAGTGTCAAAATTTTTGAAACAATCAAATTCGCACAAAATAGTTTCACATTAGTCACATCTTGTACCTGAACGTAGTCTAGACATTTTTATACGCTTTCTTCCAATGATGAACTTAAAAAAAAATTTTTTTCAACACAATTCTCAAGTTTACAATTTTTATAGATTTACCAATAATAATCGCTATTTTGATGATTTTTGGACCATTGTAATTTTTTTAATAAAAGAAAAAATTATAAATTTAGTCACATTAGGAAGCGATTAGTGACCTTTAAATATATTATCCAAATGATAACGTTCTAATACCCACAGTGCCTTTGGAAAACATTAATGGATTCTTAGATCCACGGCCGGCTTCAAAAGGTTAAAAACAAATAAAAAATCGGCCTTAAAAAGTGTGACAATTATTCAAGACAATTATACATTTTAATCATTTTGAAAATACTTGAACTTTTGTAAAATTAAAAAAAATAAAACCGAAAACGGTTTGACTTAAATGCGAATAACAATTATATTAAAAAATAAAAATTTTCTTTAGCAATTTTTTAAAAAAATTAATAATTTACAAAACAGAAAACCAGAGAAAATAAAAATCATTTACATAATAATTTATCGTTCTCAATATATTTTGAATGTCTGTACTTTAAAGGAATAAATATTTAGTGAAAGAAAATAAAAGGCTAAAAAAGTAAATAAATAAGGAATGTAATGATTTCCGTCTAATTTTGTATATCAGATTAAAAAAATGAAAGTGCTATAAGATGGAAAAATAATGTAAAAAATATCAAGAAGCCATTTTTATTAGAATTTGAAATAATTTCACACTACCGATAAAAACTTTCCCTTTTTATCGAAAATCAATACAAATTTATTATGAAAATATTTAAAAAAGGGTTGTTCTATTTATCTTTTTGATACTACTAATATTAAATTAATTTCTGGTATAGTTTCATTAGTAATATTCGACTAAAAGAGATTCTTTTTTATAAGTATCTTAATATGATTTTTAAAAACTAAAATAATTTTTGAAAAATTTTGACTTATTAAATAAAATTTATTGAAAACAAATATGGATTCTACAAAAATAATTTAAAAATTTTGACAATTAATTTGGCTATTTTAAAACTGTATTAACATACAAAAATAATAACTTTATTAGCTGCATTTATTCATGTTTTACATTCCTAGTGCCCTTTTTATAATATTTTAATAGTATGGTTCCATAAACTTGTTTTTTTTTATAAATTGAAATAAAAAAACTGATCAAAAATATTTTTAAAACTAAGAATTATTAAGATTATGCTGTTAAGAAGTATATTTGATTCCATGTATTTTAATATAATAATTTCAAGTACAAATACCTTCCGTCGGCTTAATAAACTTTTTAAAAAACGATATTAATATCTTAAAAAAAACAATAATACTCAAAAGGAATACATAAACAGACATTTTAAATATAAATCTTATATATTTTAAGATCATACAATTTTTATTAATTATAATATATAATATTTTTTTATAAAAAAAATATAAGGTAATATATATTTAAATAATTTAATATAATTCTCTAGAACAAACAAATAAAAAATAAATTAAGTTATGCATTTTTCGTAGATTTCATAATTATAAATTAATAGTTTCAATGTTACCACTTCTTTAAGTATGTAAATGTAATTTTGTTGTTCTAATAAAGATTTTAGAAGCCTTTAACTAAGATTTATATAAATGTATGTATATTATATATATATATATATATATATCTTTGTATATAAAGTAATTCATTTATATATTCATAAATTCCTGTCATTTATTTAAATATTCTGGCGCCGTAGAGACCGCTTGAAAACATTAATCTCAAGGATATTACTAATGTTGAAAAGTATTCTATAAACACACACACAGACATGCATATATATACATATATATATATATATATATATATATATATTCGGGACTGAAAGTATTCTTTTTTAAGTATAATTACAAGTCCGTTAAAAATATTAGTCTTTTGAAGTTATACTACAAAAAAAATTAATAATTATTAGTCATTACTACTAAGAGTCTAGTTACTTTTGATATTATTAATATTTTACACAAAAAGTAAAAAATAGATTAATTTAGAAAAAAATTTGTTTATAAAAACTAGATAGTATGTTAAAATTATATTTTTTTTAAAAAAAAAATAAGAAAAAACATTTCATAACGTATATTAAAATCCTGAATGTCAATACAGAAATCTTGTAGTTTTATTTAATATTTTAAACAGAAATCATTTTGAGGACAAATGAGAAGAAGAAATACCAAATTAATATAAATGTTTAAAAAAATAATCTTCAAACATCTGACATTTTTGACAATATTATCAGATACAAAAGGATATAATTCAAAGTAATAAATTGCAAAACACAGAAGAAAAAGCAATAAATATTGGTAATGGCTGTATAAAATTTTCAAAATAGAAAAATTATTTCAGAACATGAAAGGAATATAACGAATCACTAGATAATTAAAATATATTAAAAATAAATTTACTGAATATTGAAAAGAGAGATTATTCAACAATAGTAACTTTTTATCTATAAAAAATGATAGAAACGTCCATTTAATCATCAAATTCAATCCCATTTATATATGGAGACAGAATTATAAAAATTATCATAAAAATATAATAGAAGTATTGACGATGCTGATTTATACACGGATACAATCTATGATTTTCATAATTTGATCCGTATATTTGATTAGCTGTTGCGTGCACATAGCATACTGAATCACAAGATTTAAAGAAATAATAAGATCAAGTAAAAAAAGTATAAAGATACATAAGTAAGAATTTTATATATATATATATATATGTATATATATATATGTATATAAATTTACATAAATGTACATAAATGTACATAAATGTATATATATATATATATATATATATATGTATATGTATATACATATATATATACGTTAGCATATCTATATAATCATTCTCGG
>CM068316.1:20070589-20143089 GCA_034766995.1 Acanthacorydalis orientalis
TAATGTTCTGGTCAAACAATATGAGGGTTTTGAAGGATCAACTTCTATTGCTAGTTTTTATTCGAATATAATGTCATACGATGACCATTGTCCGTTACAATTTCTTTTTTGTTAAGTTATTTATATAAGTATATGTATGTGTATATATATATATATATATATATATATATATATAGATAGATAGATAGATAGATAGATACATATTATGTATAAAAATTACTAAATGCCAAATATGAAAATAGTTCTCATTTTAATAAATATGAGACCACTACATGTTAGTTAAAAAATATAATGTTTTTCAACACGATAAAAGATATTTAATAACAAATTTATAAAAAAAAAATATTTATTGAAAGTTTTAAAAATATATTTTAATTTATCTCAAGATTTCAAAAAAAATATGCAAATCAAGTAATCAATTCAAACGTTAAAAGGAAATATATAAGAAACGAGTGTATATGTCTAAATATTTTTAATTTTTTAATATATAATTTAAATAAGAGTTTCTTTGTCATATTGATAGTTATTTCTTCAATAGATATGCTCCGTATTTGATTAAAAAATTATATATGTATTTCATATATTTACTTTAACGATAATCTTCCTTAGATGGTATGATTAGTGTACAATAACATTGAGCATGATGGTCCAAATATTCTGTATTGCCATGAATCTGTTTAGATAAACATTAAATACATTATTGGAATACATTTTGCTATGATAATATAATTTTCTATCGTGTACTTTGATAAAAAAATAAAAGCATCATTGATTAAAATCTCTGTATGGTTATAATATACTTTTTCGCACTGTTGATAAATGTACTTTCACAGATAAATCATTTACACAGCCCATAGAAGCAGAAATATCTGCATAAAAATATTTTATTATTGATTAATTATTATTTTTGATTACATATTATATTTATAAATCGTTAAGTTGTATAAAATCCTGATATCTATAAGATGTTATCATAGTTTTGAAATAAATTAACTGATTGAAGTAAATGAATAATGGATTTAGAGAATTTCTGTAACAGAAAAATGACAATTTCATTTTTATTTCTGATTTCTCCAGTGATAAGTATTATATTAAAAAAAATAATATATATATATATATATATATATATATATATGTATATATATATATATATATATATGTATTTATATACACACATATATATATATATATATTTATATACACACATATATAAATATATATATATATATATATATATATATATATATATTTATTGAAAATTATAAAGAAAAAAAAACATTTTTTATTATATAAAAAATATTATATCTGAAGAACAGATTTTGACAAAAATTAGATTGAAGTCAAGAAAAAATATATAAAGAAGCACCATTATGAATCCTGTTGTAATTTAATTTGAAAATACAGAAGTCGGAAAATTTTCATATGAGAAATAATGTATAAGATTGGTAAGAGAATAATTATGGTTTTTGTTTTCTGAATTCCAACGTAATTTTTTCAGTTAAAGTGTGATTTCAACCTGTTTATGTTAATATCATTTGAAAGTGGATTTTTCGGTCTGTATTTCCTAACATTGACTTTGGTTTTATTACTAATTTTGCTTCAAATAGGGATATTGAATTAAAAATGGGAAAAAATCAAATAAGAGCAATTTTTTTGTATGAGTTCAAAACTGGTGGTAAAGCAGCAGAAAGTGCTCGTAAACGAAATGATGCTTTTAATGCGGGTTTATTAAGGAATGTACGGTGCAACAGTGGTTCCAAAAATTTCAATAAGAGTAAATACTGGGAAAAATACATCTCATTCAAATTCATACATATTGTCTTCTTTCTTTATACATATTGTCACTTTGTTTAATATATATATATATATATACATACAAGTGTAATATACGATCTTTAATAAAGCAAGAAAATTTTATTTGCCTGTACGTCACACACACACACACACACACATATATATATATATGTATATATATATAATACAAATATTAAGATCTTGTTTTCGAACATGTATTTTATAAGATCAAACTGTTTAAAAATAATGTTTTGTATAAACAAATATTGCGTTGGTAAGAGAAGGAGGTTAAAGTTAATCTGATGACTTTGTGATAGGATAAAGTTTTGATATATTTGCTTCGACGCTGCGAACTAAAAGTTTGCTAGAATAATAATTTTCATACGTTGCTCGCCGTTTCAGATGCCGTCATATGAGAAGCAACGACGATACCATGGGGCGGGAGAAGCAGGGTATTCGGGTAACGTGTACACCGTGTGCTTGGAGCTATACTAAAAATCACAAATGCTTGATATGTGCACCACTTCTAAAACAGCGACGATTTTTAAAAATACTCAAGGAATTTTAATTTATCGGTTCAAATATATTATAAATTGTTTAGTATTTCGATATTTTTTTAAGTCCAGATCTAATTATAATTTCTTGTATAAAAAATCACCCAAAAAAATACTCAATCATGTTTTTTAGTTTAAATTTCTGTCCATAACATCAATGTTAATTTATAATATACTTATTAACAAAACAACATTGCATAATGATGTTTTTATCTCTAATTGTATTAGGTTGATAGACAAATAATTGCTGTTTTTGTTTTCTGAATTCTAACTTGTTTTAACTAATTTTTTTAATGAAAGGGTAACTTCAACGTGTTTATGCCAATACCATTTTAAAGTGTATTTTTCGGTTTGTATTTTGGTAAAATCGACACTGATTTTATTATTAACTGTGCTTCAAATTGAGCTATTGAATTAAAGATGGAAAAGAAGCAAATAAGAACATATTTTACAAGTTCAAAATGGGTGCTAAAGTAACAGAAACTGCTTGTAAACTAAACGATGCTTTTAGTATTGATACAGTTAATCGTTTGAGTGACACCGGTCTTTACAAAAAATTCGATTGAAAAATGCGAAGCGACGCGATCGCGCTTCTCTAATTCCATGTTGAAAAATTCCAGGCAGCGCTATTGCGCTTTTCTAATTCAAAAAATGTCAAAAAATGCAAAACGGTATGATTGCACTGTTATTCTGCTTATAAACAGTTAGTATTAACCCACTGAATTCATTGTTATTATGGCATTCCTATGAGTATAAGTAGTGATAATATTGTGTTCAATAATTTCGAAATAACCTTTTTAAGTAGTTTCATTACTGATATAAAAGGTATGTATATACATATATATTTCATACAATAGTGTTAATTTTTGATGTTATTCTATCCAATTATTTTATTTAGTTTTTGTTTACATACCCTTCAGCGGTTGACAATTAATAATAACATAATGTTAACAAGACCTCGATAAAAGGTAACAATAAAGGCACACATTGATAAAATCTGAGCATGCAGTCAGTTTGATTCTACAGACCGATGAGTTGGCACTTTTGGGCACTGAACAGCATAAGTGCGATCGCGCCGTCTGGCACTCAAACGGTTAAGGAACATAAGATGCAATGGTGAATTCAAACAATTCGTACCGGGGACGAGATCCTTGAAGATAAAAAAGGTAGCTGATTTCCTTCTTCAGTAGATTACGACCAACTGGAGACTTTAGTTGAATCAGAACCATGCACAATAATTCGAGAGCTTACATAAAAGTTAGACGTTAATCATCCAGTTCTGGACTCCTTCGAATCACTTAAATTAATTAATTTGAAGGTCATAAATCGCAGTTATTTTTCTACCTACTTAATAGATTAAAACATAAAAATAGATTATTATCAATCACTATACATTTTACCAGAACAAAAATTCAAATGATTTAAAAAAGTAATTCATTTTTAAAAGTCCCTTATTGTATGAAAACTTGCACACAATACAGTGATTTCTTTAATTTGTGCTTAAAAATGAATTTTATCTTCAGTAGAAGAATATAATGATTATTTAATAATACATCAAATCTAATTGTATATAAAATCTATATTTTTAAATAATATATTTATTAAAAAAATATTGTCGTATACAAAGTAATAAAAATATATATAAAAATAATATGAAATTTTAAAACACTTAAATATAATCCATTTTATTAAATATGAAAAGTATGTAAATTTCACCTAAAAAATATCTCCAGAGAATAAAAGATCTAATTTTGAAATCACGTCGTATTAGCTAGAGGTAGATAAGAAATAACATTCTGAAAAATTAATTTTCCATTACATACAATCGATGTAATTTTATACTTTGGTGTTAACGACTACACTGTTCTGTGCTCGCGCAACGCTGTCTCTAGCGCTGCCTTCGTGGATACATAACGAGTTATAAACATAGTTAAAACTTTACTAATTTACGGAGAGGAAATTGGCAAGATAAGAATTTTAACTAGGAGACTCCAGTACTGGATAAAATACACATCGTATATGTCAGATACTCTCGTTACAGTTACGCTTATTTCCACTGATTTTAATGTGCGAAAAGATTCTAATAGTCAGCTTTACGAAGACAATTCCAATCAAAAATGTTTAGATATGCTAGTATGTAAATATTCATAAACAAACATTATTGTAAATATACATATACATATATATATATATATATATATATATAATACATATATATATATATATATATATATATATATATATAATACATATATATACACATATATATATATATACTATATATATATATATATATATATATATATATAATACATATATATATATATATAATACATATATATATATATATAATACATATATATATATATATATATAATACATATATATATATATATAATACATATACATATATATATATATAATACATATACATATATATATATATATATATATATAATACATATACATATATATATATATATATATATAATACATATACATATATATATATAATACATATACATATATATATATATATATATATAATACATATATATATATATATATATATAATACATATACATATATATATATATATATATAATACATATATATATATATATATAATACATATACATATATATATATATATATATATATAATACATATATATATATATAATACATATATATATATATAATACATATATATATATATATATATATATATATAAGTATAAAAATCAATGTTAGGGGAACTAAAAGAATTTTAACATAATAAAATTAATTACATTTATACAATTTTCAAAAGTTCCTCTAATCATCTAAACAATAATAAAAAAATACTTTTTAGACACATGACAAAAACGCCTATCTAAAATTCTCGACACACTAATATAATCAGAATGTTTGACAATCGTGTGTTGTGATCCTCAGTGCTCGGTACTCGTACTTGCGAAGAGCTCAAGAATTGCCCTGTTAGAGAACAAAATTAAAATTATTTATGTACAGCTACCTGAAATCGACACAAGTGCCGAAAGTAATCACAGAGGATAAAGATTCGAATGATTAAAAAAGTGTGTGTGAAGCCACGCAAGGTTGAAATGAAACTTCCGAGCTGTAAATACACTATCATTTTGTTAATATTTCTTTCCCAGTAAACTCTATTTTACCAGGAAACAACTATCTTTTTATATTTAGTACAAATATAAATTTTGTGCTGTTGGTTCTGTAACATTATAATTTAAAAATGAAAGAATTGATGTGTGATAGCTTAAATATAGTATATAAAATCGTACACGCACTCGTACACACCATACTACATAACACTCCACCCCATTCCTATGCGTATCACCACTCCAGTTTCGTCACAATATTTTGTTTCACAGCGTTTCGATTCGTACCATTGGCCCAGTCGCCAATCCTATGCACTTACGTCACACAATTTCGTTTTATAACGATTCTACTTATGCCTACGATGCTCAAAGAAGTTCAACTTCAAAAAACAAGACCATCACGAAGATAAAAAAAATATTATGAAAAAGTAAAATGCTACATAAAAACATTAGAATCTTTAAGTTTTATACCCAGAAACAGTTAAAAGTAGCTCATTAATATAATAATGGTTTTCATATAAAAAAAATTATATATTATGCTAAAATATTATTTATATCAATCTATATATAAAAAATATTTCACAAAATTACAAAAAATGGACAAAAAAATTGAATAGAACGTGTAGAGATTCTGTATTAAATTATTATTAATAATGACACCTGAAATTATACGAAATTTTCACGAAAAATTATGATATTGTTATAAACTGCAATGAAATGTGCAAGTTTATAAAACAACAATGTTGCAATATAATTGTAAGAGTGATTATATAGACATGCTTTTATATATATATATATATATATACATACATACATATATATAATATATATATATATATATATATATATATATATTACGATATTGAGTGTATATATGCGATACGAGCGAAGCGAATCGGGGATCTGAGCGAAGCGAGTCGGGGGTGTGAGAGAAGTAAAGCGAAGCGAGTCGGGGAATGCGAGAAACGAAACGAAGGGGAGCGGAGCCGCCCAGGGTTCGGCGACCGTAGCGAGTAGAAAGAGCCCTCAGTTATATATTTGTATATATTTTTTTATAAAAATATGTACAAAAATTACAATGATCAGAAGAAAATACAGTGAAACGTTGCAACATTTTATGGAGAGGTAGAAGTATGAATGAGGTAGTTAGAAGTATGAGTATGTTTTAATTTAACATGTATTAAAATGAAATAATGAATACTCACTGAATATATAAAAGAAGTTAAAATATAGTCCTCTTTCTTTGCTTTATTTTATTTTTTTTGTTTATTTTTTATAAAATTTACTAACATAAAATAATAATATAGTAGTAATAGTGATATATAATAAATATTTGGTTGGTAAATAACGATTACGATTTTTGTTTTTTGAATTCGAACTTTTATTTTTTTCAATGAGTGCCATTTCATCATATTTATGTTAATGTCATTATAAGTAAATTTTTCGTCTGTATTTTAGAAACATCAATTTTGTGTTTTATTATTAATTTTGCTTCAAATTGGACTATTGAATTAAAGATGGAAAAGAAGCAAATAGTATTTTTTATACGAGTTCAAATCGAGTAGTAAATCATCAGAAACTAATCGTTATCTAAGGATTTTTCGGTGTGGGTATTGTTAAGGAACGTACGGTGCAATGGTGTTTCCAAAACTTTTCGTCCAAAATGCTTAAAGATGGAGAAAGTCGCGGGCGTTCTTCGTCAGTTCATAACGATCAATTGAAGGCGATAGTTGAATCAGAACCACGCACAACAATTCAAGAGTTTGTACAACAGTTAGGAGTTAGTCATCTATCAGTTTTAGACTACTTAAAACTGCTAAGAAAATCAAAAAGGAGAAAAATGTATATAAATTTGAAAGTCATAAATCTCAATATTTCTACCAACCAAATATAAACAGATAGGTTACAAAATCCGAAAAAAATATGTCAATATATTAGAAAGTAAACATTTTTTTAATCGTTTTTGTTCTATATGAAAGTAGGTTAACAATTATAAATGTAATTATTTCAAAGAAAAAAAATGCAAATTGGAATTGCAAAATTTGATTTAGAAGTAAATGTTAATTATAAAGAGTAATCCAAAATTACTTTTAATATAAAGATAATACATTAAAGAATATAAATAATATTGAAGTATCTTCCCCCAGATCACAAATTATATTGCAATGTGCTGGTTCAAGTCCAAACCATCAATGTGAAAATTGTTTAAAAGTTAAGAAAATAGACATTATTTAAATAAATAATAAACTAAATGACTTCTACAACAATGGTATGTTTCTTTGAAAATGGTGATCTAGGTTCATGTAAGCAAAATTAAATTTAATACAAAATTATTATTTATTAACGAAAACATGAAATGATACTAAAGTATAAAACAGATCCACTATTCGTGAACTAATATTTATTGAAAATACAGACAAAATAGTTTAGTTTAATAAATTGAAAAAAGAAATTACTGATCAGTTACACTTGGCGAATAATATCTATTTTTAACCGGACAACGACCGTAAGTTTACTATATATATTTATATATATATACGAGGTCAGACAATTAAGTAATGCGACCGATTTTTTTTCTCGGCTTGTGGTAACACTGGGAACCTGTAACTCCGCCACCGTAATAGTAGATCCCTACTCTCTCGATTGAGACCTTGACCACCCTCGTACGATCATTTCTTCGCCAGCTGTTTAGTGTTTTGTAACAACGCGCGAGTAGTGCATGTCACGAATGAACATCGCTCAAGATTGTCTCGAGCAGGTTGAAAGTGATCCTACTCTTCTCGATCGAGTTATTACTGGTGATGAAAGTTGGTTCTTTCAATATGACCCCGAAACTAAACGACAAAGCCAACAGTGGCTGTCCCCTGGAGCACCAAGGCCAAAGAAGGCGAGAATGAGCAAGTCCAAAGTGAAAACCATGTTGATTTGCTTCTTCGTCAGCAAAGGGGTGGTTCACAAAGAGTTCGTACCACCTGGACAAACCGTAAATCAAGTATTCTACCGCAATGTGTTCGAAAAATTACGAAAAAGGGTGCTCAGAGTGCGTCCAGAGATCGCGAAGACTTGGGTTCTACATCACGACAATGCTCCCTGTCACAGTGCGTTCAGTGTCTCTCAGTTTTTGGCGTCAAAACGCATCGCAACGTTACCACAACCGCCCTATTCACCGGACATGTCACCCTGCGACTTTTTCCTATTCCCCCATATGAAAAAATTCGTCAAAGGTCTGCATTTTGACTCCGTTGAAGATATCCAAGAATCTGTGACGAGGGTACTCGGAGAGGTCCCACAAGAAGTGTTCCAGAATTGTTACGAAAACTGAAAAACTCGCTGGAATAAGTGTATAGATGCGGGAGGGGACTACTTTGAAGGGGATCGCAGCGATGTACCTTAATTTTTAAATATACTCGATTTTTGAATTTTGTCGCATTACTTAATTGTCTGATCTCGTATATATATATATATATATATATATATATATAGTTGGTGAATGGGTATTATATACATAGTACTCAACATATTTTCAACACACCCTTCAGTTTTCTATTGCAAACCTCATAGAATCAGTTGGGAAGGAATAATAAAAGATGGTTAAGCAACAAAACATGTTTAAAACAAGTTCTTTTCGGTAAAAAAACATACAAAAATTGATGCATTAATGAAAACCTGATTAACGAATATTATTACATAAAAAAGTATATTAATTAGTGCTATAAATTAAATTATAAATTATTTCTTAAAGTATACTAATATATTTGTAAATATAAATAATTAATAAAATTATTTTTTTATAAACACCAAAATCAGTGTTTATATATATATATATATATATATAGACACACATATATATGTATGTATATATATATATATTAGTTATAAAGCAATGTAAGATTACTAATTTATCACAATAAATATTATAAATTATTTATTATAGTCATATTAACAGCTTTATCAACAGATATTAATTGCACCAGAACTTTTATCTAGTACTTGTGATAAATAAAACATTATTTACTATGAAAATATAGATGTACTATAAAAATGCATTAGTAAATAATATTGGATCACAAATAAAAAACTAGACATATTGTGAAATATAAAACGCAATCTCAAAAAAGTGAACACTACAATGATATAATCAAAAAATATTTATCTACTGTCTACTATTTATTTTATTAGACTATCTTCGCAAATAGTTTAATACTGACTTATTCATTTTGATATTATATAAAAATATGTTAGAATCTGAATCATACCTTTATTGATTTGAGATGTTTTTTAATTAGTTTTCTTTATCTTGTAGGTTATGTAATATGTTTTTTTATAATAATATAATCAACGAATAGAAAACTATTGAAAGACAGTAAATAATCAATAAATTCTTTTTTATTAATTTTGTTAAATGCACAAGACACGTACTCATTTTTTTAAATAATTTTTGAGTTTATTTTCTATACTACTGATATAATTTGAACAGTTTACCAAGACATTATTTATGTAAATTTTCATTAAATGTGTGATTTTTACAATTTCTAATAAATCAGATTCTTCTAACATAAATGTAGTTTATACATTATATATATATATATATATATATATATATATATATATATATATATGTATATATATATAGAGGCAGCTGCAAAATTTTGTACATGAGCTCATTATTTTTGAAGAAAAACATAACGAGTTTTGAGTATATGAATTGCCTGCTTCGAATTATTTTGTATAATCCTACTTATTCGCACCGATTTAATTCTTGTAAACGCTATACTATTAAATGAAATATTCAACTGTATTCGGATACTTTGTCAATGCCCTTAGAATTTGACTGGCAACACCAAGTGAAGCACGAATGCCATTCAGGCAGACCCGAAAATTGATCAACAACATATTGCCCGTTCGATCAAATAATACAGGCGAAAACTCTTAGTTTGTTATAATTATTTACTGGCTTTCAATAATTTTCTATTGGTTGATTATATTAATATAAAAAACATATTTTATTATCTACAAGATAAATGAAACTAATCAAAAAAAATATATTTCAAGATCAATAAATGATGTATGATTCAAACTCTAACATATTTTTATATAATATAAAAATGAATAATTCATTTTGATTACAAAATGATAAGATATTTCTTTAAACTTGTAAATTTAAATAAAATAATTATAGTATTTATTTTCTATAGACAAATAATTCTTAGTATATTTTATTAATTGCTATTGTATGCATTTTTCTCCGTATACTGTTTCATACATTTGTTTTTCTTAAAAAAAAGATTAGATATATAGTTCAACTTTCAATTAAAACATAAGGAAATTTGTATTTTTCGGGTTTATAAATTTAAATTAACAATGAATATAAGGCAGTTCTATATATAGGAAACATTATTAATAACCAGCAAACCTTTAATAGGCCATCAATTGAAATTAGATAACGATTTGACTTATTAATACGTGTGTATAATAATGCTCCACATCCCTTACTAGGGAGTGCTAAGATGTTAAGGAACACCAAATCAATTATTTACTGATACAATATTAATTGAATAGATACTACACTTGACTTACTTTCGTTTATTAGTATTATTAATCGAATACATATATACAAATACACATATGTACAGTTATGTATACTTATATAAACATAAATACATATGCAAGTGAAAATAATTAAAGATAAAGGAATATTTTTTCTAAACTATATCTTTATTTTCACACATATAAATTTCTTTTCATTACTAGGTTAAAATCAACATTAGTAAAAAATTAGATATCAACTAGTTTTGTTAATATGTCAATTTCATTACTTTTCAGTATAAAAACACTATTATTTCGTGGATGAATAATTTATTTGTTTTTTATTTTTGTAAGCAGAAATTCTCAATATTAAATTGAAAAACTTGGAATATACTTAATTACTACGTAATTAAGCATGAGATATTCGTAAAAAGTATTATTTAATTAATTACTTTATTTAAATTCCATTTCAAATAATCAAACACATGGAAGAAATTGTTTCCTGTTTTTTTTAAGAAAATGTTAAAAATATATGATAAAAATTTAACTTTTAAAATACATCGTCAATTTAACATATGAATATTGTATTTGAGAAAATTTTAAAAACTAATTCGTTTTTAATATTGAAAATTATAAAATCATAAGACTTTTTTATTAATAATGTAGACTGATATTATTATTTATATTATCAATAATTAATGAAATGAATTAGCAATATTAAACATACAATTGTATAAAATATTATATTTATTTTAACTGTAGTCAAAATTAAATTAATTAACACTAATCGGAAAAAAATATTACTTAGAAATATACAAGAACTGCAGGTATACGAAATAAAACACGCATAGAAAATACATAAAATTTAAACAGTTATACTAAAAAGAATGTAGAAGGGACGCTATATTTTCTCGAAATATATATATTATTAATTTGTAAAAATATTAATTAATTTCAAATAAATTTAAATTAAATAATGATCATAAATTACATTTGGTTGCTAGAAAAATAATTGCGGTATATAACCTTTAAATTTATATACATTTTTCTCAGTTAGCTGTTTTATGCGGTCCAGAATTGTTGAATGATTAATGCTTAAGTTTTGTGCAAGCTGTAGAATGATTGTGCGTGGTTCTGGTTCAACTAATTCCTTCAGTTGGTCGTTATGGACTGAAGAAGGACGCCCTCAACCTTCTTCATTTTCAAGGTTCTCGTCCGCAGAACGAATTTTTTGGAATAATTTCTTTACACCTATAGTTACGTTGATAGTTTTATCTTAGTAAATAAACAGGCAATTTCAATCTCGTTTTTTTATTATAATTATAATTGTATTAGGCTGTTAGAAAAATAATTTCAGTTTATGATCTTAAAATTTACATACATTCTTATCAGATAGAATTTTAAGTGATCCAGAACTGTTGGACAACTAATGTTAACTTTTCTGCAAACTTCCGAATTGTTGTGCGTGGTCCTGATTCAACTGATGCCTTCAATTGGTCGCTATGAACTGAAGAAGGCCAGCGACCTTCAAGGTTCTCGTACCCAGAACGAAATTTTTAGAATCACCAATGCACCGTTGGTTTCTTAACAATACCAACACCAAAAGTATTATTTAGCTTACCACCCGTTTTGAACTCATAAAAAAATTTCTCTTTTATGCTATTTTTCTATATTTAATTCAATAAACCAATTTCAAGTGAAATTAATAATAAAAACAAAGTGGATGTTACGAATACAGACCGATAATACACATTATAATGCTATTAATATAACACGATAAAATGACACTTTTATTGAAAAAAAATAAGGTTAGAATCCAGAAAACAAAAATCGTAATTATTTTCCTACCACTTAATATTAATTCATCTCAATTGATTCACCTAATAATTGATCTGTTGTACTTTGTACAACCAGAGCATAAAAGACTCACATTTTGATAATTTATTCGTATAATAATTATTTTTTAAATAAAAGATCTACGAAAATTATAAATGTCAAATTTTCTTTCATATTTGATGATAATAAATTAATAGTTATATAAAGAATATGAGTATAAAAATAATCTTGTATTTGTATGTGTGGTGGATAATATTCGTAAAATATGTTATTTGCCGGAAGTAACAAAAATATTATTTTTTTTTTGAATTAAATCGAAAATAATTGAAAATAAATTATCTTTCTGTGTGTAATAAATAATTCCATAGTAAAATTTCCATAAAACAATTTTTTTTATGTAGACTACTTCCTTGCAACTCCGCTCACCCCACTACACTCAGTAAGTAGCACATTAATCATTTCCGATGTTTCACGAATGGTCATATTCGTCTATTCCAATGAAACAGTATTCGGGCACGACCAGTTGTATGTTCGTCTCTCCAGATGTACCTCTGAGCAAGATATCAAGTTCAGTGTACAGAAGAACACAAATTAGTTACTAATATCATGTACACAAGTTTTAGAATAAGTTTATAATAATTTACAATAAGTTTTCATTTCAGTTTCGCTATTTTCACGGTTTCGTTTAAAATCAAAAAATAAATTTCATTACACAATATCTTTATTTCATTTTTCATTTCTTATTTAAGAATTATTAACACTTAACGTGAGGGATGGAATGGAGATGGATGGAGCTCCCCGGTGGTCGACGGGCATAACAATAGGGGGTAACCCCATCTGGTTATTAAAATCATCAAACTCTATAAAACAGTTATAATTTAAAGTAATCCCAATCAAAACACTGTGTATCAAGATTTAACTCTTACAAAACATTAATTAATTTGCCCCTCTTCCTGCATATTTGTACTCCGATATATATATATATATATGTCATTTAAAATTTATTAACACTTAACGTGAGCGAGCAAAACGAGAGAGGGCGGAGCCCTCCGAGACACAGCGAGCGTAGCAAGTAGGGGAAGAATCCCCTTGTTATTTAAAAATGACAAAACTGAAAAGAAATGCATAGAAACAAACTTTTCTTAGGTTAATTTATGAATCCATTATAATAAAAATATTAAATTTATTACAGTATTATAAAATTGTTGATCCTTAAAAATATTTCTGTACTAAGAAATCGTACTTAATTGATATAAAATTATGTTAAAATTAGTTTGGCAAAAACTAGGAAATAAATTTTTCAAATCAGATCTAAAGAATTATTCTAAAAAATTAAGTTAAACATTTTTCTAATACTGTTTCACTAATTACTGCTTCGTTCTAATTGTATTACTATCAATATTTATAAATCAATATAAGGCTATTAAATAATTGTACCTTTAGTTGTTATATATAGTATTTCCTCTATTAAATAACAAATAAAAAAAAACAGCATAAAAACATTAAAATGTTTAACTATTTGATTTTTTAATAGGAAAAATATTTATTTTGAAAGTGACTTTAACGAAAATACCAAAAATTATACCCTAAATTAATTCAATGTTATGATTCATTGAACAAATGGCGCAGAAAACTATATATTATCTCATAAAATATATTTGTATTTTTACAATTCCAAAAATATTCTAAGTGATTTGAATAAAAACAATAAACTTCTATTCACATTAATTAAAGAAAAAGCAAGTTTATATCAGAAAGTATTTGTATAAGAGGTAGCATTTGTAATGATTTTATTTTTAGTCCTTTTAACCCTTCCATACAAATTAAATATATGAATAATATATGAGAAAAGCCTTTCTCATATATCAAAATTTAATATTTATTAGTATTTTTCTATTTTTAGTCTCATAGCAATTCTTCTTCTTTTATATTGTATCTATTTATAAATAAATTGATAGTATTATACATTAAATAAAAAAAGAATCAATAAATTTCTTTTGTGAGAAAGTCTGTTATCTAAGAGATCGATTTGAAACGAAAGTATAATATATTTGAATATTAATTATTTTAAGAAATTATAACTTAAATAAAAATTTATATTTATAGATTGTTTTATTTAAATATGTTGTTTAATATTTATTACGAATATATACATACATATATATATATATATATATATATATAATCGTTATAAAAGTGTTTCATTATTTGCTATTTATGTAGAAAACCCTGTTAAAAATTATATGAAAATAAGTAACGAAAAAAGCATCGTCGAAGAAAAAGACAATTTCCTAATTTCTCGTGGGCATGTCAGAAAACATTGATTTTCTTTAAGCTGGCGCACAGTGGGGTGTTGTGCGCTTTGGACGCTTTTCTCTCTTTTTGCCTTACGCGTGAAAGCTCAGACGACGGCATGGGCTTTGCTGGACGTCTTCGGGGAGCGGCGGGAGCAATAACGAAGGATATCTCCTCTGTACCCTTACCCCGTAAAGGATTTCCGTATCTCGGACGCTTTCCATTTTCCTTCTCCTCTTCAGGTTATTTTATTGTCCCGTCGAAGAGTAAAGGTAGAGAGCTCTTGTAACTACACAACTGTTATATATACGGTGGTCCCGAAAAATTATAATCACGTAATCTAATGATTAAAAACTAGTTTTATACTTTTATATACATACATATATATATATATATATATATACACATTTTTATTTGTGTAATTTAATGAAGAATATTATACCAATGAAACTAATAATATTTGAAATAAATAAATGGCTCTTCTTGAACATTTATTGGTATTATTAGAATCCTATAAAAAACAAATCCAGAATACATGTGTATTATAATTTTTTACAATAGTATAAATACAACACTTGTGTTATATATCAATTGTGTATTCTAAAATTTAAAAGATTTATAAGTATTTTCAAATATTATGTACACATTATTTTAACTGAATTATGTGATTTTTTAAAAAAGAATTCCTTTTATTTACAGAAGAGATAATTTATGTATTTTTTGAATCCTGAAGAAAAAAAAAACAAGAAAAATCCAAAGAAATGTTATAGAAATCGTTCAGAAAAGCTACATAAATGTTCACGTAATAGTACTTTAAAATTTAATGTGAAATTACGTATCTCAAAGAAAAGTTACAAAAGTTAGAAAATCTAAAGTAAATCACAATCCTATTTTAAACCAAAAATGAGAAAAAGTTCTATCTGAAACAACAAAATTTCAACTGATAGGTTGTTCATTCAAACCAAAAAGAACAGTTCTTCAATGTGTATAAATTCTATAAAACAAGAAAGATAAGTACCAACATAAATATAAGAAGTGTATATGAAAAACATCATACAAATAAAAGAAAGAAATGTATTTTTAACTGTTCAGTTTGTTTATGATTGAGACCAAAATTTCAATTTCTTATAAATGTATTTATATTGTTTCATAAGAATTTTGTAATTAAATGAGAACGTGCAAACATTAGATTGCTAAAAATATAATTGCGGATTATGATCTTCAAATTCATATACATTTTTTAATTTAAGTGGTTTTAAATGATCCAGAACTATTGGATGACTAACGCTTAACTTTTGTGTAAGTTCTTTTATTGTTGTGCGTGATCCTGATTCAACTAACACTTTCAGTTGGTCTTTACGAACTTAAGAATAATGCCCGCAACCTTCTTCATCTGGAAGGTTCTCGTCTCCAGCACAATTTTTTTGAACCACCATTGCACCGTACGTTCCTTAACATTACCCACACCAAAAGCATCTTTTAGTTTATGAACAATTTCTGCTGCTTTACAACCTGTTTTGAACTCATACAAAATTTGCTCTTTTTTGCTTCTTTCCCATCGTTAATTCAAAAGCCCAATTTGAAGTAAAATTAATAATAATAATAATACCTAAGTCGATATTACCAAAATACAAACAGAAAAATGCCATTTAAAATGAGATTAACATCAATTCGATAAAATGACAATTTCATTGAAAAAAATTATAAATAAAATTCAGAAAACAATAACCGCAATTCTTTTCCTACCAATCTATTAAAACAATAACCAATAAAATCTTATTTAGAAATATGTACTCTGTTTCTAATATTTCGTAACTTGTTAACTATTAATTATTACTATCGCATTCAATGTTTTTATAATTTTTATAAAAAAAATATATTTAAAAATTTTTTTTTCAAAACAAAGCATTTTTAAAATGGGTTTCTTAAACAATGATTAATTTCAGTAATACACCACTTTCATAGTGAATAGTTTTATAAATAGTTAAGTTAAAATTCAAATGGTTAGTTACCGTAAGAAAATATGTATAATTCGAGCTTAATGTGTTTCAGTTTCAAAAATGATATCATTTCGTATAAAAAGTAATGATGTTAAATAATTGATAAGCTGAATGCTTCTACAAAAATATTGTTTAAATATGTGGATTTAAAAACAATATTATTTACGTTAGATTATTTTTTATAAAATAATTTTAAAACCTATATATACACATATTATATATATATATATATATATATATACACTTTATATATATATATATAAAGAGAGAAAGGGAATGGAAAGAGATATGTGACGTAAACGAATTCGAATTAGATGTGTTATAATTTTTTTATCTACTAGTGGATGGCACTTATAAAATTTCTTTGTAACTTTTTAAACGTTTTTATTGGTGTTAACGAATGAATTGTCACCTTAGGTATTTATGTTATAAATTATATTAGTAATAAAAACTTGTAATTTTTTTTAAAACGCTAGAGTTCCGAACAGTTATTTATTCTTAAATTCTAACATGAATGTTAAAAAAGAGCAATTAAATCTATCATGATAAATGATACGACAGTGAATGATAATGAAATTATATGTCTCATTCTTTATAACTACACTAAATGAAAGAGTTTTAATAATAAGTAATAATAACTAAAAGATCTTTAAATTATAAATCAAGAAATATTAATATTAACGTTCACCTACTTGATTTGGTTTCATTACGTTTTAAAATTTATATTTTAGCACTAATTGTAAACCTTAAATCTTAACATAACGATAAATAATTAGTAAAAATAATCGAAAATTTTGTCCAAGGATTTATTTTCTCTTTGTTTCGGGTTTTAAATATTTTAATTATTTATTAATAATTTTACATATTAATATTGTGATCAGTTACTATATTTAACAAAAATAATAAAACCATAATATCTCATGAATTAAGTATTAATTATTTATTAATTATTAAGAATTAATTAAATTGTACATTGGTTATAAATTACTAATATTTTATTAATTTTATACTACCTGTGATTGTTATTTAAAGAACTGTTATTATTGTGTAAAATCTACTACATAAAATTGTAGAACAAAAATAACTGCAAAGAAGTATTATTGTACTTTTATTTACAATTATGCGTGTCTTTATTTCTCAAAAACACCACCTTTTCAGGCGATATTGAATGAAGATTATATATATATAATTAGAATTATCCACAAAAAATTCGATGACGTCGACTTATTTGTTTATGACGTCGAGGTTTCTATGAAACCCAAATAAGTTTATCTCATATATAAAGTAACACGTTGTAATCTGTCTGCAGTAATGATTATTAAACATACTAACATATATATATATAACAACACCTAGCAATATATTTGCAAAAGATTATATAGATATAAATAACTTGTAAAAAATATGTTTATTATTTCTATCGATTACATGACATGTTTATAATTGACAAGTAGGCGAACGAAGCAAGCCTGGGGGTTGGTGAGCAAAACAAATAGGGGGCTAAACCCCCTAATATGTATATTTGTATGTATATATATATATATATATATATATATGTTTATATCCGCTATCATAAATATCAGCAGAACTACAATCGATATTAGGTGCTCAATTTTCAATATTTGTCAATTTTGAAATTCCCATTCGTTTTAAAAAAAGGTTTCTATTATTTATTAGCACAATTAAAAATCGTATGAAATAATTATTAATTATTTTTTTAAATAACTAATTAAAAATTATATTCGCTTATATATACATAAAAATTTATTAAAAAAATAATAATATAGAACTCAATTTACAGAAAAGTATTTATGAATTTAATCTTTCTTGTCTTAAGTTTGATAGATAAATATCAAATTTAATATATGTATTTTTTTTATTTGAACGAACATTTGATAATATTGGAAAGAAGACTTAAAATTCAAATCGGAAAAAATATAATTTTGTAATATCTTAAATAAAAACATGTTTTTAATTCAAAATAACGTTTTATGTAACAATTTTTATTAGAATTTAATGAGAAAAGTTTGAACTATAAAAACTATTGTATACCAAAAATAGATCTGAACAAAGCGAGAAATCCGCGGTATTTTTGTATATCACACCCTGTACACATAGTTCGCATTCTTGTTCCCGGCCACGAGAAGTGAGCGCACGCCAGAAGAAGACGTATGACTCCGGAGTTTTCACCATCTCTTTTCCACGTCGAAGACAGTGGCGAACGGATGATTTTCTGCGCTCATTTTGCTCGTTTTATTCCCGTGCAGCCCGCGCACCCTCGTTTCTCTGACAGCGACGCCGCCGCCAGGCACCCGCCTCCTGAACACTCAGTCCACGCGCAACCTCTACCCACGGCACGCCGACTACAGGGGACGGCGGGAACGACGTCGCGGAACAAACTTTGTCAACGTATGACACCATCAGATCTCCCAATCTCCCGGCATCCCGACCACCCAGCATGAGCGGAAAGGGCGGTAGCTCAACGTACGCTACGGTTACATATGATTTTTTGAAGACGTTTTCATTTGTATTATATTATTTCGTACGAAATATATACTTTCTTTTTATAAATGTTTGCTTGTTTTCTATACTTAATTGAAGATATATATATATATATATATATATATATATATATATATATATATATATATATATATATTCAAAATATGAAGAGATATATATTCGAAATATGTAAAGATACAAACAATAAATGAAAATAATCTTTATGAAAGAATTATATTTGTTAAGGAGTTGATTTCATATTAAATGTAATCATATTTTTCTAATATATATTTTAATCATTTTTTCCATTAATTAATAGAAATACTAAATGTATTCAATATTATAAAATGACTGTCCATATTTCATTCTTGTAATATTTATATTTTTTATGAAAAAGTGTTCTTTTTATATTATTTTCGTTATTCTATTTTAATTATTTTATTACATTCTCAGTTATTTATATTTTTTCATCTACCATGAGACAAGTCTCCGTGTATAATATTATTGTAGAATTAAAACTTATAATTAGAATTAGATAAAGTTCAATTGTTCCACTCTTAATTTAGGTATCAATGTCCTTCGTTATACAAATAAATGAGTATAAAATGAGATTTTTATGAATGTCTATATAATATAGAGAACTATTATTAGAATTCGATATTTCAAGACTTCATGACAATATAAATATGGTTTGAACTTAGATAAAATCACTTTCTCAATCTACTTTATCTTAGAAGAAAATATAAAATCATTTGATTAGTGCAAAGACATGAGCGTAATATTAAATTTATCTAGAGATATGCATATGATGAATTCTAAGTTAACCACATAATTATTAAATTTTGTAACGTCAATGATTAAGCAGTGAAATATAAAAGTAAGAGAAAAACTTATAGATAATTGAGAGTAATGGATCATATTGGAATATTATAGTAGTGTGTGGGACTCAAATAGAATTTATAATTACTGGATTAAAGTTATATAATTTATAGATTGAATTTATAGAATATTAAAAAGATCCTCATTTTGTTATAAATATCAGAATGGCAGAAAAATAATTTCGGTTTGTTACCTTCAAATTCATATAGATTTTTCTATTTTTTATTTTCATTACTGTTTTAATTAATCCAGAACTCTTGGATGACTAACGTTTATCAGCTCTCGTTATCAGCATGAAAATTTTGGAACCACCGTACGTTTCTTAACAGTACCAACACCAAAAGCATCGTTAATTTACGAGCAGTTTCTATTTTTTTACTACCTTTTTTAAAATCTTACAAAATAATTGCACTTATTTGCTTCTTTTCCATCTTTAATTCAATAATCCAATTGGAAGCAAAATTATAATAAAACCAATGTCGTTATTACCAAAATATAGACCGAAAAATGAACTTCAAAACGATATTGATACGAACATATTGAAATTACACTTTCAGTGAAAAAATTAAAGGAATTTAGAAAACAAAAACCACAATTATTTTCCTACCAACCTAATATAATAAGTTCAATAATAATATTATAAAAATGCAGAAAAACTTGAATTTTAGTAAAGTGCTTGTAAAAATATCTACATAAATATTATCATGTATGAGAGAAAATTTACTAAACAATATTTGCTTCTAATTACATCAATAATAACAAATGAAAATTCATTTATAATATATAGTTACATAATCATACCGAAATTATAATATATATATTTACAAAATATATAGGACAGAAGTTTATTTCTGTTTCAGATTGAAAAAAATAACCTATTAATAATTCATATTTATTTTTCAAAGTACTGATTTGAAAAACAAAGAAAAGCATCCAATTTATTGTTATATAATATGATACTCATATATTTCCCTGATCAGTTCAAACAATGGTCTATAGAATTATATTAGCTAGATGAAGTATCATTCAAAAATTTTCTATTGACGAACATATGAAAATAAGTGTCTTTTAATCTTTTAAAACAGTCAATTTGGTCACTTTCAAACAACAAAGATTTTAGTATGAAATAAAGAAGCTATTCACAGAAATTATAACTATTTTGTCACTACTCTCAGGTTGGGTGAAAATAATTGTGGTTTATGACTTTCAAATTCATAACATTTTTTAATTTAAGTGTTTTTATATGGTCCAGAACTGTTGGATGACATATCTAAATTTTGTGCAAGTTATCGAATTGTTGTAGGTGGTTCTGATTCAATTGACACCTTCAGTGGGTCGTTATAAATTGAAGAAAAACGCCCGCAATCTTCTTCATCTTTAAAGTTCTCGTCCCTTTCAAGAAATTTTTGGAACCACAATTAGATCATACTTTCCTTAATAGTACCCATACCAAAAGCATAGTTTAGTTGACGAACAGTTTATGCTTCATTATCACCCGTTTTGAACTCATACACAAATTACTTTATTTGTTTCTTTTCCATCTTTAATTTATTAGCTCAATTTGAAAATAAATTAATAATAAAACCAAAGTCGATGTTTCCAAAATACAGATCGAAAAATGTACTTTAAAATGATATTAACATGAACACGATGAAATGACACTTTCATTGAAAAAATTGAGATTAGAATTCAGTAAACAAAAACCGCAATTATTTTCCTACCAATCTAATAGAAAAAAAACAGTAATAAAAATGATATAATAATTTGGTAATTTCAATATTGTCTTATATTCAAATTCTTCTCAGAAATGCCTTAAGGGCCGTACTTGACGACTAAGTTGATGAAAGTCAAATAATTATCGACACAATTAAAATTCACTTTTATAATTGAATCATTATCTGAAATACCAGAAACATTTATTTATCAATATAATCAATAAGTGTACTCTGTTTAGTTTTATACAAATCATCCAAAACCGTCATACGAGCTCAAAGTTTGAAAGAGGGGTGACAGAGTGAGTTTTGCACATGCGCATTGTGTGTGAGCACGTATAACTTCACTTAGATACTTCAATCTAGCAGGAATGTACGATATAGGTGAGAGCAGAAATAAATTCTAATATATATTTTAGTAAGAGTAAGTATGGAGACCACTTAGGACAAAGCTGTATAAAAGCACAATGTTAGTTTAAACCAACGTGGTGTTATTGAATTTATTACAATTAAAAACGTATCACACAATGATTACCTATAATCATTTATCGACGACTAAAAATTTTAAGAGGTTCATTGAGTGAAAATATTTAATGTGAATCGCTGAATAAAAATGTTTAAAACATTTTTTGCAGAGGTCGATTTAGAAGACAATTCAGATAGATATGTCATAGCAAATTATCAAATTTATCTGTGGATTTTTGTGCAGATTTTTTAATCAAAAAATAATGCTGAATAACTCGGAATACTACTGGTATGAAACAAATTGTTTTTTTAAGAAAATATTTGATTACATCATACAAAATTTAGACTACAAAATATTTATGCTCATTAGGTGTTGCAAATATCGGCTTCATAAATTAAAATCGGCCAGTTCGAAATTTGTGAGAAACTATGTAACCCAGATCTGGCATCATGTGACTTTCATTTATTCTTAGTGCCAAAACATGTTAAAGAAAAATATCTTTATTTAATGATCACGTGAAAACTACTATGAAGGTTTGAATAAAAGAAAAAACACAAAATGCCTAAGCTGATGAACTGGAAAAACTTCTTATACGGTGATAGAAATGTATAAAGGTGACGATTATATTAATAACTTAATACACCATTTGAACTATTATACTTGAAGATTTCTTTACTTTGTTTCATACTGAAATTTCAATTTATGATAGAATTTCAAAGTTTTATAAAGACTTTTCAGTTGATTTCCATATCTAAAACTGAATGCAATCTAGATAAAAGTCTCTCAAACCTATAAAAATAAATAATGAGAAATGTTCATCCATTTTACGACTTAGAACTAGATTTTAAACTTTTAAATAATTCTAAAATTATACACAGACTTCGATTACTTTATTTATTGGTATTCGTAAACGATTAAAATATCTCCATAAAAATCGTCTAAAAATATAATGTATGTTTCTATACATTTCAAAGATTTGAGCATAAAAACCCAATACATTTGTTCGTAAACTTAACTGAATGCTGAATGTTTTAAACAACAGCGAAAAAGGAAAAATATTAGGTTGCTAGAAAAATAATTGCAGTTTATGACCTTCAAATACATAGAGGTTTTTAAATGTAAGTAGTTTAAAGTGATGCAGAACTGTTGGATGACTAACGCCTAACTTTTGTGAAACCTCTCGAACTGTTGTGCTGAGTTCTTATTCAACTAACGTCTTCAGTTGGTCGTTGGGAATTGACGAAGGACAACCACGATCTTCTTCACTCCAATTCTTTCGTCCCCAGCACAAAATTTTTGATACCACCATTGCAACGTACCTTTTTTAACAGTACCCACACCAAAAGTACCGTTTAATTTACGAACAGTTTCTATGGTTTACTAGCAGTTTTGAACTCATACAAAAAAATTGCACTTATTTGCTTCTTTTCCATCTTTAATTCAATAGTTCAATTTGAAGCAAAATTAATAATAAAACCAAAATCGATATTACCAAAATATAGAATATGCAAATGATATTAGAAAAATGCACTTTAAAATGATATTAATATGAACAAAATGAAATGACACTTTCATTAAAAAAATTAAAGGTCGAGTTAAGAAAACAAGAACCTCAATTATTTTCCATCCAAATTACTATTTAACTATCATAATCAACTGAAAATAATTTAATTAATTTCTTTTAGAATACTTTCATGAAAGTATAAAAATGTAAACTAATGAATCGTAAACTTACTGCCGATGCATTAGTTATTTCTTTAGCATCCACACACACACACACTTATATATATATATATATATATATACACATACATGCAAACATACATTTATATATACATACATAAGGACCAAGATAAAGAAGAAAAAATTCTAATTAATGCAGATAATAATTTATTATTACTGATAACTTTAAAAGCACTTGATTTTGAAATGATAAAATCGATTGTTATATTTTCACAACTTACAATGCATATTTCAATTCAGTTTTAATTCAGACGTACTGCCAGTAGTGTAATTTAAATGAAAGGTAATTACTTATCGATTATATTAGTCATTTTAATTAGTAATTAATATTTTTTTAATTTTTTTTTCAATCTTCAGAAATCAATATTAAATTTTTAAAAATATAATCTATTAATTCGTGAATATAAATCTGAACATTTATTTTTTTACATATGTTTTAGTTTAAATAATATATGAAAAGAAAATTAATCTGCAAGTAAAGCTTATATTTACTTTTGTATGTTATGTTATTTTTTATAATAGTAATTCACATTATTTAATAAAAAAAAACAGTTCAGCATTTGTAGAATTTTATATATATATATATATATATATATATATATATATATATATATTAATATGTGTATGTAGTATAAAAAAACATTTACAATATTTTTTTGTATAGAGACAATTTCTAGAAATATTTTGATTTGTCTGTATTTTTTTATATTTAGAACAAAATTGTTTATAATTTTTATAATATGCATACATTACATAAATAATGTGTGTTTGTATATATATATATATATATAATAGGTTGGTAGAAAAATAATTGCGGTTTTTGTTTCGTGAATTATAACCAATTTTTTTCAATGACAATATCATTTCATCGTGTTCATGTTAATATCACTTTAAAGTGCATTTTTCGGTCTATATTTAAGTAACAGCGACTTTATTCTTTATTTTGTGTCAAACTGGGCAATTGAATTAAGGGCATATATACCTTTTGGGGTATATATACCTTTGTAAAATAACATTTTATTGCAAAACTAAAATATATATTTTAAAGGACACACACTTCATATTATTTTAATATTTTTTCAAGCTTTTAATATTTTTTGCGCCACATGCTAGTAGTAGCCTATTATTTAGGCGACGTAACCGATGTAGAGTTCCGCGGTACCAGATGAATTTCCGGGAGATGTTATCTCAATCAAAATTTTTTAATTGAAAATTAAAGTAGATAGACTAATCTAATTAAGTATGTAGACTTCTACTTAAATAGTTAGTTTTCCGTTAATGGCAGCTGTTCGAAGAAAACCATGAAATTTCGTCTCTGAAATGGACAGCTATTTTGTTAATAACAAATCGAATTTTACAAATATCGAAAGAATTGTACGTAAAAACTTGATAATGATCTAGAAAATTTTACACAAAATTTGATACAAATCGGTCAAGTACTTGCTTAGACATTTCCGGCACTGATTTGGAAAACTTAGTTTTGAGCAAAACGGGTTTAAAGTTTCAAATAGACTTTAAAGCCAGATGTCAATTAATTTTTTTATTGAATTAATGTTTTTCTATTAATATACACGCTATCATCGATGCGTGGACTGAAAAATTTACCCTCCGTCCGAATGAAGACTTCTTCTTCCTCCTTTTTTCGGGTTTTGCGCTCTTCCCTGCACGCTGGACGAAACTCGACCTCCTAAAATATTTTTTCTCGGCCCACTGATATGTAAACCTTTCACAATCGATTTGCATCATTTTTAAAAGTGATACATCATTTTGAATCAATCGATTTGTATCATTTTTAACATTGATCCCTCGTTGAAGACATAAGCTGCGATATTGTGGCTATTTCGACTACGGGAAGACCGCTGTATAATTCCTTCAGTTCTATTTTCCATGTCAAATGGTTTTAAACTTTCATTGTTATTTTGTGCAAATTCTCCCACATAACCCTCCAGTAGACTCTCCAAACTCAGATCTTTGTAAATGGGTTTTATTGCTTCAAGAATATTCCGTGAAGTGTTGGTAGTCATGTTCATACATAGAGTGCTAGACTCAACGCGACAGGGCGCCCGACCAGTACATTTTTGACAGTAGCTCTGGTAATTTAATGAATTCCGTAATAAAATTTTATGAAAATCTTTTTGAGGCATAATACTAACTAAATATATAATTGTTGAAAAATCGATTTTTTCACCCCTCAAAAGATATATATGCCCTTAAAGATAAAAAAAGCAAACAAAAGCAATTTTTTCAAAATAATTTCAAAAGGGTTGGTAAACTAGTAGACACTGCTCGTAAATTAAACGTTATTTTTGATGTGAATACTGTCAAGGAACATACAGTGCAATGGTGGTTTCAAAAAAAATGTGCTTGGAACGAAATCCTTGAAGATGAAGGAGATCACGGACGTACTTCTTCAGTTCATGATGACCAGCGGAAGACGTTAATTTAATCAGAACCACGCACAACAATTCGAGATCTTGCACAAAAGTTAGGCGTTAATCATCCAATAATTCTAGACCAATTAAAACACCTAGCTGAGAAAAATGTATGATTTTAAAGGTCATAAACCGCAATTTTTTTCTACCAACCTACTATATAAATTAAATTATAAATTTGTTTACAAAATAACCATGTGTATGGTCAACGTTGAATTTTTTATTATCTTTAATATCATTTAAAACGATTTCTTATAACAATATATGATATAATATGTGATTACTTTTCAAAATTTTAAGCAGACATAAAATTGACTGAATATTCTTTATTAAAAGATTTACTTATTAATAGATTTGTTAAAATCAAAATTAATATTGCTGATTTTCGGAACTGTACTATCTATAAATTTGTATTATAACCAAAAAAGCATAAGAACTATTTATTTTTTAACTGTCTCCAATTCATTAAAACTTAGAAATATAAATATTAAAATAATATGTTTAAAACAAGAGACTTTTAAATTGTAGTATTGAAAACTTGTTGTGTTATTCAATTTGACCACAGAAGGTGATCAATTTAAAGAATAAATTGAAAGAATTTACATTTTTATGTATGATAACCTAAATATATAAACTTCTTAAATTATTGAAATATTTTTTATTTATAAAGAAAATTAAATATTTACTTTTTTCAGTAATATACTCATCGTGATTCCAGTTTCAATCATTACGATAAATATGATACGTATGGAAAAATATTTCATTGCAACATGTACTATCAGTGTAGTGGTTTTATTATGGCTATATTTTCATCAACAAGTAGTATATCAAAAGATCTACATTATTGACGCGAATGGAAATTACAAGCTTCATCAAATAAATGCTACACTTTCCGAAGAAAGAAAGAACATTTTTTTTCTACAAACATCTCAAGTATTTGATACTGTTTGTACAGTTAATCTTACTGAACGTGCAGCTTGTTCAATTGAATCCGCCGCTATTGCAAATCCTAATTCCAATATCTACGTATTTTTTATAAGCATTAACACTGATATTTATCTTAAAAATGATAAAAATACGAAAATTTTACTAAATTATGATAATATTTATTTCAATCATATGAATATTTATTCATATTTTCAAAATACTCCTTTCGAAAACTGGACGAAAATAAATGATTTGAAAACGTCACCTCATGTGATTGCTCATAGTAGTGACATTTTAAGACTTATTACCTTGTATAAATACGGTGGAACATATTTAGATACAGACGTAGTATCAATGAAAACAATGGAAAATATTCCAGCAAACTTTGCTGGAGCAGAATCTTTAGGAGTCGTAGCAAATGGAATTATGAACTTTGAAAGGCGTGGCCCTGGACATAAAATAGTAGAAAAAATTATTTTACATATCAAAAACAATTATGATAAAACTAAATGGGCAGAAAACGGACCATTCGCTATTACAAGAATAGTAAAAGAGGTGTGCAATTCAACAAATTTACCAGATATCATAAACAAGCCATGTCCAAAATTTAGAGTCTATTCGCCTGACGTATTCTATGCTTTACATCATTCTAAATATAATTACTTTTTTGAAGAAAAATTTTATGATACAGGTCTAGAAACTGTAAATAAATCAATCAGCATTCACTTATGGAATAAACTGACTGCTAATATAAAAATAAAAGTTAAGGCGAAAACAGTATACGGACATATTGCTCAGCAATTTTGTCCGAAAATTTTTTCAAGTTGTGATACATACTTCTAGTCACTTCATTTTAAAGTAGTTACAACTGCAATAATGTTCTCTTTATTATATTCATTAACTATTTTATATCTGTTGATCTTAGTTAACGTTCTGAGGTTTTATATCTTCTAATATATAAACTTTGGGAGTCTTCATTCGACAAATTCATATATTTAATAAAAATTACCAATCAATGCTACTTACTTATAATCTTAAAAATTTATTTTATTATACACTTGCATATAAATTGTTCATTTTCTAACTTCTACTCAAGCATATAGTATATTTATGACAACTGATTATATCGTTTTTCTTATTTTTTTTAAAAAAAGTAAATGACCATAAATATACAATTTTTAAACTTTTTATAAAAAAAATAAATTTTAAATAGAAAATATTCTAAATCCTCGAAATTGAAAAAATTATAAACTATTCAATTATTTCACTTGAAAAACAAACTTAAAACTATTCTCTAAAAAGTGTATCAAATTTGTTGACGTATGATATAACTGAATCCATTATTTCTGTCAATTTATGCATATTTAAAAAAGAAATTCATGACGATATGTGTAAAAAAATAATTTAAACTATCTGAATATTATTTAGAGTTCAATCCCTACTCGTAAAAAATAAACAAATAACATTTCAAAATAAGTACAAAGGTGCCTAATATATTTTTTACTGATACAAATTTAAAAAGTGAAACAACAAATACATGTTTTTTTTGTATATGTAGCAAGAGAGATTATTTTATTTTATTTTTTTGTGTTTATTCGTTAATAAAAGATATTCATTTTTATATTAATACAAAAGTAATAATATTGTTTATTGTAACTCAAAATTAAGAAAAAAATGTTTCCTTTCAATAATATTTAATTTTCCTTAACTTATGTAATTTCAAAAGTGCATATCAAAATTGACTGTTCTTTTTATTTTAAACTAATTATAGAGCAATCACTTTCCAATCATTAACAAAATATGTATAGTGGGAATATTTGATTTTGATGTCAATAAATTATTATTCTAAATTGTTTATACATTGAACTTGAAATATTCCTTTATCATCAATAATAGTTGATTTTTTTAATTGTTTTTATTAAACAAACAGTGAAACGTAGCTAATATACAGATTCATCACAAATTTCTTCAGTAAATTCATATAATATCAAAAGAATGATTTTTGAAACAGATCCAAATTTCTAAATCTGTTATTCAGTAAAATTTAATATTTCTGCTAGATATTTTCTAAAAATTTCCTTCGTTCTTATTAACTGTCATATTTCTAATTTTTTTATACATACTTCATTTCACAGTTTAAAAACAGTTTAATAAAAAACTAACTTTAAAAAACAATCAATAAGGAAACATATATTTTTCTGTTATTATAATTATTATTACACATTTTTCAAAATATAAAAAAAACTAATTAGATGCAAACATAATTTTGGATGGCAGTATTATTTAAATATCAAAAAAAAATTAATTGCAAACTTCGAAATTAATGTGAATACTATTTAATTCATGACTTAACTGGTTAAAAATTAGTGCTTAAATAGTATTATTATTCATGTATTAAACTAAGAATTTTAATTTATATTACACTGTGTGTAATTTTAAGTGTAAGATTTATTTTTAATTAGTGAAGTGAATGTACAATAATATTTATTAATTAGTTTTAAGTTTAAAAATATTTACATATTTATATTCTTTGTAAAAAGATATTTATTATTTTCCTCTTATTTATTTATTTCAATAAATTTAATTTGTATGATTTTTTATTTGTATAATATATATATATATATATATATATATATACATTTGTAAGAATTGTAACTAGTTTTTATTACCTTTTAAAATATCTTACGTCTTTTTATATAAATTTAAATAAGTATTAAAAAATATTTATATATTATATTTTTTGTATTTTTATCGTACAACTTAAAATCTAATTAAAAATTTAAGAATCTTAATTCAGTAATTTCTTTTCTATTATTTATGAATTTGACTTATTTAATCTATTTTGTTTTGTAAAATTCAATAGAATTATCTTCAAGATTTCAATTGATTTGATTCTTATTAGTAAATACTTACAAATTCTTGAGAATGAGAAAAATACAACATATATACTACATGAGATATTAGTTTAAATTATGGACCAAAAATTATTTATCAACAACTTCTATTTAATTGCTATTCAAAGTATATCTAGAACGTTTTATTTTGAACAATAAATAAACAGTATTATACTCACGTTTTCAAATTTTGTATTTTACAGTATCATTACTCAACATATTATTCCATTTTAATCTAGTGTAGTTTTATATTTATATATCACTATATTCAGTTAATAATTTAGAGAACTGTATTCGAAACAAACTACAATTGTCAAGAATCTTGCAAAGAGGTCAGACTGGTTTCAAATATAAGTAAACAAAACATTAACATTAATAGTTACAACACTATGAGATAAATAATTATTGAGAAAAATAAATATATCCCTTTGTTAGCACCGATCTATGAAGAAATTGAGGTACAAGATGAATTATTAGAAAGAACATTTTTCAAAACTAACCTACTCTAATATAATTTAACTTGAACTTATCCGACATGATCTGAATTGATTTGAATTAGCCTCATTATACTAAAGAAAATTATTTTATTTATATCTAATTAGATCAGTTCAAATTAAGTTAAGTCAACTCAGGTTAGGTCATCTCAACATCAAGTTAGATTAAGACAGGTCAGTTTCGAAGAAAATATTTCAAAAATTATCATTTCAGTGAGCTTAAGACCGGAAACTTTTTTTCCATTATCTATCTGTAAATACTAGGTGTGTAATTAACTTTCATTTAAATTATTTTAATATTTTAAAAATAATACGATTTTTTAAATCAATAGAAATAATTAAAACTAAATTTTGTAGTTTAAGCATTGAAAAGAGTTCAAGTTGATTTCCTTCATTAATCTTCATGAGACTATTACTGACTGGCTTGACCAATTTTAATCAAATCCGTAAAAAAATAATTAAATTTTTCATTTAAAAATTATAAAAAAAAGAAAATCGACAGAAGTTCATTCAATCACCTGTATTTTATGAAGAAATATAAAAGTAATATCCAGTGATAAGTATATCTAAAAAAAGTTTGTAATAAATGTATTTTTAGACAGATACATCAAATTTATATTATTTTCTTTTAAAACGCCCAAAAAATAGTCGAACCCCGCATATTATTAATACTAAATATCAACTTCTTTTCAGTTATTCCTGATTTATAACTTTCAAACTGGTCTTCATACCTTCTCATAAAACTTTATTACCTAATTTTGTGCAGGTTTAAATTCATATAGCTTATCTAAATTCAAATAACTTGACTTTTTAGCAATGATGTTTTCTATACATTGGTGATCTGAGGATGATGGCATTATCATCAAAATGCACATAAGCAAGATTCAAAAATGAGCAATAATAATTTATTGGATATTTTTACCCGAAAAAAAGTGTGGTTTTGAGGTGAAAAAACAATATATATATATATATATATATATATATATATATATATATATATATATATATATCGGTTTATAACGTCTTCCGTCGTCTTCCGATTTCCAGTCTCCATTTTTCTCTGTCCATCCATAGGTCCTCTCCTATTTCTCTTTCCCTTAGTTCTTTATCAATTCCCTCTCTCCAACTTTTCCTGGGTATCCCTCTTCCCCTTCTTCCTTGTGGTGTCCATTCCCATACTTGTTTTGGGAGTCTTTCATCCGGCATTCTTTGTACATGGCCAAACCATCTTAGTTGGTTGGCCTTAATATCCTCAACTAGGTTATGTGTTACTCCCATAATTTCTCGGATTCTGTCGTTGCGTATCCTTTCCATTCTTGATGTGGCTGCTGCTCTTCTCCAGAAATCCATTTCTGTTGCTATTAATTTCTTTTCCGTTCTGTCTTTGAGTGGCCATATTTCGCTACTATATGTGATAATGCTTTTTACTATGGTGTTGTATATTCGATGTTTGGTTTTGTTTGATATAGTTTTATCCCATAATATCCTGTTTAACATAGCTATTGCTTTTCTACCTTGTATATTTCTGTCTTTTATAGTTTCCTCTAGTGTTCCATCCTTGGTTATCTGCGCTCCTAGGTATTTATATTTCTTTGTTTCTGTTATGCGTCTTCCATCTTCCAGTATGAGGTCTTGTTGTTGCCCCCCTATGCACATGTACGCTGTTTTCTGTATATTTACTTTCATTCCCCATTTATCATATTCTTCTATTAGCTTCCTGGTCATATATTCTATATCATGTTGATCCTGTGCCATGACTATTTGGTCGTCTGCGAAGCATAGTGTATAGATAGTGCTACCGGTCAAGGGTATGCCCATATTTTTGCATTTCTTTTTCCATTGCTTTAGTGCTTGCTCTAAATAAATCTTAAACAAGGTCGTGGATAGACAGCATCCCTGTTTAAGTCCTTTAGTTATTCTGAACCCCTTGGATAATCTTTGTCCCATCTTTATTTTAGCTGTTGCTTGTTGGTATAGGCGTTTTATGGCTTTTATTATGTTTACACTTATGTTTGTTGTTTCTAATGCTTCCCAGAGCTTATTTTGTGGGACGTTATCGTAGGCTTTTTTCAAGTCTATAAACACCAGGTGTGTCTCTTGGTTGAACGCACTTTTCTTTTCCATTATTTGGGCTACCGAGTATAGGTGGTCTATTGTTGATCTTCCTACCCGGAAGCCTGCCTGCTCCTCTGCTTCCTTGTCACTGAATTCTGCTTCGATTTTCTTTGTCAAGACCTTGCCATATACTTTATATAAGGTGTTCGTTACTGCTATCCCTCTGTAATTATCACAGTTTAATTTGTCTCCTTTTTTGTGTATAGTGGAGATAAGGGCGGTGTTCCATTCTTCTGGTGTTGGTTCTCCATTCAAGCACTTCTCAAATAGTGTCGTTATTTCTTGGTATAGTTTTGGCGTTCCACATTTTATGAGTTCTGCTGGTATGTTTCCCGGTCCTGGCGCCTTTCCATTCATTAGTGATTTACAAGCACGTTTTACTTCCGTTATTGTTATTCTAATTGGAGATGCTGTTGTTCTTATTTTCCCTTCTTCCGTATTCTCTTCGAAATTTATTCTATCTTCTGTTAGTAATTGTTTAAAGTAGTCTTCCCATTTATCTAAAGTGATTGCGGTTATTAGATCTTTTGTTTTATTTTGTCTCAGTGATTTCAGTATTTTCCAGCTTTCACTGCTCTTTCGTCCACCAATATATGTATTTATTTTTCCGCATCTTCTCTCCCATGCTTCGTTCTTCTTCTGGGTAATTTTCTTTCTGACCTTTGCTTGTGCTTGCTTATACACTATTTTAAATTCGTCTGTCGTATTGGTTAAGTATGCTTGGTACTTTTCTCTCTTGTCTCTTATATCCTCTTCTATGTCTTCGTCCCACCAGTATGGTGCCCTTCTTTGTCGGTTTTCCTTGTAGCCTAATGCTTCTTTAGCCGCTGCATGAATGCACGATTTTATAAGTAGGTAATGGTCTTCAGTGTTTTTAGGTTGGATAGTTTGTATTTTTTTGTCTAATCTATCCTTGTATAGGTTTTGGGTACTCTCATTATCCAAGCTGTCTAGGTTATACTTTTCCTCGTTTATTTTTCTGCTTTCTTCCCTATTTGTGCTGTCATCTTTTTCGTACTCGTACTTCCTCGGGAATACTATATTTGTTCTTAGCAAGTAGTGGTCGCTGCCGCATGTCGCACCTCTGTACACCCTTACATCTTGCACGATTAGTTTCGTTTTTTGTTGAGTAATAGCGTAGTGTATTATAGATTTTAGGTTCCTCGTTGTTTGTGTCCAGGTGTATTTATGTATGTTGTGGTGGGGGTAGAATCCATTTTGTATTTTGAGGCTGTTTTGTTCGCATATTGTAATTAGTCTGCTTCCGTTGTCGTTGATTGTCTCTTCCCCGTGTTGTCCTACTACTTTATCTTGCTGTTTTTTCCCCGTTCTGGCGTTCATATCTCAAAGTATTATTATTTCCCGCGTGCTTCCTATTTTTACTATTTCTCGGTTTAGTTGTTCATAGTACTTGTCTTTTTTTTCGACTGTTGTATCATCGTTTATAGAGTATATACCTAGTATTGTCAGCTTGTGTCCATGTAAGGTTAGGTTCATCTTGATCGTTCGCTCGTTAATTGCTTCCCATGTGGTTATAAATCTTCTGAGTCCTTTCCGGATGAGGATCGATACTCCTTGTTGGGCCCTCTTATCTTTTTCCACTCCGCTGTAAAAGTGGTCATATTCCCCGAGGTTTTCTGATCCCTGTCCTTTTCTCTTTGTTTCTGTTAGCACTGTTATGTCTACTTTCTGTTCTACTAGTTCTGAGAGTATTTCGTTTATTTTTGATGAGAGTCCTTGTATGTTCCATGTTTCGAAAATCATTTTCCTATTTCGTTGCTTACGTCGTCTAGTTGCTCCTATTCCATTCCGAGGCTGTTGACTGGTTCTTTTAACAGTGTATTTTTTTCCGAGTATCGAGGAGTTAGCCCGATGCCTCAACCCCCTCCCAGGAGGACCAGGATTTCTTATTCGGAGTATCTCTCCTAGATCGGTTGCTTTCTCTGTAGCTACGAGCCCGATCTGCCCGTCCTGTTTGGTCCGCGGGTGGTATTTTATTTCCCACCTACCCGCCGGCTCAGCCGGTGTGGGCTTTCCCCTATCCGCCACCTGGAGACGCGCCCTCTAGGGGTTACAGGCTCCCCCGGGGGGAAAAAAAACAATTTATTTGTAAAATTCAAATTATCCACATATCGTAACTGTATTGTGAACATAACTATTTTGATGTTTACAATTTATTCTGTTTATATAGGAAAATCCGATAAGAACATGACACATATTTGAATCATGTTCTTTGGTAGCAAAAACAACCACATAAGAGTAGATTAGATTAATCAGTTCATCCTCAACGATGTATAATGAATTGAATTATTTTTATCAGCTGTAAGCCTTAAAGGAGAAGTATATTAAACGAAATGGAAAATATTTTCCTTTTTAATTTAGAATATGCATTAAATTTAAACATTTAAAGTTAAATCAATTTCTTTAATAAAACTTTATTTTACGTTTTTAATTTATTTTTCTCTGCATTCAATACAGATAACTTTATTTCTACGCAGGAAACAATTCAGGTTGAACTACGTGCATATATATAATTATATATCTGTATATAAAATAAAAATTTATCGAATAAAACAAAAAGGTGCCATGCAGTTATAAGAAAGGTATTTTTTTTATTAATATAACGTATATATAGTAAACAAAAAAGTACTCTATTAAATTATTATCATTTGTGTATCAAAAAAATATTTCAAAATTCAATTGAATTTTATATATATATATATATTCAGTGATGTCTAATACTATATCGTACAAAAGCAAATTTTGTTTTACTATACACGAATTTGCGTGTAAACAGACCAAACAAAGCAAAAGTTTGTTCTTGTTTTTGCTGGATACAAATCACGAGCAGAATCTAAGAGGAAATTACAAAAGCGTAGCTGTACTCCACGTCCTTTTCTAATCTCATTATGCTAAAGTTTCATCTACTGAATCTTTCCCTTTCTCGAATAATTCATCATTATGTTCTGTAATTTTGACAAACCTCTCTCTAGTAGAATATTTAATGTTGAAATACATTTATAACCTTATTAAAATGTGAACAGTATTAAATGAAAGTGAAATATATTTTTCTCAAATAGTGATGAAACAATATTTGAACTATTTTCAATGTAGAACATTATTCATTTATTATTTAAAATTAATGAGTTTGAAAAATTGTATCAATAAAAATATTGTTTAAATGAAATTCAATAGAATCAACAATCTGTCTCTTTCTCCCACCCTCTCTTTTTTCACCGTCAGTCCTTCTCACTATCCATAATATATATATATAAACATATATATATATATATATATATATATATATATATATATATATAAACATATATATATATATATATATATATAAATAAACATATATATACAAACATATATATATACAAACATATATATATATATATATATACACACATATATACACACACACATATATATATATATATATATATATATATATATATATATATATATGCTTGCATGTATGTATATACATACGCTTAGTCACAGTCAAAAGAACTTGAGGATAACTTAATATTTTTAAAAAACGAAAAAAAATTAAATACTTAGAAATAAATGTAAAATATGACGCATTGTTTTAAACTTATTAACAAAAACAAAATATATATGTATTAGGTTGGTATAAAAATTATTGCGGTTTAGGACCTTATAAATCATATACATTTTTCTTAGCTAATTAACTTTATTAATCGAAATAGTTACTATTAGAATTGTTACATTTTTGCCATATAATTACATGTTTATTTATTCCGGTGGTGTATAATTTCGGAGTGTTGCAGTTGATAAAATCTCGAAATGCACTTTTTGAAGTAGCTTGATTGTTAAAGACCTTATTCTGTAAGAGGTTATCGCAATGCTTAAACAAGTGATGATCTGTTGGCGAGTTGTCTGATAAGTGTGGTGTTGTTGCTCAATGTTTCCTAGCCTAATTCATTCAACTTTTGCAGAGTTAATCGCACGATTTGTAGTCATGCATTGTCGTGCACAATGATTAAACCTTTTCGATTGACCAGTGTAGTGACCAAACATCGAAATTCTTGATGTTTTTTGTCGATTATAATGGTTCTGCCAGTGTAATTTGGCTTCGCGAAATGCTTTTCTGTTTCATTTTTGTCTAATCATTGTACAGGCCACTCACTGTTGTCGTGGAAGTATTCAATTTTCTTGGCACGTTATAATACGATCGAGAAGTGGATCGTTCCTTTACGTAAAAGAAGCGCAAAACAAACTTTTTAACGGCGATTTTTTGGTTTTCAATCAGCAACTTTATGGCCTGTTTTGTACTTATACAAAATTGCTATTTGCTTCTTTTCCATTGTTAATTCAATAGTTTAATTTGAATCAAAATAAGTAATAAAACCATAGTCAATGTTATCAAAATGCAAACCGAAAAATGCGTTTTAAAATGATATTAACATGAATTCGATGAAATGACACTTTCATTGAAAAAATTAAGGTTAGAATTAAAAAAAAATGTAAATTAGTATAATAATTATTTCCGTACCAATCTAATATTTTACATGAAAGTAAGAAAATTTTGCAGAGCAATACTAGAAACAAAGTAATAATTCAACAAAGTTAATAATGTATATTATCAGAAAAATATTAAAGACATTAAAAATAAATCAAACTAAATATATTATACACTTTCGACATTTATAAAATAATACTTATAAAGATAATAATATAATAAAGACAATAAATTAAATGAATGAATTATTACATAAAATGGGTACGTTTAATGCTCTGTTTAAATTACACTCTCCGATCTCCTTTTAATACAAAACTAAATTAATTCAATTCCATTAAGAGTGAAAAACTCCTATTGATATCACCAGAATGTAATAGACACCTCGATACTGGTCGTAAAAGACCTCGGAAACAATAAGAATAATTAAAATAAATGAAGATAATATATTTGCAGAAATCAATCGACGTAATATTCATTCATTTTTAATTTTATTTTTTTTCATATTGATTCTTTAATAAAAATGAACAAAATTCAACTTTAATGAAGAACATTATTTAAAAAAAATTAAGATATTTTCAACAAGATTTTTATTTCAAGATATTTATTTAAGATATTTTCAATAAGATATTTATTTGTTAAAATAGCACAGAAAACGAATACTGATTTCTTTAGTTTAGATTTAGTAAATGAAGCAATTTACTACGTCACCAGATAATCCATGACAGTAATGAGAGAAAATTTTGGTAATAAATAACTCACTCAATACATCTTAATTCCGTTGTTTTCTTATGTTTATATTGTTCACAATTTATCTATACGTATCACTTTAACAGAAGCGCAAGGGTTCGTTTCTTTAATAACCGGTTTCGACTTTCATTATCTTTAGGTAGATTTTTTATCTGTTAGAAACGAAAATTTAAATCGCATTTAAATAAAGGTATCCATATGTGGCTTCCAGAATCCGTAGAAAAAAGCTACTCAATATATACTCAAAGAAAAATTTTATATTTCTTATTAATTATAACTAATTTTTATTTTAATTCACTTAATACTTTTACATAATTTTACAATTTTATAATCAAATATCACATTATATGTGTATATATATATATATATATATATATATATATGTATGTGTGTGCGTGTCTGAGATTAATGAATATGTGTGTAACCCAAACAGAAAATAAACATATACATTTTTTGTTACATCAAAATATATCCAAATATGTACAAAAAGTGAATTTTTTTTGTGAACATTCTGAACAATGAATATGTTCTCTATTTCTTTTCAGTACTCAATTTTAACTTATGCAAAAGCGAGATATGTATATATATATATATATTCAAGTATTATTACGGTCACCCTTCATCCATTAAAAACAAACAAAAAAAATATGAGTGAAAACATAAGCTGGGGGATTTTTTTTCGCTAATTTAATAAAAATTAAGTGTGAAGTGAGCAAATGATTAACACCAGCTTTATGCGAGGAAAAAAGCACAAATAAAATTAACACAGTCATTTGAACGAGGGTAACTTTTTGTTAGGTTTTATGTAAGAAGAATTTGTTTGAGTACAGTAATTTGTCGGTTTTTATTTTTCAAATACACTCTTTATTACCATAATTAATGTTTATTTTCAAGGGTTGGGATTGTAAACAGTTTTTGTAAGACAAATTGAAAAAAACATTATAATTAACTTTAAACATTAATTAATTTTGAATTTGTCAATTAATTATCAAATATTTCAATTGATTCCCTACATCCGTGTGTATATATATATATATATACACACACACACACACATGGCACTTATCACCACTACTTTTGGATAATCTACTGCTCAATAAATGAATCTTACAATTATCTCAGAATTAGATTATTTAACGCCCATCTTTTCCACATATTTCCAGTGTATTAGGTTAGCAGGAAAGTAATTACGGTTTTGTTTTCTAAATTCTAACCTTTTAACCTTTAAATAAAACAGATAACATTTTCTTAAAAAATAAAGTATCGTTTCATTGTGTTCATGTTATTATCATTTTAAAGCGTATTTTTCGGGTCTGTATTTTGATAACGTAGACTTTAGTGTAATTATTAATTTTGTTTTAAATTGAGCTACTGAATTCAAGATAGAAAAGCAGTAAATAAGAGCATTTTTGTATGAGTTCAAAATGAGTCGTAATGCAGCAGAAACTGTTCGTAAAGTAAACCATGATTTTGGTGTGGGTACTGTTAAAGAACGTACGGTGCAATGGTGCAACGGTGCAATAATGAGAGTCTTGAGTATGAAAAAGGTCACAGACGTTCTTCTTCAATTCATGACGATCAACTGAAGGTGTTAGTTGAATCAAATCAATTCGAAAATTTACACGAAAGTAAAGCGTTAGTCATCAAACAGTTCTGAACGACTTAAAATAGATAGAAAAAACAAAAAAGAGAAAAATGGATATGAATTTAAAGAGCATAAACCTTAATTATTTTGTTACCAACTTAATAACTCACATTTACATACAAAATGAAATAATATATTTTTTAATCAATACTCGATTTCAATGAAAATAGTACAATATATGTTGTGAAAAATTTTATCAAATATTTTTACATATTCATACAATCCAACATAAAAAACATCAATTATCAAATGTCTCAGTCATAAATATTGATTGTATTTATTTAATTAATCTAATTTTAAATCATCAATATTAAATTTTTCATTCTTTTCTAATATGTATTCGAGAATATACTTTAATATTTGAAAGATATTTTTTTCAGATATATTTATCACATTTTCAATAATTTCAACGTATCTTCTTGAAAATTAAAAAAAGAATATATAAATAATTATTGAAAAGGGATTAAATATAATAAGTGTTTAATTTGCAGAAGATTACATAATTAAATGGTTTTGATGATTTTATAACTACAATTGAAAAAAATCGTCAACATATATTAATCAGTCGCTAAAACATTACACTGAACACACTATGTAAAATATTTCATGTATTTTATGAAATATGCCATATAACGAGTTTTAACGTACGCTATTACCTCATGCATGGAATTCACTGTTAAAATAGTTTTGGAGTGTTATTCTTGATGACAGTGGTAAGCAATATAAACAGGTTTTGTTTTTTTTTATTTTTAATTAAATCATATATTTTTTACACAGAAGAAATATATTTTTTTGAGTGAAGTATAAGTGTAAATATACACTGGCATTTATTTATGATAAGAAATATTATTATCGGAATAATGAAATTAACGAGTAATAATACACAAGTATACTTAACACAATAAAAAATTCAATTCAATATATCTTAACGGGCGTCTTTTATTGGTCTTTTAATAAAAGTGTTTTTTACATGTTGTCATATGATATTCATTTCTCATATCTATCTGTAAACTGTGCTAAAAAAAATATTATCTGGTTTGCAGTAAAGAATATAATTTTCTTATCTCTTAAATCTTGTAAATAGAAGCTAAAATTTGATTTTATAGAGTTAGTTACAACATACCTATGTGTACCTGTATGTCTGTAAGTTAATTTTCTCTATTTATAATTATCGATCAAATAATAAGTTTGCGCTTAAACTTTTTTTCTATTAGATGCTGCGTAACATAAATGCCATAATGGAATTTGAACTGTCGACATTGTAACATAACGTCAGCTTGACTACGATACCTTAATTATTGTATATTGTACGTCTAGTCTAATTTCCTGCCTTTAAGACTGAAATGTTAGTATGGCGAACTTCAAAACAAATTATAAAATGCCTATTAGTGAATTAAATTTGTTAATTATGTTCTCGTCGTGAGTACATTAAACAAGAACGAAGTATATATTACCATAAAACCAACTGAATAAGAATTTAATATTATTATTCAAGTTTATATTTAATTAACTTCTGTTAATTGTTATTTATACAAATTAATAATAGTTTTTCACTACAATTAATATATTATCTTAAAAGTTATTACATAAGATTTCGACTAATCAGATATGTATGTACACAAACAATTTTTAAATTGGAAAACAATGATAACGTATAAATAGCAATTAAAAGTTTGATATCATACAATGATACAATTTGATTTTTATTTTCAAATCTCAATAGTTGATTATGAAATAATGCTTTTCTATCTTACATTATTTTCTATCTTATGTAAAAAATATATTCCATAACATTTCAAATAATGACAAATAAACGTTTAAAGACTTTGTATTAAATTATTATTAATGATGGCACCTGAATTTATACGAAATTTTCACGAAAAATTATGATATTGGTAACAAAACTACTGCAATGAAATGTGTGACTATAAAACAACTACGTTGTAATATATCTGCGAGAAATATTATATAGACATACACCAACATATATATATATATATATATATATATATATATATATATATATGTACGAGGTTAGACAATTAAGTAATGCGACCGATTTTTTTTCTCGGCCTATGGTAACACTGCGAACCTGTAACTCCGCCACCGTAATAGCAGATCCCTACTCTCTCGATTGAGACCTTGACCACCCTCGTACGATCATTTTTTCGCCAGCTGTTTAGTGTTTTGTAACAACGCGCAAGTAGTGCATGTCACGAAAATGGCAAAAAGCCCACCGAATGAACATCGCTCAAGATTGTCTCGAGCAGGTTGAAAGTGATCCTACTCTTCTCGATCGAGTTATGACTGGTGATGAAAGTTGGTTCTTTCAATATGACCCCGAAACTAAACGATAAAGCCAACAGTGGCTGTCCCCTGGAGCACCAAGGCCAAAGAAGGCGAGAATGAGCAAGTCCAAAGTGAAAACCATGTTGATTTGCTTCTTCGACAGCAAAGGGGTGGTTCACAAAGAGTTCGTACCACCTGGACAAACCGTAAATCAAGTATTCTACCGCAATGTGCTCGAAAAATTACGAAAAAGGGTGCTCAGAGTGCGTCCAGAGATCGCGAAGACTTGGGTTCTGCATCACGACAATGCTCCCTGTCACAGTGCGTTCAGTGTCTCTCAGTTTTTGGCGTCTAAAGGCATCGGAACGTTACCATAACCGCCCTATTCACCGGACATGTCACCCTGCGACTTTTTCCTATTCCCCCATATGAAAAAATTCGTCAAAGGTCGACATTTTGACTCCGTTGAAGATATCAAAGAATCTGTGACGAGGGTACTCGGAGAGGTCCCACAAGAAGTGTTCCAGAATTGTTACGAAAACTGGAAAACTCGCTGGAATAAGTGTATAGATGCGGGAGGGGACTACTTTGAAGGGGATCGCAGCGATGTACCTTAATTTTTAAATATACTCGATTTTTGAATTTTGTCGCATTACTTAATTGTCTGACCTCGTATATACCTCAATAGAGACCATGTTGAGAAATAGAATCGATTTTTTCCAAAAAAAAAACCGGTGATAAACTTGCTTTATTACCACTTATCAAACAACCCTCGTATATGTTAAAACTTAGTAGTTTTTTTAACAATTTAGCTTTTGATTATTTTTTTAATTTTAATTTATTTGCTAGATAAATTAAAAATCTATCCCAAACAATTCCAGGGTACATTTAAAAAACTGCATCCTAAAGTCTGTGTACAGTTACTATACAAAAATATAACCCTTAAATAAAAGTGACCATTTACATCAAAATCGTTATTTTTTTACAAATTTGCTTTGTTAACTGACAAGAATACTTATTTTTTTTTAGATTTTTGGTGATTGGACACTTATTGAATTGCTTGCCACCAATTATTTCAAATTAAAGATAATATAAAAATAACGAAAACACAAATATGAAAAATACTTGTTAACTTTAAAGTACTCACGTATTTTAAATTGATATATATATATATATATATATATATATATATATATATATATATATATATTAAATTGGTAGGAAAATAATTACGGTTTTCGTTTTCTTAATTCTGACTAATTTTTTTAATGCAATTTTCACTCCATCGTGTTCGTTTTAATATCATTTTAAATTGCATTTTCGGTCAATATTTTAGTAACTTCGATTTTGGTTTTATTATTAATTTCGCTTCAAATTGGGTTATTGAATTGAAGACGAAAAAGTAGCAAAAAGGAGTAACTTTTTTGAATCAGTTCAAAACGGGTGGTAATGCAGCAGAAACTGCTCGTAAACGACACTTTATATTGATACTGTTGTGGGACGTACGGTTCAATGGTAGTTTCAAAAATTTCATGCTGGAGATGAGAGCCTTGTAGATGAAGAAGGTCACGGGCGTCCTTCTTCAGTTCATAACGACCAACTGATGGCGTTAGTTTAAGCAAAACCATGCACAACAATTCGAAAGTTTGCACAAATTTTAGACACTAATCATCCAGTTGATCTGGGCCATTTAAAATCACTTTAATTAAAAAATGTATAGAAAGGCATAAGCCGCGATTGTTTTTACCAACCTTATATATTATATACATATATATATATATATATATATACATATATATATATATATATGTATATATATATGTATGTGTATGTATATATATATATATATATGTATATATATATATATATGTATGTATGTATGATATATATATATATATGTATGTATAAAGTTTTCATTTTTAAAAATATATTTTTCTGATTCTATAAATGTTTTTCTTGAACAAGCTGTTAAGTGCAAATTTTGTCAGTAATCAAATTTGCTCCAAACATTCTGAACTCACTGTAATTCATCAACAAAGACGAACAATTAAATTTTAATTAAAATCTTCGACGCAGTATCCCAGAAGCGTGCAGGTAAACACTTATCTTAGAGCGTTACAAATGTCGCGTGAGATTTAAATTACGCGGGTCATTATCGCGAAGGTACCACTTTACTGCGCACAAACGTATAAGTCACTGTAACGTAAAGTAATTTAAGTTGAAATTAGTCGCGGGTTCGCTTCTACATTATGCGAGCGGCAGGCCGATCTCTCGACATTAAGTGGAAAGACTACAACTTAATTGTGTGTTAAGTTACGCCTAATTTGCGTTCGTTTAAAAGCGTCATTACCTATCGGTAAATTGTTAAGTGTGTTAGAAATGAACTCGCACCACTCCCTGTCATATACGTGACTGATGTACATCTGTCGTCTCTGTCTACAATCATCGTTCTTTTCGTTATCGATACTTCAATACGATTTTGAACTGAAAATACACTTTCAATTTTATACGAGAAATAAATTGATCATTACAAGGTGGTTACAAGCAGTTGACCTAAATCATATCAATAATAATCTACACTGTCATATTTGAAAAACAAATTAAAAATAATACCTAGCATTATATATATATATAGCATTATATATATATATATATATTGTTTTTTCCTAAGCTAAATAATAAAGGTAAGGAAGAATACTATCTGAAGAAAAGAAAAATTGGAAGAAAATATCAAGTTACGGGAAAAAATAATCTAAATCTCGATCCCAACCACCAAGACATAACAGAAAGAAGATCAACACTAAGTTTAAAAACTGCCTATATATATATATATATATATATATATATATATATATATATATTAATTATATTAATTGACCTAAGAAGAGAGAATACACGTATATATTTAACTATGTATCATCTCATAAATAATATTTTTTTTCAGATTCCAAAAAAAAATTAAATAACAAGAAAAGTATATATGTAATCAGCAATATATTATCCTGATTTAATAATATTCTAAGATATTATAGCAGTTTTTCATTCCATCCTAACACATCCTATTTTAATGCTGAAAAATGAATGTACACATCTTACATCTTCCACACGAAAAAAATACTGTTTCAATGTTTCCATAGAACAAAAAAAGTATAAAAATATCAATTTTTAAATAGTTATTTATGATAGACGAGGTATTGATTTTTATCTAAACATTTTTTTTAATTATCTTTCTTGTTATATAAACTCAAAAATTGTCAGAACAAAGTAGCCCTATTTTTCTGTTAAATAAATAGAGGAAGTATTCGCGTTTAAAATCAATGTATAATTGATCAAAATAATAGAAATACGTGTACATCGTTAAAGGTTTAATGTTAATAATTGGAAGTGAAGAATCCGTATAATATAACCCCAATAGTTCAACACCTTTCGTCGATGAATAACAATTCTGGTTTGCGCACATCCTAATTATCTAGATCAGTAGTGTTAAACTCATATATGAACACCGGCCACCAAATTCAGTTTAAGAGAGTCTGCGAGTCGCAGACAAAAAAAATGTTATCTAAAAAAAAATTTGGTGAGTGAAAAAAGGTCTGATTTATATTCGAAAATAACTCATTTAAATTTTACATTTATTTTTTCTGTAATGAATTTATAAAAATTAAAAAATTGCATTAATTTTACGTATTATTATCAAATGTTAAAACAAAATTTTAAATTAGAGAAATTAAAAAAATATCTTTTACTAAAAAGTCGATTTTTCTCAGAAACTATTTTATCAATTTCGGGTGCAATTTTTTATGATAATGATATTTTTATTATAGATATTAAATGTTCATTTGTCAAACTTGACCTCTGTGAAATATTATTATTCTTTAAAAGTGAAAATGATTGTTCACATATATTACCAAACAACACCAAGATTCTTAATGTAAACTATTTTATCAATTTCGGATGTAATTTTTTGTGATAATGATATTTTTACTACAGATGTTAAATGTCCATTTATCAAACATGATCTGTGTGAAGTCTCATTAGTCCTTAAAAGGAAAAATAATTCTTCACATAGATATGTACTACCAAACAACACTTACATACGCATTTCAATAAAATCTTCTGCAAGTACAAATAAAAATCTGGAATACAAACTTCCTTATACTTTTTCTTTTAACACTTTGTAACAATGAATTTGAATGAATTCCATGGGGGATCTTACTTTTTGCTTCTTCGATGTTAAAAGAATACGGAAGTAGTAAAAAATCATTTTCATATGCCTTAAATTCTTTAAATCGGTTTTCAAATTCAAATAATAATTCCTGAATATTTGAAACAAATTTACTAAAATTACAACCGTAATATAATTCTTAATAAGTTTTGTAAGTAGGGAAATGAACTAAATTGAAATTGACCATAAAACGATGTTTCTTATAATATACTTGTATAATTTCCTGTTATAAAAATGCATTTTAAATTTTTTTAAATTCCATTTTATTATTTTAATAAAATTAACTTCAAGATTTGGACAGCAAGCCGCATTCTATAATCTTACAGGCTGCATGCAACCCAAGAGCCGCTTGTTTAATACCACTGATATAGATCAATCTGTCTTCTACGCTTACGGTCTTTAAAATAACCCGTTTTTAACGTGTACTTTATTTCAGTGCAAAAACTGACCCTTAAACAGGAATGTTTAAGAAGAGAATATATGTTAATTCTGTCTATAATTATGCGACGCTGGTTATTTTTGAATTGAGTAACTAAGCTTAAATAGACGATTCTACCATAAATGGCAAAGAACTTAATCCGAATTACTTTATGATATTTTATTATGACAATTTCATATTTTTTTTCATCAAGCTTGTCAGTATCATTTTATTCAAGTATACAGAATATTTTTTTATCTGATAAATTTTTTTAACGGATAATTTTCAACAAATATATTATTTGGAATTTTTATGATATTTTTCCAAATCTATGTAAATTTTTTTTATTTTCTTGTACAATAAATGACGAAATTCAATTATATATAGTTCTAATTAATTAACTTAATTAAAATTCAGTATTTGGAGTATTTTTTCTCGAAACTGAATAAATATAAATATAATAACGCCTATCAATAAACTAATGCAATAACAACAAATAAAATATGTTAAAAATAATTGCACTTAAATCAACAAGAGAAGAAAACGTATTTACTATTTGTATAGCAACTGGCGATTACTTGCAGTAGTCTGATATATTTAAGTCGCATAAAAACAAAATATATTTTTGCAAAGTCACTTCGCCTGAGTCTTAATTCATAATTGTATATTCAACTCAATTAATTAATTAATATAAAAACTTTCTTGTTTTCCACTTCAGTAAGAGTAGAAACGAACAATCCGTTTATGAAAGAAATGAATTTAGTAAAGATTGAATACAATCCTATACAGTGGATTAAATATAAAAGAAAAGAGGAAAAAATTATTGTAAAGTACATTAACAATAAGTACAAATTACATTATATTGATAAGTAAACTACTGAATCTCCTTAAAAAAATAAAAAATGAACTTCTTGAATATCCGCAAAAAATTGTTTAAAATATATTTTAAATTAGTACTGAGAACATACTTTCATTACAAGCATTATTTTATTTTAGAGATATATTGAAAAACAAACTATATTATTCTAAATAAAAAAAAAATACAAAAGTAAGAAAGTATACATAAAATTGAATAAACTAGAAATATTGTATAAAACAGTCTGCAAATATGTGAATATTATAGAATTTCTGAAATTTCTTTAAAAAGATGATTTTTTTAAATTTATTTGTATTATTTGTAAGAATTAGCTAAAGTAAATGTAATTTTTGAATGTTTAGTCAAATTTTCTTCAACAAATACTATATTCCAATCTTCAATTTTATTTTAAAAAAATTAATGCTTACTTTTTTTAGATCAGATGCTTCGTTTTAATCACTCTATATTTTAATAATATTTACTTTTGTGATTGTGATGAAAAAATACACATCTGTTTAAAAAAAATCTCTTTAAAGAGTTAATTCTGAATTTTTCCTTTATTTAATTCTATCGATTTTACAATTTTCCTTTAACTATGAAGAATTAATTGTCTTCATGGTATTCTTATGCTTTACTAATAAACCTGTCACACTTAAAAACCATATAGAAATGACCACATATAAAAACTCGATGTTATAGCAATAGTGTAGTCTTTTTCAACCAAAAACTAAACAAAACCATACAGTTCTCAATTTGATCCTATAAATTATTGTAATATGTGCTACGTGTCAATTTTTTACTTAAAACTTTAAATAAACGTAATTTTACCATTTCTTTCTCAATTTTCCTCTTATAATCCATAAAAATATTAGTCTTGTTATTCGTATGGCGCTTTTAGTATTCTCAGTCTTTCAAGAAAAATATATTCATGAATATATAGCACTTAACAATTTTCAAACCCAAAAATTACTAAAATATTTACATTTTTCACATAAAATCTTCTTTATTGTATACTGGTAGAACATATAACATTATTCGTAAATATATTTTTTCTTATTTGTGACATTTTATACATTCATATAATTATAAATATTGGAGATAATATAATAAATATTCTTTTTCAGTAAAATATTACAATATAATTTAGGAAGAAGTATTCTCTTATATATATATAAATGAAGATATATGTATATATATATATATACATAAATGTATATATATATACATAAATGTATATATATTCTAGAAATACCCACGAAATTACTATTATAATCATATGAAGTCAGTTATTTTCCGAGGTATAACGTTGTTAACAAGTTATAAAGGATGATTAAAAGTTACATATAATAATAATTAAGGAATGAAATACGATTAATCAATGTCTTGTGCAAATATCACTTTAAAGTTAAGCAGAAATAGATTAGAGGTAATAGAGAATAAGTGTGATATAACTTAGTACTAATTAAAACAACATAAGTTCTTATTTCTTTATATTTGAGTATTTTATTTATTAAAAAGTAAGCATGTTATTTTTCCCGTTATACTTTTATTAATTTATAAAATTAATTTCTAGCTGAAGACATAAATAAAAGTTCAAATAATATTTTTCAGTATGTGTAATTAAGGTGAAAATCATTTAATTTAATGCAATGACATCAATATACATACATAAATATATATATATATATATATATATATATATATATATATATGTATATAATCAAAAATGGTTCACATAAGAAATGTTAGACTAAATATTTTTATTCGTTTTAAAAAAAATGATTTATAAAACAACGCGTATATCTTAATAAGAACGTTTATTTGTGGGGATCACTACATTACAACAAAATTGACCGCAAAACTAACTTATAACTTTCCAACAACCCATTAGCGATCGTTGTGTAACCAGTATATTGATTTTCTCAACCCTTCTTCACTAAGGGTATAAAAAGTAACACCTCTTAGTGTGAAAAATTTGAATTATAGTTGTGCTACTCGGCGCTTGGGTATACCTTAACAATCTTTTGCTTAGTGAAGATATAAACCGTTGCGTTCCGTTTCAAATAAAGAGATCTGTATTTGTTATTCATTTTATTTTTCGGCATCCATAGAAATTATATATATAGATTGATGATATTGTATATATAAAACTGTACATTTTTCTTCAAATAGATAATGAAATAAGAATAAAATATACTTTGATTTTACTATGTTTATGTAAAATGTCTATTCCATTTAGAATTTAAAATGTTATAAATATATATACATAAACAATAAATTATAAAGGACAATTTTATACATTTTTACAATTAAGTAAGGTTTTATTTTTTGATTCAGATGAGTGTTTACAAAACATATATGTAAATACATTTATAAAAAAAATAAATGAAGAAATGAGGAATTCGTCGGAAACATAAAATGAGACAATTTCAAAAAAATGTCAAATCTTTATCTCACCCTTCAATATACATTTTAAATAGACGTGAAGAGATGATTATAATTATTAAATTATTTTTAGTTATTCTGCTGTTGTCTTAAGACAATAGAATTATATGAAAAACATTTATAATCATTTTAATCTTCTATTTGTAATTATTGCAAAGAAATTGTCAGGTAATATATACATATATATATATATATATATATATATATACATATATATATATATATATATATATATATATATATAATACTATGAACAGTCAAAAATTTGACATGAACAATTGAAAAAGTTTTGATGAATAAATTTTAAATACTTTGAATTGTATGTTGGCAAAAACTATTGAACACAATTTAATAAAATTTATAAGAATTTAAGTATTATAATTCTAATCTTCAATGTTAACCTCATTTTGACTTGACACCGATTTTTTTTTTAAAAAATATTGGATTGTTATGTAATGTTATATTTAATAGAATATTAATAAGAAATTAATGAACCACTTATTTAATTATCTCCTGTGTGTATGCAAATATTTCAGCACAAAGGTATATATATACATATATACAAGGTTGCAATCTAATTTTTTGTGTTTTGTAAATTTGCAGCAAAATATTTTTTTTAATTAGGGTAGCCATCCATAACCCGTCGACTGTATACAATCCATCAGAACATATTACACGACTCAGTTTACTGTTACACTATTTGAAGAATACAAATTGTATTTTAATATACTTGTGTAATAAAACGATTATTATAAAAACATGATTTAACTCTATTATAATTTTGTACCAATAATTATCTATTATAACAAATCAAGCACACATTTATCGTATTTGAGAGAGGACAGCCTGTTTGTGATTCAAATTTCTATTAGATCATTTAATAAATGTTATAATAGTGCAAGTAAGTTAATTTGTATTACAGATTTAGATATGTGAATAAAAATTTGAACTAGACTATTTCCACTATAAAGAAGTATAAAAATACTCATGAAAATAGAACAGTAAAGTATAACAAAAATGGACTTTATTTATACTCATATCTACTAAGACCGATTACTAAAAAAGGTATCAGAATTTGATTTAATTGTTACCATGCTTCGGAGAAGGCTTTAAGTATTTAATAGATTTCTTAGGTTAGTAGGAAAATAATTGCGATTTTTGCTTTCTGAAATCTAACATTCATTTTTTTCAATGAAAGTGTCATTTTATCGTGTTCATGTTAATATCATTTTAAAGTGCATTTTTCGGTATGTATTTTGGTAACATCGACTTTGGTTTTATTATTAAGTTTTCATCAAATTGAGCTAATAAATTAAAGATCGAAAAGAAGCTAATAAAGCCATTTGTTTATGAGTTCAAAATGGGTTGTAAAGCAACAAATTGTTCGTAAACTAAACGATGCTATAGGTGTAGGTACTGTTAAGGAACGTACGGTCCAATGTTGGTTCCAAAAATTTCGTACCCGTGACGAGACCGTTGAGAATGAATAATATTACTGGCATTCTTCTTTAATTCATAACGATCAACTGAAGGCATTAGTTGAATTAAAACCACGCACAACAATTCGAGAGCGTACACAAAAGTTATGTGTTAGTCATCCAATAGTTCTCAATCACGTAAAAGAGCTAGGAAAATCAAAAAACCTTAACAAATGGATGCCGCACAAACTAAACAAAAAATTCACAAAATTTGTTCTGCGCTTTTTCAAGCAACAGAAACGATTGCTTTTCTCGATTGTATTGTAACATGCGACTAAAAGTTAATCAATACAGAAAGTGGTCTGCATAATGGTTGGACAAAAAAGAAGCTCTAAACACTTCGCGGAATTGAAATTACACCAAAAAAAATTATAGTGACTTTTTGGTGCATTGTACTCAATATAATAAAATACTACAATTTTTTAAATCCTGGCGTAACCATTTCAACCAAGAGTTATTGTCAAGAAATTGACAAAATGCAACAAGAACTGCGACGTCTGATCCCCAAAATGGTCAAACGAAAAGATTCAATCCTGTTATACGACAATGTATGACCACAGGTTGCACGATTGGTTCACCAAAAATTGAATGAATTGGGCTATGAAACGTTGCCGCAACCACTATACTCACCAGACATCTCGCCAATAGATTTGTCAATTGTATAAGCATTTCGTCAACTTCTCAAGGGGTAAGGTCTTCAATCACCAAGCTGGTGCCGAAAGTGCATTTCGAGATTTTATGAACTCCAGAACTCGAGAATCTTACACCACCGGAATAGATAAACTTATAATTAACTGGCAAAAATCTTTCAATTCTAATGGTACTTATTTCGATAAATAAAGTTAATATTAGCTGAGAAAAATGAATAAAATGTGAAGGTCATAAATCTCAATTATTTTTCTACCAACGTAATATTTTTATAACATTTTATTTAAGGAAGCAGTAAGTCCAGCTTGCATAAATGTAATTAAGTCTAGATATCAACATCTCTATTCAATATTACGTATTAAACAATCAGTGTTATAATTTTCTGATTTATATTTTAATTGATATTTATTCTCTTTGAAAAGAAGTCAATTTCATTTAAGTGTAAAAGTTCAGTTTATTTTTATATTATATTAAAGGCATGAATAAGTTTGCCGTTAGAAAAGTAATATTTTTTTTGGCGTGGGTAGTAACGTTATAGGTTTGAAATTTTATACATAATAAATACATGGCTTGATCAAACACTCTTTATTCTTTTATTTAACATTTTTACAAGTAATGAAGATATTATAAGTAAATTAAAGGACTGCATGACCAATTAGTGTACACGATTTCAGCAACTGCTTTAATCTGCACAGTATCATACACAACATTTATTTACATATTTTTATATATGTATTTAGATTTGTTTACATATCCACACATGTCTAAATAAGCTTCATCACTCATGATTAAATTTTCGAAAAAATTAGGGTCGCCAATATTATAATATTTTAATTAATATAACACGTCGTTACGACGTTAAGCTCTCCATAATGAATTGTCTGCGTTCGAGCTACACTACTGTCCAATTACAACTGACAGCTACACAAGAATCAAAAATGAGAGTGAAACAAAACTGATCGAAGTTTAATCAAACACCCTGTACAATAAACTCAAAAATATTCATTCTAATTTAATGAAAGACAAATTTGATCGGTATCTAAAAACCTAGAGCATTCTAAGCCATTAAAGGGACCTTAAATCTCCAACTGCCGTGTAAAATTTTAATAATCTTTTTTCTCTATGTTTAACAGTTTACAAAAAAAAATTGTGATCGTTTTATTAGACTTGAATGTATTGTATCAGTGCAATAGTTTGTATACGATTTGAAACTCAAACGATAATTTTTGGAGAAAACACTTTTATTAATCAATTATGTATTCATCATCGTTTTTTGCATCCATTTTCTAACGTTCAGACAGCTACTAGTTTCCTTATTTGTAAAAGCGGCGCGATTTTTCGTAAAAATAGGCAATGAGGTGGTTTTTAACGACCTCCAAATTGTCAATTTTATTACTGTTTAAACTATCCTGGAACAACTGAAAAAAATGATAATCCGAAGATAAAATATCTAGAGAATACGGTGGATGCGATATGACTTCCCATTTTAACTGCTTCAGTTTTTGCAGTCAGTTTTCTATATGTATTTTTGCGTTGTTGTGGTGGAAGATGACCCCATTGCGATTGGCCAAAAACGGACTCTGTTTTTTAATTGCTGCATTCAATTTGGTAAGTTATTGACAGAACTTTTCCTTAGTAATCGTTTCGCCTCGTGGAAACAACTTAAAATAAACAATACCTATGCAATTCAACCAAATACACAGCAACATCTTCATTGAATGTACGCCAACTTTGGTAACTGGTTCTGCTCCTTCTTCACTTGTTCACGTTTGTCTGAGTCAAATGTTGTTGTACATTATCCACTTATCATCGCTAGTTACCAACTGATCTTTCGATACCAGCTTTCGATTGAGGCGTCCAAACAAAGAAACTGACGAAGAGATTAGTTTTTTTAAACTAATTTTTCTTCAGACAACGAATGCGGCACCCATGTATTAGCTTCAAACGTGAACCCCAACTTCATTAAATGCCAAAATGCAGTCGACCTGCTAACGTTGAATGTCTCGGCAAAAATTGAAAAAAACGAACAGGTCTTTTTGCGTCGATTCAACACCGTGGATGAAATATAGATTCACCATTACACACCTAAATCGAAGCAGTAGTCAAAAAAGAGAAGAGCAACTGGTGAAAGTGTATGGAAGAAGGCAAAGAGAGTTTTCTCCACTGGGAAGGTGATGACCACTGTTTTTTTGATTCCCAAGCAATCATCCTTATTGACTACTTAACGAAAAGAAAAAGGATAACAGGAGCCTATTATGTAACATTATTAGATCGTTTGATAGAAGAGTTGGAATAAAAACGGCCAAGATTGGCAAACAAAAAAATGCTCTTTCACCAGGACAACTCGCCGTCCCACAATGGTAAAATTGCACGAATTAGGCTTCAAATTTATTGCTCATCCACCATATTCTACGAACTTGGTCCCATCTACTTCTTCTTTTTCCCAAACTTGAAAATTTGGCTCGGTGGGAAGAAATTCTTGTCGAATGAGAATGTATCGGCGCTGTTAATGCGTGTTTTGTAGACTTGTTGTACCAAGTGTATAACCCTCAATAAAGATTATGTTGAGAAATAAAATCGATTTTTTCTAAAAAAAAACTGTGTTTAACTTATTTTTTTAATATACTTATCGAACGACCCACATAATTGTTTATAATACTAGATTCACTGAGAACAACATCTTTCTAAAATAAATAAATATAATAATTTCAAAACCAATAGTTTATACAGAACAATATTATATCAAGTAAGATATTAAATGAATTATTTACTTTGAAATTTTAAAATCAAGTAAAAAAAATAATGTAAGGTTTATTGCTGATAATTAATCCTTTGCAATCAGATGACTAACTGTACTGCTCAGAAAATTTAAAGGCGTTCTACTCCTACGCGGCCAGTGTTACTGCACGCATTAAATTAGTGGATCAACTTGTTAACAATTTTAGGAAGAGTTCCACACACTTCAAAGCCATCTTCTGATCGAGAAAACAAATTGAATCACGGCATACATATACTTTTATCTAACCTTAAAATATCTAAAGATTGTACGGTTTGTACAGATCATAATGGCAGTGGTAGAAAAAAAAACAACTTTTTATTGCGATACATGTGAACGTAAACTAGGTTTACATGCTGGTGACTGCTTTGAGATTTATCATACGAAAAAAATCATAAAAAATGAAGTGCATTAATTTAAACAAATTAAAATTTTATAATAATGATAAGATCAAACTTATGGTTATAAGATCAAAATTCGTATACAATATCGGTAGAAAAAAAATAGTTTACCATTATTTGCTTTAAATAAATTCATATAAATAATAAAAAAAAACAATATTTCCATTAAACAATATTAATTGATGTATGATTATGTTTGATTAATAAAAAAAAAACTAAAAAAAGTTGTATAATCTTACAAATTGCCAAGATTTTTTCGTGATCATTGCTTAACAGAAATCTAAAAAAAGCACCTTGGAGTTGCTGCCAACGTGCAGTCAATTTTCTTGGAGTGCAAAAGGTTAAGTGCAGTAAATGACTTAATAAATAAATGGTTATAACTGAACCAAGCTATCACCTTAAAAGATGATCCACTTTTATCTAAAACTACTTCTCTAACTCAGATTTTTAACTGTCTTTTAAAATTTCAAATAGTGAACATACTGTCATAATTATCATCTCCCATAAATATTAGGTTGGTGTAAAAACAATTTCAGTTTTTACATATCTAGTATAAAGTCGCATATCAGTTAAAAATTACATTTGTTAAACAAAATAAAGAACATTGGCCTACACACATATTTCCCAACGGGAAAGGAATTTGTTCATTCCTACAAAATATAATTCTAGAGTCCTGCAATTAACGAATTCATCGAAATCGCTTTGAGCTGATGCTTGATCTTTGAAAACCTTCTCACGTAGGAAATTACACAAATGTTTAAAAAAATGATAATCCGAAGAAACAGACCCGGATATTAAGGTGAATAAAACAAGATTTCATAACCAAGTTTATTTAATTTTTTTAAAGTCATTTATGAGACGTGTGTTCGGGTGTTTTCATGAATAAAAATTGATCCTCTTAGATTAACTAATGCAATTTGTCATGAATTTTTTGAATTTCCTGACAATATTGCTCCGCTGTTATTGTTTCACCAGGAATTAAGAAGTTATAGTGAATGATGCTACTTGACAACCACCAAACAGTTCCCATAATAGTTTTTCATGAATTTTCGACTTAGAAAACTGTTTTGGTGATTCTTCTCTGTCTAGCTACTGTGATTAACGTTTCCGATTGTTGTAAAGAATCCATTTTTCATCATATGTGACAATGCAAGATCAAGAAATGGACCATTTTTGTTACGCAAAAAAAGCGCACAGCAGACTTCATATCGTCGAATTGCTTGATGTTCGTTTAGTTCATACGGTACCCATTTATCTAGCTTTTTTACTTTTTTCAATTAGGCTCAAATGTAGAACTGTTGAATGATCAACACTGAATTCTTCTCTCAACTCTCGAGTTGTTTTACGTGGGTCCAGTTCAGTAATGGTTCTTAAATCATTATTATCTATAGCTGAAGGATGTCCACGACCCTCCTCGTAATCAAGGATTTCTTGTCCATTGCGAAATTTTTGGAATCAGTGTTAAGCTGTAGGTTCACTAATTGACTCTTCGCCAAAAATAAATTTGATATTTCGAGCAGTTTCTGATGCTTTACGTCGTAATTTAAACTCCTACAACCAAATCGCGCGAATTTTCTTCTTGAATTCTGACTAATTTAAGAGATTTATATCCAAAAATATTAAAGAATGAAAACAATAGACATAAGTTGAAATCAGCAGTGCCAATTTTTTTGTTTACAATGATGTATCACATGACTATAATAAAAGATAATGATAACAAGAAAAATCAGCTCTAAACTTAAAATGATAAAAACCGCAATTACTTTTGCACCAACCGAATATAAATTCCCACTAATAAAAAATAGTTCTGTTAACAATTTCATTATAATAAATTATTTTTCAACGATAATTAGATTTTATAAAAAACATACTATTTTCTCTAAAACATTCAGAAATAATTATCGACATTTTGGGAAATAATTTCTATTTTTATTTTCAATATTTTGTATTATTTATCGCCTTATATACGGGTATCATAAACTAATGCATTAAGTGCAACATTCAACTGTGCTGCCTTATTTTAAAATTTATCATAACAAATTAAACTTTTAATTAAGCTCTAAATGTAAATTTTATTAAATAAATGAATTAGAACAAGCATAAACTATAGTTTTCTGACAAAATCTTTTTTATCCCAAATGAATAAAAATTTGTGAATTAAGAGATTAAATATTTTTTACAAGTATGAAGATTTTTTTATATTCTTACATACACATACAGATACGCACACAAATATATATATATATATATATATATATATATGTGTGTGTGTGTGTGTGTTTGTGCATTTTTGTGTGTATGCACGCCGTATATATATATATATATATATATATATATATATATATATATATATATATATATATAATAAATTAATTTCCTATTAAAACTTAGAAATGAATTCAGTAAATGATTAATACACAAACTAGTCGTGATCGATCCGGGAACAAAATAATTCGTATTTGAATTAATATCCTCATCAATTTCAGCAAATCTTCCGGCGTTACACAACAACTGCGTGCACGCACATCGGAAACGCGTCGCTCGCACAACGCATACGCAACGTTGTGGAGCCACGGAGCAGAAATAGTGAAGGCTGGCTCCCGTGTCTTTCCACCACACCCAATTAATAAATTTAATTAATTCGACACGTTGACGTTTGAACAGCTTCAAGTTAAAGCAAAGTTAGTTCTACGGAGCATGTATTCCAAGTACGACATACCCACGCCCGCCATCGCAGATGTAAGAAGCCGCACAGCGTTACACGAACGAAGACATGCCGTAGTAAATTTTGTATGTATGACACTTGAAACAAACTACCTTTAAACTGAATACAAATATTGAATCGAAATGCTAGATTGAAAAAAATATATTTCTCAGGACATAACAAATTAAAATATTTATATTTTTACAACGAACAATATAAAATTTAATTCGTTTCAAAAATTCATATATTATATATTTTTTATTATAAAATTCCTTTCATAATTTTATTTTTTTAAATTATAAATTACAGTTTTTAAATTAAATAAACACAATTTAGATTAATCTTTTACTAATAATGTCATTATAGTACCTAATCAACTATTTTATCTGCTCTATTTTATTCTTTTTTCCTTTCAAACTTTCTGAACGTTTCACTGTTTTCTTATTTAATCGTCAATAGTAATTTCATTTGTACAATCTTTATTACATTATCTTGTTAATACATAAATAATTTTTGCTTTCATATCATACCGTTATTATTATTTATGGCATTTTCTTTTCAAAACGAATATATAAAGGAGAATGGGCATTGAGGAACTGCAGCGGCTGGTTGCGGTATTATTGGTGTTATTGGAAAAGTATTAATGATTACATCAACTTCTACTACGGGCGTTAAGCTCAAATTCAAAAAAATGAAGGTGTCTATGTACTCAACCGCAATAGTTTAAATAGAATTACTTCGGTTTAGAGAAGGGTCAATGTTTTAAGTTTTTTAAAAAAATTAAACATTTATTGAAAGTTTATAATAGGTTTACAAAATTTTAATTATAATTATTTACTTTAAACTTCAATTTTATTTATTTTCGTATTTTCGTTAATTTAGAAATTACAAAAATGAATATGCACTCTTCTTTCAGAGATTCGAAAGCTCTATCCGCAGATATTTTAGTTTTTATCGTACAATATAGAGAGTTTTCGAGATATTCATCTTTTAATGCTGACACAGGTGAAAATCTATGATCACATTTTTAATGTCAAAATTTTTAATCTAATTAACGGATTTTAACAAATAAAGCATTTTTAGGTTATGAAGTCCTTTACCTGTTAAAAACTTTTGATCAGATGTGGATCGGTTGAACTATTGTGGCATACTGGGCGCGAACCTGCGTTACAGCATTTGGTAACGCTCCAAACGCTAACATGACACCCTCAATGAAAATATAGACATAATTCTACGTCAAAAAAGTTGTAGAGGATATATTGATAATATGATGTATTAATAAATGTATATTACATATTTATGTGCATTTTGAAAAACACATGCAAATGTCTGCTCGAAATATGTTGATTTGGCATTTAATAGGCAGGTCTAAAAGTATTCAGCAAGAACAAACTGGTCAGTAGCCATACATACAAGAGCAATGAAGAACTGTGCACAGATCCAACCAGTACAACGTGTTATCCGTCCCGTTATCTGTTATTTATCGTTAAATACTTTTCTCTGATCGGTTGATAGGTCGCATTCGGTCTATTGACATTTTAGACATCAGCTTAGTGCTCATAGCAAAAGTGAATCAACTCAAAAATACCTATCCAATAACACCCATATAATTAATGGCAGCTCCTAGAATAAGTCCCATACATTTTTTCCCATTGTCCTTTTTATTTATTTTATTATTTGTTAAGAATAGTAAAAGTTTATATGATTAAATTATGGAAAGTAAAAAAGTCACTTTTGGAAACTGATTCAATTTTACAAATTTTACTGATACTGATTTTTAAAAAAAAAAACTGTAAAGAAGATAAGCGGGCAGATGAATAAAGCAGTTTGATAATGTGTGTGAAGTAAATAACGTAATTGAATATGATCATCAAAAAAAATAAGTAGACAATGTATATGAAAAAAATTATAAGCTCAGAAATGTATAAATCGAAGAAGAAATGATTTCTATAAATAAAAAATATGATACTTCCAATATGATTCGATTGGATTTGTTTTAAATATATATATATATATATATATATATATATATATACTAAACATTATAAAACATGATAAAAAGAGTAAATTTATAACTAAGAATAACTACTTATTTGAATTCTAAAACAATAATTATATGTAAATGCTGGTGCTAATTCTTTAACAAAAAAATTTATAGAAACAAAACTGAATATTACAAAAGACGTTCACAATGTGACTATAAAAAAAAAAAAATAAAAAGAAAATATGACGATAAAAAGAAAACTCTTTATTTTTAGTTCAAAAATATAATTTGTTTGTAATTCTAAAATATAATACATTTCATAAACAAATAAAATAAAAATATATATAAGGCAGTTGCTTTTGAATTTATTATTATATTTTCAGTTTAATGAATAACAATGTTGTATTTTAAATATTAATATTTTTCTTGTACATGATTTTTTTTATTTTTTGTATTAATGGCCAATAAAATATAATCTATTTAAAATGAAAACATATAAAGTGAAATTGAAACAGTTTATGCTTGGTTGATAGTTTTTAAGATGAAAATTTTATAGTTTAACATAACATTTTTAGTTTCACTGGGCATGACAAAAATTTTGTCATTTTGTTAATACAACTCCAATGAGCATGACGATATTTTTCGTCATGGTGCTTCAAAAATTAATCTCTATTCGGAATGACGTTTTACTTCTTATTTATTTTTTACTTCTTATGATTTATTTTTTGGTTTAATATATTGTATTAAAATATTTCTTTTTTTTATTTTTTTTCCTTTTTGTACACTCGATATAATAACATGTCATTGCAAAGAAAAAACTGCCCGCTGTAAAAAGAGTTACTTTTACAAGAACAAACATTAATTCCGCTGTTAAGAGGTTAATATACTAATTTTTATAGAAATGATTTGAAATTCTCACTCGCAAATTTATATATGGTTAATAAGATTATAATTATATATTGTTCCTATTTCTCTGTATTATTATCTTTTAAAAAACTAACTTTTTTCTATGGATGAAAGATAAATTTTATTCTATTTTCTGAAAATTTTGGTTAACTGAAAAATAGTTTATTTATTTACGTCCTTATAATTTTGTATATGTATGTTGTAATATCAACATACAATTTAATCTTAACCACTACTTCGTAAACAGATATTTTACTTTGTAGCTAAATCCAGTACGGAGCACATTCATATAGAAACAGTAAGACACATATAGTCAGTGGTTGAGTCTACTCCATCTTGTGTATACTGTTTTATCAAATTTTATATAACATTAGTTTTTCACATATAGTATGTGATTAAAATAATTATTTTATGTGTTACAATTTGTTAACATTTTAATTTATAATACCAGGAGGGACCTCCCTCTACCCACTACGTTCGCGAACCTCCAACGGGGCTTCACTCTCAGTTTGTTGATATTCGCTCTCCCCCCCAACAAATGACAGAAGTTAATAATTTATATGCACAAATCTGCCTAAAATGTAATCATAAATTTTTTATTGGAAAAGTTTATAAAAATTAACAACAAAATACAATGTCAAAATGTGTAACAATTTTTTACTCTAAAGCTTCAATGAATACGATATTTTGAATAAATTTATTAACAGTTTTACACTGAAATTGTATACCCTCATTCGTTGTACGCGGTGAAAGCTCAACATACAAGTGAGTGATGTCAACCAATCACAACAGGGACCACGCGACATCCATTAACCAATCATCGATGATCGGGAATAAAAATGGTTAACGTGGTGCTTGTAGAGTATAGCAGGGGGAGTCTAGACGAAAAAAATCTATCTTATGACAATTTTATGTTAGAATTATTTATATAGAAAGATATTTACGTACCATTTTTCCATAATAATTGTTATTCAATAACAAAATACGATCAGTTTTATATTCAGTTAATGATTAATTTTAATGGCATTAGAATTAAATCATTAATAAAATAAAAGCTCAATCGAATAACCTAAATCAATGAAATAATTAACTAAATATGGTATTAAAATATATGTTACATATATATATATATATATATATATATATATATATATATATTACACAGAGACTTATTGCAAACGTACACTGTCTACTTGTTAAATTATCCAAGAAAACACTTTCGACAACTGCACAATTACAATAGTTTATTTTGATTGAATCAAATCACTTACACGACAGTTAATATTTTCAAACTATGCAGCAGAATGCATTCTTAGTGCATAATTGATATGTATAGAATTTACAATATATTAATATGACACTTATGTTATTATAACAAAACGTTTCATTTTGTTTCAAATAATATATAAAAATATATTTTATACAATTTTATCCTTATAATTTAATAGCAGAAACATGAACTTACCTATAATTACTTTAACTAGTTTTTATAGTGTTGATTTACACCTCTGATATCTCTCTTCTCTCTTTATGTATATATATATATACGGAGAGAGAGAGGGAATGAATATTGTGATCCACCCTAATAAATAACAACTTGTCTTTTTCTAATTGTCACGCAAATATTAAGGTAAAAGGGAATCTATTATAAAAAAATGTATTTACAAACATTATTTCCTCACTGCTTACATATTTCAAGAGACATAATAAATATAAACTGAAAATACCATATACAAGTACGTGTGCTGTTTCCGAAAAGAAAGTCTTATAAAAGCAAAATATACTTTATATTTTGTTTACACTATTAAGAATGTAGAGGGTTGACAATATATATACATCCGTCCCTCAGTTTACACGAAACTTTTTTACACGAGTTTTTTATGCGGCTACTTATACCTCTATTTACACAGTACTTCTTATATGCGGTATTGATTTACGCGGTCAAATAGATTTCATTTTATATAATTTTTCATTGTATTTATTATATATCAAATTGACGCAAATTCTTACTTGAACTCTTAAAAGCACGGCAGTGCAGTAAAAAACATGCTCAGAGAGACGTTACATTGCCTTACTAAACATCTTTGCGATCCTAATTTACGTAGCCAGAAAATATATTTTCATAGAAGTTTTAAAAGTACATACCAAGTGTATACAAGTGACACCGAATAAAATTTATCTACTTTTGTGTTCTAAAACGTCCTTATTTTTTTTAATTTATGTGAAATAAATATGTGTTTCTACAACTTTACTAGCTTTTATTTCCGATATTTTTTCTATTGTGCTAACAGACTCAATTGACGCGAATTTCAATCGTATAAAACAAATCCACGGATACTCCGCGTAAATTGAGGGACAGATGTATATAATATATATATATATATATATATATATATATATATATATATATATATATATATATATATATATATATATATATATATATATGTATATACATATGTATATATATATATAAACGATTAATTGAAAGCGGGATTTAAGTATAAAGAAAATATCAAATCTTCATTTTTCCCATCCACATATAATATATTTTTTTTTATAATTATTGTATTTTCTAACTGCTATAACAAATTAAAAGATAATTAATTTTCGCTTATATACCAAATAAATTCTTCGACAAAATTCTAGCAAGGATAGTTAATTGTCCATAATATTATATTTAGCATTTCATTTTTGTTTTACTTGTTTACACTCTAAAAAATATATTTCTATAGAAAAAAATATTTATACTTTTGTATTCGAAATTTCTAGAGTGAAATTATTAATCTATATATTTTACGCCTTCGATTATTTCTACATTCTTCAATTTGTGGAAACAAAATAAGAAAACAAAGTTGACTAACTGTGTGTTTATATATATATATATATATATATATATATATATATATATATATACACACGAGGTCTACAATTAAGTAATGCGACAAAATTCAAAAATCGAGTATATTTAAAAATTAAGGTACATCGCTGCGATTCCCTTCAAAGTAGTCCCCTCCCGCATCTATACACTTATTCCAGCGAGTTTTCCAGTTTTCGTAACAATTCTGGAACACTTCTTGTGGGACCTCTCCGAGTACCCTCGTCACAGATTCTTGGATATCTTCAACGGAATCAAAATGTCGACCTTTGACGAATTTTTTCATATGGGGGAATAGGAAAAAGTCGCAGGGTGACATGTCCGGTGAATAGGGCGGTTGTGGTAACGTTTCGATGCCTTTAGACGCCAAAAACTGAGAGACACTGAACGCATTGTGACAGGGAGCATTGTCGTGATGCAGAACCCAAGTCTTCGCGATCTCTGGACGCACTCTGAGCACCCTTTTTCGTAATTTTTCGAGCACATTGCGGTAGAATACTTGATTTACGGTTTGTCCAGGTGGTACGAACTCTTTGTGAACCACCCCTTTGCTGTCGAAGAAGCAAATCAACATGGTTTTCACTTTGGACTTGCTCATTCTCGCCTTCTTTGGCCTTGGTGCTCCAGGGGACAGCCACTGTTGGCTTTGTCGTTTAGTTTCGGGGTCATATTGAAAGAACCAACTTTCATCACCAGTAATAACTCGATCGAGAAGAGTAGGATCACTTTCAACCTGCTCGAGACAATCTTGAGCGATGTTCATTCGGTGGGCTTCGTGACATGCACTACTCGCGCGTTGTTACAAAACACTAAACAGCTGGCGAAGAAATGATCGTACGAGGGTAGTCAAGGTCTCAATCGAGAGAGTAGGGATCTGCTATTACGGTGGCGGAGTTACAGGTTCGCAGTGTTACCACAGGCCGAGAAAAAAAATCGGTCGCATTACTTAATTGTCTGACCTTGTATATATATATATATATATATATATATAGAATGTTTGAAAGATAGATATGCAATTTTATTAATCAATATTTTGGTTTGGTGAGTTTGTATTAATTGGAGTTTGTGATTTGAAGAGAACGAACTTGGGAACTTCTATATAGAACGTTATTCGGTTAGACAATACGTACTTATTGAAAAAAACATTTTATGAATATCAGAGTTTAATTTCATTAATGCTTAAAAAACTACGTGTAAATTTTAATTAATTTAATATAATAGGCCAAGTAAGTTCACGAAATTCCGATTAGTGAAATGATAAAAATAATAGTTCAATATTAGGCGGGTCAAATTCTAGTTGTGGAAAAATGCCAAAATGAGATGAAAGATATCTTCGAAAGAGCTTGATTTTACGCTGCTGCCAGAGGTAGTCATTTAGACGACATTGTTTCCGTATGTAAATTCCAAACTTAAAATAGTTAAGTAAAAAATCTGTTTTTATTTCAGGTACGAACTATAAAAAGTAAGTTGTAAATTTATCTTTAAAACACCTTATATATATATATCATTATTATCAGCCTCTGTCAATACACTGCTGAATGAAAGTCTCTTCCATGATTTTCCATTTTGTACCATTGAATTCCTCTCTTTTCCACTGATTTCTAATCAGTTTTTTAATTTCATTATCTCACCTGTTCATTAGTCTCTTTCTTGGTCTTTTTATATTCATTAGTTCCCAGTTAATAATTTTTGTTGTCCATCAGTTGTCTTCTTTTCTTGCAACATGCCCCACCCGTTTCCATTTCTGACTTTTTACTCTTCTTATTATATCTGTGACTCTGTCTGTTTTCGTATCCATTCAATTCTTTTGCTATTTCTCCTTTTTATTCCTAGCATGCATCTTTCCATACTTCTTTGTATTGTTTGGATAATGTGTTGTTTGTTCTGAATAATTTTAGCGTTAAGCATCTATGTTTTGTTGCCGTAGCTAAGGACTGGTAGTATACATTGATTAAATACTTTTTTCTTCAAACAGAGTAGAGTTGTTGATTCAATATCGAAGCATTTCTTCCAAATGAGTTCCATCTCATTTTTGTTCTCCTGTTTACTTCTTCAATGAATGATCCATCTTTGTTTATAACTGATCTAGATAAACATACTTCGTAATTTCTTCTCTTTCTGTTCCTTTTATTTAAATATATATATATATAAGAAGAAGAAATAACAGGTACGCATAATAATAACAAATTTATAAGTGCATAACCCTAAGAGAAAATTTAATTAATAACTAACACAACTTACTCAAGAAACTGAAAATTGCAGTAGCATATACATTGGTAAATGAAACATTATTTAAAAACATCACACCAGTTCAAGACCCAACTGCAATTGATGAAAATCGAAATATTCTTAAAAGAAATGAACTTACCATCGGTCTACCTGATTTGCATAAGGCATTGGATAACAAGTACACAGACGATAAAATATATTCAACTTTCAAACTAAAATTGGTAAAAATTATTAGTGAATTCTAGGAAAAATTTTGCAGTTTACTTAAAATTTTTGATAGAGATAACATTCTAATTGAAAATAGTAAAACTAAAAATACACCATAGATACTTCATAGTAAAAATTTGACTATGTTAAGTATTGTTAAGAACAATAAAAACTGATAAAGATTTAAAGATTCGGATGACTTATAATTGCGTACCGAAATGTATCTGCCACAAATATGATCATGTACTGCATTAAGGGGACCCGGGGGTCTAGAATTTTCGAAAAATCGATTTTTTTTTCGAAAGTATAGTATCTTAAAAATATACTGTTAAAATTTGATGACGAAATTCAGAGTATTTCAGGATCTACAGCCCATTAGAAGGTCAGGTAGGTAGAAGAATATATACTTGCTTGAAACTTTAAACGCGTTTATCTCGAAACTACTTTTTTTCGTCTTGCGGGGGCCAGAAAAAAAAAACTACTTGACCGATTTGTCTGAAATTTTAATATGTTATTCTGAATAGTTCTAGCTCAATAGTTCTATCTAACTAATAGTTTCCGTATAATATTTATATTTTTTTTATTAACAAAACATTCAAAAATACTGGTCGTTTTCAAACTTGTACTTTTGACTACGCGCCATTTTGTCAATTTTTTTTTTTTTTTATTCTACTTCCTGCGATAGCTATACTTATACTAATTAAAAATTCGTCAATTGTTTTATTTCAGATCAGAGGGAGAGATAAATCATCATTCACCACGCAATTCCATTTTTTTAAAGAGGGAGACTTCAGCATCATTTTTCTAATTTAAAAAAAATTTTTTTTTGTCTTTATTTTCATTTTTGTGTAGTTTATTAGTAATAAAATAAGTGTAAAAAAATTTGAAAGCATTATTCATTACCCTCATATAGAAAAAAAATTTTTAAAATAGCTTAAATTTTAGGCCGCTAGACCACCGGGTCCCCTTAAAGTAAATAAATGAAAGTTAAGCACCAAAAGATTCTGGAAAATATTAGTGATTGCAAAGTCATGTCCGTGTTCCCTTAGGAAAATAATGTAATTGTAAATAAAATACGTTATTCAATGAATTAAACAATGTTAACAATTTTCTATATTTTTTTCCAAAATTATGATATCATTCGAATGGCTATATTGTAAATTCTGATATACTTTGTTGAAGAATAAAGACACGCGATTTTGTACTTGAAAGATACATTTTTCTATGAAAGATTTTGTTAACTACCGAAACAGGAGATAGTCTTATGGAACTTTACCCGGAGAATATAAAGGAAGAATAAATGGGACTCACTTTAAATCTCTCATTTCTGTTTAGATTGATATTTTGCTCCAGATGAAAAACAACCCTTTCAATTAACCAATACAACACCATTCTTTAGATTATTTTTTAATCAATCAAATTACAAAACAAATTTTCCAATATTATTTTAACATCATAAAATAAAAAGTATGTATATATATATATATAGAAATGTTTTTTAAAGATGAAAGCTAATCTTAATTTTGCTAAGCATTTTTTGATTCATATTTCTTTACAGATTATTATAGGTGATTCACTTTTTACTTCCAGTAATCAATCAATTCAAAAAATGATCTTTATCAACCACCTTTTCAAAAATTTCAATGCTGACATCCAATCTATTAGGTTCGTAGAAAAATTATTGCGGTTTATGATGTATTTAACAATATGCATAACATGCGTGTTTTGATTTTCCTATCTGTTTTAGTGGACCAGAACTTTTGGATGACTAACGCCTATCTTTTACGTATGTAAATTCTAAAATTGTTGTGCGTGGTTCTGATTCAACTAACGCCTTCAGTTAGTCGTTATGAAGACGCCCGCGATATTCTTCATCTTTAAGGTTCTCTCGTCTTCAGCATGTAATTTTTGGAACCATCATTAAGGTACCGTACGTTCCTTAACCGTGTCCACACCAAAAGCATCGTTTAGTATTCAAGCAGGTTCTGCTACTTTACAACCCGTTTTAAACTCGTATAAAAAATTCTCCATTTGCTTTTTTCCATCTTTAATTCAATAGCCCACTTTGAAGCAAAATTAATAATAAGAACTGTCCGAAAAATGCACTTTAAAATGATATTAACACGAACACGATGGAATGACACATTCATTAAAAAATAGTTAAGGTTAGAATTCAGAAAACTCCACACACACACACATATATATATATATATATATATATACATACACACATGTATGTTTAATATTTTATTTTCTTTAAATTATTAACTTGTAAATTTAAAAAAAATTTTATTGTGAAATATGATTAACATACATATATATATATATATATATATATATATATATATATATATATATATATATATATATATAGATACACGTGGATATGTGAGAATATACAAGTAGATAGATTTATATATGTGTATATCGAAAGAAATTGCTTCTGATAAGTATTAATTCATGAAGTAAGAACAAATATATTTTGTTGAAGTGAAGGAAGAATATAATTAATTATTAATTAAATATACAATCGGCGTGCTGTACGAGTGTTCTTCAAAATCGACTACAAGATATTATTAAACAAACCGCATCAGGTAGGCAAACTAGATAGAAGAGCACAAGATGATAAGGATGAAGGAGAACTACGTGTCTTAAATGTATGGTAAACTAAACATTCAAACATGCGGTATTCTAACTAGAAGCAAAACTTAAACATAACTGAATTATAGAAGCAGGTGATGGGGTTGCTTGAATAAACCTTTATGAAATATTTGCTTACGTGGATCTCTAGGCGTATTTAAATTAACATGATTTGAAGAGGTCTAGAAAATCATATTAAACAAATTTAGTACCCTCACTTTATTTACTTTACCTATTTATTTATACTTATACGATGACTTGTTTTCGTTATTTGGTTTCATACTTCACTTATACCTAGTTCTTTTTTTACATTTAAATATATTTCACTATAATAACGTCGGTACCAATGATACTGCTTAGAAGCTGTTTTATCTCTTAACAGATAATTCTATAAAAGTGTATAAATAAAAATATTATTTTTTAAAAAATATCTTTTTTCTAAAGTTTCAACAAATTTTAATTTTATACACAATTTATATATTTTGTATTCTATCAAAAAAAGAATTTAATTTTAATTATATGATTTTAGAAATAGAAGTAGTTGAAACAAAAACGAGTGTGTACACTTAAATACATACACACACACACACATATATATATATATATATATATATATATATATATATATATATATAAGACTATTCTTCTATTAGCGTTGCAGGAAGACAATTTCGGTTCTTATTTTCTTATTCTAACCTTAACTTTAGTCAATAAGATTGACACTTCTTCGTATTCATAATTATATCAATTTAAAGTGCATTTCTCGATCTGTATTTCGGTAAAATCGAATTTGATTTTATTATTATTTTTACTTCAAATTAGGCTATTGAATTAAAGATGTAAACTAAACTATACTTTTAGTATGGGTATTGTTAAGGAACGTACGTTGCAATGGTGGTAAAAAACATTTAGTGCTGGCGATGAGAGCCTTGAAGATGAAGAAGGTCACGGGTGTCTTTCTTCAGTTCATAATGAACAAGTGAAGGCGTTAGTTGAATCATAAACACGTAAACAATTCGAAAGCTTAGATAAAATTTAGGCGTTAGTCATCCAACAGTTCTGGGCTAGTTAAAATTATTAAGTAGTGAGAGTAATAATGAGAAAAATGTTTGAGTTTGATGATCACAAACCACAATCATTTTTCTACGAACTTTATACAATATATAATAAAATATATTTAAAAAATAAAATATATTTAAAAAATAAAATTCCACATGTAAATACACAAATTGCTAAGAGTGACAAAATTACATTTTCCATTAAAAATGAAGAATCTAGTAAGTATATAATTTTTATAAACAATTCTCTTATTTTCTGTCTCCGTACTTTTTTCTATCTATTTAAATATTTACACACACACACACACACATATATATATATATATATATATATATATATATATATATATATATATATATATATATAAGAAACAATACAATACAGCGCTATAAGTAGAATATTGAAAAAAATAGAATTTAAAAAAATAGTGCAAGTATTAACATTACAACAGACTTCACTTTCAATAAGAATAATCTTCACACACGCGAACATGTATATATATATATATATATATATATATATATAATACAGGCTGATTCAATTTAGGATTTTACATGAAAATATTTCAAAATCAAAAAAATTAACAAATATGATTTTTTTTAATTTTTATGACTTTTTTTAATACTTGCATGTAAAAATCTGAATTTAATCAGCATATATATATATATATATATATATATATATATATATATATATATATATATCGGTCCATCATGCATGAAATCTTGTGTTCATATTTAATGAAAAACAAGTCTTTTTATTATAGTTTCTAAATAAATGATTAGTTTACTGCATTTGATTTGACTGGTAGTATTTTAAAATAATTTGAGATTATATAACTGATAAAAAATAAAAAATCCAGAATATTCGTTTTGCGTCTGTACTAATCCATATTAAAAAATAAATATTTATATTTTATACGTTATCAGTACAAATAATATATTAACCCTTATAGTTAAGAGCTTTTTATTTTCTATTGTATAGCATAAGTGTTATGTCCCTGTAGAGGGGCCTTTCTACTGTTAAAGGTTAATATATATATATATATATATATATATATATATATATATATATATATATATATATATATATATAATTTCTACCAAACAATTGTATTTATTTTATAACGTTTTTAGCAACTGATTCTTTATAAAATTCCAACAAAATCTTAAAAATTAATTAAATGACAAAGAGTATATTTAACTTATTAACTTTTTACAAGGTGTGATATTTACTTAAAACTGTTTTTGTTGGTAATCCATTAGAGAATGTCTTTCAGTAAACAATGTAATTAATGAATTCAACCGTTATATACCATTTATAAGGCATAGACGTATTGTAGACACACAGAGCTTTTTCTCGAGAGACCATTAACAGTATGTTTACGATTCACATCAGCCGAATACTACAGCTATTCTTATATACCTCTGTTTTATTTTACATCATCCTCGTAAAATAAATATAAGTTAAGTTTAAATTCACGATTTTGTACATTTTTCAATTTTCATGCAACGTTCAATTAACAGTAAATAATTGTATACTGTAAATTTTGCAAATACACTATACAAACACACACATATATATATATATATATATATATATATATATATATATATATATATATATGCAGATATGTATACATATTGAAGGTAAAATTGTTTTAATTATCTATATCTTAACATGTGGATTATTTGATTTTAATAAGAGCGACAATATAATTAATTTTATACATTTAAATTTTATAGACATTATATATATATATATATATATATATATATATATATATATTAATTTAACTTTTGAGAAAAATATACATAATATTAATATTACAATTTTTTATTTGAAATATAATTCCATATTTATTTCTATATTAATTGAGGTTAAATTTTCAAACAATAAATTAACAAATGGTACAATTGTTACACATTTCTGAACAATATTGAACTGATTTTTTTTTCAAAAAACTTATACACTGTATATATATATATATATATATATAAATACATATATATATACACATATGTATATATATATATATATGTATATGTATACATATGTATATATGCATATACATATGTATATATATATACATACATGTATATATACATACATGTATATATACATACATGTATATATACATACATGTATATATGCATATACATGTGTATATATATATATACATGTATATATACATG